>CALYLW010000119.1:110946-710946 GCA_944989445.1 Ampullaceana balthica
TTTAGTATTCAAGTGGCTATTTTAGTATTCAAGTGGCTATTTTAGTATTCAAGTGGCTATTTTAGTATTCAGGTGGCTATTTTAGTATTCAAGTGGCTATTTTAGTATTCAGGTGGCTATTTTAGTATTCAGATGGTATTTTAGTATTCAGGTGGCTATTTTAGTATTCAGGTGTCTATTTTAGTATTCAAGTGGCTATTTTAGTATTCAAGTGGCTATTTTAATATTAAAGTGGCTATTTTATATTCAGGTGGCTATTTTAGTATTCAGGTGGCTATTTTAGTATTCAAGTGGCTATTTTATTATTCAGGTAGCTATTTTAGTATTCAAGTGGCTATTTTAGTATTCAAGTGGCTATTTTTGTATTCAGGGGGTTAGTTTAGTATTCAAGTGGCTATTTTAGTTTTCAAGTGATTATTTTAGTATTTAAGTGGCTATTTTAGTATTCAGGTGGCTATTTTAGTATTCAAGTGGCTATTTTAGTATTCAAGTGGCTATTTTAGTATTCAGGTGGCTATTTTAGTATTCAAGTGGCTATTTTAGTATTCAAGTGGCTATTTTAGTATTCAGTGGCTATTTTAGTATTCAAGTGGCTATTTTAGTATTCAAGTGGCTATTTTAGTATTCAAGTGGCTATTTTAGTATTCAAGTGGCTATTTTAGTATTCAGGTGGCTATTTTAGTATTCAGTGGCTATTTTAGTATTCAGGTGGCTATTTTAGTATTCAGTGGGTTATTTTAGTATTCAAGTGGCTATTTTAGTATTCAAGTGGTTATTTTAGTATTTAAGTGGCTATTTTAGTATTCAGTGGCTATTTTAGTATTCAAGTGGCTGTTTTTGTATTCCGGAGGTAAGTTTAGTATTCAAGTGGCTATTTTAGTATTCAAGTGATTATTTTAGTATTCAAGTGGCTATTTTAGTATTCAGGTGGCTATTTTAGTATTCAAGTGGCTATTTAAGTATTCAAAAGGCTTTTTTAGTATTCAAGTGGCTATTTTAGTATTCAAGTGGCTATTTTAGTATTCAGGTGGCTAATTTTAGTATTCAGATGGGTAATTTAGTATTCAGGTGGCTATTTTAGTATTCAGATGGGTAATTTAGTATTCAGGTGGCTATTTTAGTATTCAGGAGTTTATTTTATTTTAGTATTTAAGTGGCTATTTTAGTATTCAAGTGGCTATTTTAATATTAAAGTGGCTATTTTATATTCAGGTGGTTATTTTAGTATTCAGGTGGCTATTTTAGTATTCAAGTGGCTATTTTAGTATTCAGTGGCTATTTTAGTATTAAAGTTGCTATTTTAGTATTCAAGTGGCTATTTTAGTATTCAGGTGGCTATTTTAGTATTTAAGTGGCTATTTTATATTCAGGAGGTTAGTTTAGTATTCTTGTGGCTATTTTAGTATTCAGGTAGCTATTTTAGTATTCAAGTGGCTATTTTAGTATTCAGCAGGTAAGTTTAGTATTCAGGTGGCTTTTTTAGTATTCAAATGGCTATTTTAGTATTCAGAAGCTATTTTAGTATTCAAGTGGCTATTTTAGTATTCAAATGGCCATTTTAGTATTCATGAGGTGAGTTTAGTATTCAGGTGGATATTTTAGTATTCAGGAGGTTATTTTAGTATTCAGGTGGCTATTTTAGTATTCAAAGGCTATTTTAGTATTCAAGTGGCTATTTTAGTATTCAGGTGGCTATTTTAGTATTCAAAGTGTTATTTTAGTATTCAAGTGGCTATTTTAGTATTCAAGTGGCTATTTTAATATTCAGGTGGCTATTTTAGTATTTAGGTGGCTATTTTAGTATTCAGATGGGTAATTTTAGTATTCAGGTGGCTATTTTAGTATTCAGATGGGTAATTTAGTATTCAGGTGGCTATTTTAGTATTCAGGAGTTTATTTTAGTATTTAAGTGGCTATTTTAGTATTCAAGTGGGTATTTTAATATTAAAGTGGCTATTTTATATTCAGGTGGCTATTTTAGTATTTAGGTGGCTATTTTAGTATTCAAGTGGCTATTTTAGTATTCAGATAGCTATTTTAGTATTATAGTGGCTATTTTAGTATTCAAGTGGCTATTTTAGTATTCAGGTGGCTATTTTAGTATTTAAGTGGCTATTTTATATTCAGGAGGTTAGTTTAGTATTCTTGTGGCTATTTTAGTATTCAGGTAGCTATTTTAGTATTCAAGTGGCTATTTTAGTATTCAGCAGGTAAGTTTAGTATTCAGGTGGCTATTTTAGTATTCAGAAGCTATTTTAGTATTCAAGTGGCTATTTTAGTATTCAAATGGCCATTTTAGTATTCATGAGGTGAGTTTTAGTATTCAGGTGGATATTTTAGTATTCAGGAGGCTATTTTAGTATTCAGGTGGTTATTTTAGTATTCAGGTGGCTATTTTACTATTCAAATGGCTATTTTAGTATTCAGGTGGCTATTTTAGTATTCAAGTGGCTATTTTAGTATTCATATGGCTATTTTAGTATTCAGTGGCTATTTTAGTATTCAGGTGGCTATTTTAGTATTCAGGTGGCTATTTTAGTATTCAGAGTGTTATTTTAGTATTCAGGTGGCTATTTTAGTATTCAAGTGACTATTTTAGTATTCAAGTGGCTATTTTAGTATTCAGGTGGCTATTTTAGTATTCAAGTGGCTATTTTACTATTCAAGTGGCTATTTTAGTATTCAAGTGGCTATTTTAGTATTCAGGATGTTAGTTTAGTATTCAGGTTGCTATTTTAGTATTCAGAGGTTAGTTTTAGTATTCAAGTGGCTATTTTAGTATTCAAGTGGCTATTTTAGTATTCATATGGCTGTTTTAGTATTCAAGTGGCTATTTTAGTATTCAGGTGGCTATTTTAGTATTCAGGTGGCTATTTTAGTATTCAGGTGTCTATTTTAGTATTCAAGTGGCTATTTTAGTATTCAAGTGGCTATTTTTGTATTCAGGTGGGTTAGTTTAGTATTCAAGTGGCTATTTTAGTATTCAAGTGATTATTTTAGTATTCAAGTGGCTATTTTAGTATTCAGGTGGCTATTTTAGTATTCAAGTGGCTATTTTAGTATTCAAGTGGCTATTTTAGTATTCAAGTGGCTATTTTAGTATTCAGGTGGCTATTTTAGTATTCAGGAGTTTATTTTAGTATTCAAGTGGCTATTTTAGTATTCAAGTGGCTATTTTAGTATTCAGGTGGCTATTTTAGTATTCAGGTGGCTATTTTAGTATTCAGATGGGTATTTAGTATTCAGGTGGCTATTTTAGTATTCAGATGGGTAATTTAGTATTCAGGTGGCTATTTTAGTATTCAGGAGTTTATTTTAGTATTTAAGTGGCTATTTTAGTATTCAAGTGGCTATTTTAATATTAAAGTGGCTATTTTATATTCAGGTGGCTATTTTAGTATTCAGGTGGCTATTTTAGTATTCAAGTGGCTATTTTAGTATTCAGGTAGCTATTTTAGTATTCAAGTGGCTATTTTAGTATTCAAGTGGCTATTTTTGTATTCAGGGGGTTAGTTTAGTATTCAAGTGGCTATTTTAGTTTTCAAGTGATTATTTTAGTATTTAAGTGGCTATTTTAGTATTCAGGTGGCTATTTTAGTATTCAAGTGGCTGTTTTACTATTCAAGTGGCTATTTTAGTATTCAGGTGGCTATTTTAGTATTCAAGTGCTATTTTAGTATTCAGGTGGCTATTTTAGTATTCAGGAGTTTATTTTAGTATTCAAGTGGCTATTTTAGTATTCAAGTGGCTATTTTAGTATTCATATGGCTGTTTTAGTATTCAAGTGGCTATTTTAGTATTCAGGTGACTATTTTAGTATTCAGGTGGCTATTTTAGTATTCAGGTGGCTATTTTAGTATTCAAGTGGCTATTTTAGTATTCAAGTGGCTATTTTTAGTATTCAGGAGGTTAGTTTTAGTATTCAAGTGGCTATTTTAGTATTCAAGTGATTATTTTAGTATTCAAGTGGCTATTTTAGTATTCAGGTGGCTATTTTAGTATTCAGGTGGCTATTTTAGTATTCAAGTGGCTATTTTAGTATTCAGGTGGCTATTTTAGTATTCAAGTGGCTATTTTAGTATTCAAGTGGCTATTTTTGTATTCAGGGGGTTAGTTTAGTATTCAAGTGGCTATTTTAGTTTTCAAGTGTTATTTTAGTATTTAAGTGGCTATTTTAGTATTCAGGTGGCTATTTTAGTATTCAAGTGGCTATTTTATATTCAGGTGGCTATTTTAGTATTCAGGTGGCTATTTTAGTATTCAAGTGGCTATTTTATTATTCAGGTAGCTATTTTAGTATTCAAGTGGCTATTTTAGTATTCAAGTGGCTATTTTTGTATTCAGGGTGGGTTAGTTTAGTATTCAAGTGGCTATTTTAGTTTTCAAGTGTATTTTAGTATTTAAGTGGCTATTTTAGTATTCAGGTGGCTATTTTAGTATTCAAGTGGCTATTTTACTATTCAAGTGGCTATTTTAGTATTCAGGTGGCTATTTTAGTATTCAAGATGTTAGTTTAGTATTCAGTTGGCTATTTTAGTATTCAAGTGGCTATTTTAGTATTCAGGTGGCTATTTTAGTATTCAAGTGGCTATTTTAGTATTCAAGTGGTATTTTAGTATTCAAGTGGCTATTTTAGTATTCAGGTGGCTATTTTAGTATTCATATGGGCTATTTTAGTATTCAGGTGGCTATTTTAGTATTCAGAGTGGTATTTTAGTATTCAGGTGGCTATTTTAGTATTCAGGTGTCTATTTTAGTATTCAAGTGGCTATTTTAGTATTCAAGTGGCTATTTTAGTATTCAAAGTGGCTATTTTATATTCAGGTGGCTATTTTAGTATTCAGGTGGCTATTTTAGTATTCAGTGGCTATTTTAGTATTCAGGTAGCTATTTTAGTATTCAAGTGGCTATTTTAGTATTCAAGTGGCTATTTTGTATTCAGGGGGTTAGTTTAGTATTCAAGTGGCTATTTTAGTTTTCAAGTGATTATTTTAGTATTTAAGTGGCTATTTTAGTATTCAGTTGGCTATTTTAGTATTCAAGTGGCTGTTTTTGTATTCAGGAGGTAAGTTTTAGTATTCAAGTGGCTATTTTAGTATTCAAGTGATTATTTTAGTATTCAAGTGGCTATTTTAGTATTCAGGTGGCTATTTTAGTATTCAAGTGGCTATTTAAGTATTCAAAATGGCTTTTTTAGTATTCAAGTGGCTATTTTAGTATTCAAGTGGCTATTTTAGTATTCAGGTGGCTATTTTAGTATTCAGATGGGTAATTTTAGTATTCAGGTGGCTATTTTAGTATTCAGATGGGTAATTTAGTATTCAGGTGGCTATTTTAGTATTCAGGAGTTTATTTTATTTTAGTATTTAAGTGGCTATTTTAGTATTCAAGTGGCTATTTTAATATTAAAGTGGCTATTTTATATTCAGGTGGTTATTTTAGTATTCAGGTGGCTATTTTAGTATTCAAGTGGCTATTTTAGTATTCAGATAGCTATTTTAGTATTAAAGTTGCTATTTTAGTATTCAAGTGGCTATTTTAGTATTCAGGTGGCTATTTTAGTATTTAAGTGGCTATTTTATATTCAGGAGGTTAGTTTAGTATTCTTGTGGCTATTTTAGTATTCAGGTAGCTATTTTAGTATTCAAGTGGCTATTTTAGTAATCAGCAGGTAAGTTTAGTGTTCAGGTGGCTTTTTTAGTATTCAAATGGCTATTTTAAGTATTCAGAAGCTATTTTAGTATTCAAGTGGCTATTTTAGTATTCAAATGGCCATTTTAGTATTCATGAGGTGAGTTTAGTATTCAGGTGGATATTTTAGTATTCAGGAGGTTTTTTTAGTATTCAGGTGGCTATTTAAGTATTCAAAGGCTATTTTAGTATTCAAGTGGCTATTTTAGTATTCAGGTGGCTATTTTAGTATTCAAAAGTTTAATTTAGTATTCAAGTGGCTATTTTAGTATTCAAGTGGCTATTTTAATATGCAGGTGGCTATTTTAGTATTTAGGTGGCTATTTTAGTATTCAGATGGGTAATTTTAGTATTCAGGTGGCTATTTTAGTATTCAGATGGGTAATTTAGTATTCAGGTGGCTATTTTAGTATTCAGGAGTTTATTTTAGTATTTAAGTGGCTATTTTAGTATTCAAGTGGGTATTTTAATATTAAAGTGGCTATTTTATATTCAGGTGGCTATTTTAGTATTTAGGTGGCTATTTTAGTATTCAAGTGGCTATTTTAGTATTCAGATAGCTATTTTAGTATTATAGTGGCTATTTTAGTATTCAAGTGGCTATTTTAGTATTCAGGTGGCTATTTTAGTATTTAAGTGGCTATTTTATATTCAGGAGGTTAGTTTAGTATTCTTGTGGCTATTTTAGTATTCAGGTAGCTATTTTAGTATTCAAGTGGCTATTTTAGTATTCAGCAGGTAAGTTTAGTATTCAGGTGGCTATTTTAGTATTCAGAAGCTATTTTAGTATTCAAGTGGCTATTTTAGTATTCAAATGGCCATTTTAGTATTCATGAGGTGAGTTTAGTATTCAGGTGGATATTTTAGTATTCAGGAGGCTATTTTAGTATTCAGGTGGTTATTTTCGTATTCAGGTGGATATTTTACTATTCAAATGGCTATTTTAGTATTCAGGTGGCTATTTTAGTATTCAAGTGGCTATTTTAGTATTCATAAGGCTATTTTAGTATTCAGTTGGCTATTTTAGTATTCAGGTGGCTTTTTTAGTATTCAGGTAGCTATTTTAGTATTCAGACGTTTATTTTAGTATTCAGGTGGCTATTTTAGTATTCAAGTGACTATTTTAATATTCAAGTGGCTATTTTAGAATTCATGTGGCTATTTTAGTATTCAAGTGGCTATTTTACTATTCAGGTGGATATTTTTGTATTCAAGTGGCTATTTTAGTATTCAGGATGTTAGTTTAGTATTCAGGTTGCTATTTTAGTATTCAGCAGGTTAGTTTTAGTATTCAAGTGGCTATTTTAGTATTCAAGTGGCTATTTTAGTATTCATATGGCTGTTTTAGTATTCAAGTGGCTATTTTAGTATTCAGGTGACTATTTTAGTACTCAGGTGGCTATTTTAGTATTCAGGTGTCTATTTTAGTATTCAAGTGGCTATTTTAGTATTCAAGTGGCTATTTTTGTATTCCGGGGGTTAGTTTAGTATTCAAGTGGCTATTTTAGTATTCAAGTGATTATTTTAGTATTCAAGTGGCTATTTTAGTATTCAGGTGGCTATTTTAGTATTCAAGTGGCTATTTAAGTATTCAAAAGGCTATTTTAGTATTCAAGTGGCTATTTTAGTATTCAGGTGGCTATTTTAGTATTCAGGAGTTTATTTTAGTATTCAAGTGGCTATTTTAGTATTCAAGTGGCTATTTTAATATTCAGGTGGCTATTTTAGTATTCAGGTGGCTATTTTAGTATTGAGATGGGTAATTTAGTATTCAGGTGGCTATTTTAGTATTTAGATGGGTAATTTAGTATTCAGGTGGCTATTTTAGTATTCAGGAGTTTATTTTAGTATTTAAGTGCTATTTTAGTATTCAAGTGGCTATTTTAATATTAAAGTGGCTATTTTATATTTAGGTGGCTATTTTAGTATTCAGGTGGCTATTTTAGTATTCAAGTGGCTATTTTATTATTCAGGTAGCTATTTTAGTATTCAAGTGGCTATTTTAGTATTCAAGTGGCTATTTTTGTATTCAGGGGGTTAGTTTACTATTCAAGTGGCTATTTTAGTTTTCAAGTGATTATTTTAGTATTTAAGTGGCTATTTTGGTATTCAGGTGGCTATTTTAGTATTCAAGTGGCTGTTTTACTATTCAAGTGGCTATTTTAGTATTCAGGTGGCTATTTTAGTATTCAAGATGTTAGTTTAGTATTCAGGTGGCTATTTTAGTATTCAGGAGTTTATTTTAGTATTCAAGTGGCTATTTTAGTATTCAAGTGGCTATTTTAGTATTCATATGGCTGTTTTAGTATTCAAGTGGCTATTTTAGTATTCAGGTGACTATTTTAGTATTCAGGTGGCTATTTTAGTATTCAGGTGTCTATTTTAGTATTCAAGTGGCTATTTTAGTATTCAAGTGGCTATTTTTGTATTCTGGAGGTTAGTTTTAGTATTCAAGTGGCTATTTTAGTATTCAAGTGATTATTTTAGTATTCAAGTGGCTATTTTAGTATTCAGGTGGCTATTTTAGTATTCAGGTGGCTATTTTAGTATTCAAGTGGCTATTTTATTATTCAGGTAGCTATTTTAGTATTCAAGTGGCTATTTTAGTATTCAAGTGGCTATTTTTGTATTCAGGGGGTTAGTTTACTATTCAAGTGGCTATTATAGTTTTCAAGTGTTTATTTTAGTATTTAAGTGGCTATTTTGGTATTCAGGTGGCTATTTTAGTATTCAAGTGGCTGTTTTACTATTCAAGTGGCTATTTTAGTATTCAGGTGTCTATTTTAGTATTCAAGATGTTAGTTTAGTATTCAGTTGGCTATTTTAGTATTCAAGTGGCTGTTTTTGTATTCCGGAGGTTAGTTTAGTATTCAAGTGGCTATTTTAGTATTCAAGTGATTATTTTAGTATTCAAGTGGCTATTTTAGTATTCAGGTGGCTATTTTAGTATTCATATGGGTCATTTAGTATTCAGGTGGCTATTTTAGTATTCAGATTGGTAATTTAGTATTCAGGTGGCTATTTTAGTATTCAGGTGTCTATTTTAGTATTCAAGTGGCTATTTTAGTATTCAAGTGGCTATTTTAATATTAAAGTGGCTTTTTTATTTTCAGGTGGCTATTTTAGTATTCAGGTGGCTATTTTAGTATTCAGTGGCTATTTTATTATTCAGGTAGCTATTTTAGTATTCAAGTGGCTATTTTAGTATTCAAGTGGCTATTTTGTATTCAGGGGTTAGTTTAGTATTCAAGTGGCTATTTTAGTTTTCAAGTGATTATTTTAGTATTTAAGTGGCTATTTTAGTATTCAGTTGGCTATTTTAGTATTCAAGTGGCTGTTTTTGTATTCCGGAGGTAAGTTTAGTATTCAAGTGGCTATTTTAGTATTCAAGTGATTATTTTAGTATTCAAGTGGCTATTTTAGTATTCAGGTGGCTATTTTAGTATTCAAGTGGCTATTTAAGTATTCAAAAGGCTTTTTTAGTATTCAAGTGGCTATTTTAGTATTCAAGTGGCTATTTTAGTATTCAGGTGGCTAATTTAGTATTCAGATGGGTAATTTAGTATTCAGGTGGCTATTTTAGTATTCAGATGGGTAATTTAGTATTCAGGTGGCTATTTTAGTATTCAGGAGTTTATTTTATTTTAGTATTTAAGTGGCTATTTTAGTATTCAAGTGGCTATTTTAATATTAAAGTGGCTATTTTATATTCAGGTGGTTATTTTAGTATTCAGGTGGCTATTTTAGTATTCAAGTGGCTATTTTAGTATTCAGATAGCTATTTTAGTATTAAAGTTGCTATTTTAGTATTCAAGTGGCTATTTTAGTATTCAGGTGGCTATTTTAGTATTTAAGTGGCTATTTTATATTCAGGAGGTTAGTTTAGTATTCTTGTGGCTATTTTAGTATTCAGGTAGCTATTTTAGTATTCAAGTGGCTATTTTAGTAATCAGCAGGTAAGTTTAGTGTTCAGGTGGCTTTTTTAGTATTCAAATGGCTATTTAAGTATTCAGAAGCTATTTTAGTATTCAAGTGGCTATTTTAGTATTCAAATGGCCATTTTAGTATTCATGAGGTGAGTTTAGTATTCAGGTGGATATTTTAGTATTCAGGAGGTTTTTTTAGTATTCAGGTGGCTATTTAAGTATTCAAAGGCTATTTTAGTATTCAAGTGGCTATTTTAGTATTCAGGTGGCTATTTTAGTATTCAAAAGTTTAATTTAGTATTCAAGTGGCTATTTTAGTATTCAAGTGGCTATTTTAATATGCAGGTGGCTATTTTAGTATTTAGGTGGCTATTTTAGTATTCAGATGGGTAATTTAGTATTCAGGTGGCTATTTTAGTATTCAGATGGGTAATTTAGTATTCAGGTGGCTATTTTAGTATTCAGGAGTTTATTTTAGTATTTAAGTGGCTATTTTAGTATTCAAGTGGGTATTTTAATATTAAAGTGGCTATTTTATATTCAGGTGGCTATTTTAGTATTTAGGTGGCTATTTTAGTATTCAAGTGGCTATTTTAGTATTCAGATAGCTATTTTAGTATTATAGTGGCTATTTTAGTATTCAAGTGGCTATTTTAGTATTCAGGTGGCTATTTTAGTATTTAAGTGGCTATTTTATATTCAGGAGGTTAGTTTAGTATTCTTGTGGCTATTTTAGTATTCAGGTAGCTATTTTAGTATTCAAGTGGCTATTTTAGTATTCAGTGGTATTTTAGTATTCAGGTGGCTATTTTAGTATTCAGTAGCTATTTTAGTATTCAAGTGGCTATTTTAGTATTCAAGTGGCTATTTTAGTATTCAAGTGGCTATTTTAGTATTCAAGTGGCTATTTTAGTATTCAAGTGGCTATTTTAGTATTCAGGTGGCTATTTTAGTATTCAGGTGGCTATTTTACTATTCAAGTGGCTATTTTAGTATTCAGGTGGCTATTTTAGTATTCAGGTGGCTATTTTAGTATTCAGTGGCTATTTTAGTATTCAGTGGCTATTTTAGTATTCAAGTGGCTATTTTAGTATTCAAGTGGCTATTTTAGTATTCAAGTGGCTATTTTAGTATTCAAGTGGCTATTTTAGTATTCAAGTGGCTATTTTAGTATTCAAGTGGCTATTTTAGTATTCAGGTGGCTATTTTAGTATTCAAGTGGCTATTTTAGTATTCAAGTGGCTATTTTAGTATTCAAGTGGCTATTTTAGTATTCAGGTGTTAGTTTAGTATTCAAGTGGCTATTTTAGTATTCAATGTTATTTTAGTATTCAAGTGGCTATTTTAGTATTCAAGTGGCTATTTTAGTATTCAAGTGGCTATTTTAGTATTCAAGTGGCTATTTTAGTATTCAAGTGGCTATTTTAGTATTCAGGTGGCTTTTTTAGTATTCAGGTGTCTATTTTAGTATTCAGTGGGCTATTTTAGTATTCAGGTGGCTATTTTAGTATTCAGATGGGTAATTTAGTATTCAGGTGGCTATTTTAGTATTAGGAGTTTATTTTAGTATTTAAGTGGCTATTTTAGTATTCAAGTGGCTATTTTAATATTAATGTGGCTATTATAGTATTCAGGTGGCTATTTTAGTATTCAGGTGGCTATTTTAGTATTCAGGTGGCTATTTTAGTATTCAGGTGTGTATTTTAGTATTCAAGTGGCTATTTTAGTATTCAAGTGGCTATTTTTGTATTCCGGAGGTTAGTTTTAGTATTCAAGTGGCTATTGTAATATTCAGGTGGCTATCTTAGTATTCAGGTGGCTATTTTAGTATTCAGATGGGTAATTTAGTATTCAGGTGGCTATTTAAGTATTCAGGAGTTTATTTTAGTATTTAAGTGGCTATTTTAGTATTCAAGTGGCTATTTTAATACTAAAGTGGCTATTATATTTTCAAGTGGCTATTTTAGTATTCAGGTGGCTATTTTAGTATTCAAGTGGCTATTTTATTATTCAGGTAGCTATTTTAGTATTCAAGTGGCTATTTTAGTATTCAAGTGGCTATTTTTGTATTCAGGGGGTTAGTTTAGTATTTAAGTGGCTTTTTTAGTTTTCAAGTGATTATTTTAGTATTTAAGTGGCTATTTTAGTATTCAGGTGGCTATTTTAGTATTCAAGTGGCTATTTTACTATTCAAGTGACTATTTTAGTATTCAGGTGGCTATTTTAGTATTCAGGATGTTAGTTTAATATTCAGGTTGCTATTTTACTATTCAGCAGGTTAGTTTAGTATTCAAGTGGCTATTTTAGTATTCAGGTGGCTATTTTAGTATTCATATGGCTGTTTTAGTATTCAAGTGGCTATTTTAGTATTCAGGTGACTATTTTAGTATTCAGGTGGCTATTTTAGTATTCAGGTGTCTATTTTAGTATTCAAGTGGCTATTTTAGTATTCAAGTGGTTATTTTTGTATTCCGGAGGTTAGTTTAGTATTCAAGTGGCTATTTTAGTATTCAAATGATTAATTTAGTATTCAAGTGGCTATTTTAGTATTCAGGTGGCTATTTTAGTATTCAAGTGGCTATTTAAGTATTCAAAGGGCTATTTTAGTATTCAAGTGGCTTTTGTAGTATTCAGGTGACTTTTTTAGTATTCAGGTGTTTATTTTAGTATTCAAGTGGCTATTTTAGTATTCAAGTGGCTATTTTAATATTTAGGTGGCTATTTTAGTATTCAGTTGGCTATTTTAGTATTCAGATGGGTAATTTAGTATTCAGGTGGCTATTTTAGTATTCAGATGGGTAATTTAGTATTCAGGTGGCTATTTTAGTATTCAGGAGTTTATTTTAGTATTCAAGTGGCTATTTTAGTATTCAAGTGGCTATTTTAGTATTCAGGTGGCTATTTTAGTATTCAGGTGGCTATTTTAGTATTCAGTGGCTATTTTAGTATTCAGTGGCTATTTTAGTATTCAGTGGCTATTTTAGTATTAAGTGGCTATTTTAGTATTAGGTGGCTATTTTAGTATTTAAGTGGCTATTTTAGTATTCAGTGGCTATTTTAGTATTCAGGTGGCTATTTTAGTATTCAAGTGGCTATTTTAGTATTCAGTGGCTATTTTAGTATTCAAGTGGCTATTTTAGTATTCAGGTGGCTATTTTAGTATTCAAGTGGCTATTTTAGTATTCAGGTGGCTATTTTAGTATTCAGTGGCTATTTTAGTATTCAGTGGCTATTTTAGTATTCAGGTGGCTATTTTAGTATTCAGATGGCTATTTTAGTATTCAGATGGCTATTTTAGTATTCAAGTGGCTATTTTAGTATTCAAGTGGCTATTTTAGTATTCAGGAGGCTATTTTAGTATTCAGGTGGCTATTTTAGTATTCAGGTGGGTAATTTAGATTTAAGTGAGTAGTTTAGTATTTAGGTAGGTAGTTTAGTATCATGTGGGTAGTTTTAGTATTTAAATGGGTAGTTTAGTTTTCAAGATGCTAGTTTAGTATTGAGGTGAGTAGTTTGGTATTCATGTGAGTAATTTAGAATTCAGGTGGATAATTTAGTATTCAAGTCGGTAGTTTAGTATTCCAGTGTGTAGTTTAGAATTTAGGTAGGTTTTTACTATCAGGTGGGTAGTTAAGTAATCAGGTTGGTAGATTAGTATTCAGGTTGGAACTTTGTAGCACTAACGTCTTAAAAACAAAGGATAATAACACTGACTGAAAAAACAACATAAATTTTTCCATTTATATATTATATTAAATTAAACAGTTAATATAAATAACACTGACTCAATCAGAAAGTCAAATAATTGATGACATTAAGTTATTTTGAACTTGGGTTTAATTTGAAATGTGAATCAGTAAAACTGAAGACAACCATTGAAATGTGTGCATTTATAATTATTGGTTTCTGAAGAATATGATAAGGAAATAAGAGAGTTCAATTTCAATGGAGTTAGCTTTTTGCCTTGTATTTCTGACTAAGACTAAGATAACTTCATTGTCAAATATATATTAAAATAATACAGCCAAGAGCTTCATCAAAGAAGTTCTCTGCACAACTCAAATGCTAGAAAATCTAGTAGCTGAAAAGTTCAAAATTTGCATCTAAGTATAATAATTGGTTAAAATATTTTATGATAAATTTTAAAAAATGTAATTATCATTCCTAAAGAATAAGCCTCATTATTAATGGGACAGATTTGCACAAGGATAAAGAGACATAACTTTATTAAAGAAGGGTAAACAATATCATTGATGAAAATAATCTTCTGTATAGAAGGAGCGTCTGTAAACAGATAAGATAAGATAATAAGTAGTAATCTTTAAAAAAAAGTTTGTGTCATTTAATTTAGGAACTGCATTTAACATAGGAGTTTTTTTAAAATAAAAAGTAAGTGAAAATATGATTTGTTTGAAGTTAAGATTGCAGAAAATTATGAAAGCTTATCAACTTCAATTTATTAGCTTATTAATGGGTGACTCTAATTTAGAAATACAACACAAAGATAACTTAATACAACCCTCAGATAGACATAAGGATAAAAACACCTTTCTTATTCCGTATGCAAGAACAAACTCATACAAATTTTCGTTCTTCCCGTCCGGAATTCGGGCGTGGAATGGGTTGCCTGAAGAAACCCGAAAGCCAACACTTTATCAACATTTAAAACTCCAATAATAAATCAGGACTAAACACAAACCATAGATAAGCGTAGGACGCAATAATCTTCTGTATAGAAGGAGCGTCTGAAACAGATAAGATAAGAAGACATGATTCACAATTATTTATGTGCTCTTGTAATACCAGTATATGTCAATAAAATCATCACCCAAGGATTCATCTATGACACAAAGTATTTGAATTCCAGAAATTCTTATTATTACAAACGAAAATTCATTGAATATTTTAGAAACATTTTATATATGTATATTTTTCTCTTTAAAGTGATAAATAAATTTAACACTACAAATTAGACATTTAATGTGGAATGTTCTCTTCTGATATTATTTACAATTGGATTATAGTTATATATATTGTCCTTAACAGCATTTTTATTTGATAGAATTGCACTTCTTGAAAAAAAAATTTAAACAATGTTTTTGAGCAAAATGTTACTATTTATCATTAAAGTTACTTAAAAATAAAGAGATGGGCGCGACTAGATCATGTGGTCAATAGTGAGGGGAAAACTCTTTGACTAAGATGCCAATAATAGTTTTGTATACGTTAATAAAAAAAATACCCTTGGGACTGTGTTAAACAAAATTATTTAGATTTAGAGGAAATTTTAAAAAATATTTTGTGCACTCTTACTTTATTTGGTTCATTCATGATTATCTCAATTGTTTACTTCTTACCATAATAGTTATGTTGTTTACTATCATAGTTATGTCTATCAAATTTTAATGAAAAATTATTCAAATGTTTTAAATTTTGTAATACCTGCACCAGATACATAGGTCCACTCATCACTGAGTTTTATAATCAAAGAGTTTGGATGAATCCAGATACATTAGTATAACTCGACCGTAGTTCGATGTGATTTATAATTATGTCTCATGCTAAAGTTTAAATAGCAATCAGTATTTCTGAATTTTTTAATTACATAAACAACTGGTCATAATTAATTTACAAACTTCACAAATATTGGAATGAGCAAATCTTTTCAATAACAACGTATTTCATGCAGAACATAACATTAATCATAACTGAAGTTCTAGTAAAGTTTTACGAGAATGAAATAACTGTGAGTAACAATCTTGTGATACTTTTATTTGAAGCTCTGCAAACTTGGTGAAGGCCTCAGAGGAATTCAACAGACGAATTTGGGTAAAACTGTTTATCTGTGAATATTAATAATTAAATTTATTATTGAATTGCAGATGGGAATTTTACAAAATCAAATTATGACACATGATGTCATTATTTTTTTAAAGAATTTATAGAATAACAATTGAAATCAGAGCAAATTTATTTTATTATTTCCTTGATGAATAATTTAAAATTAATTTTCTTACAAATATTTAACTAAACTAATAAAAGGCAAAGCCCTGACTGACTGACTCATCACTAATTCTCCAACTTCCCGTATAGGTAGAAGCATGAAACTTTGGGAAGTTGTTGAGTACACTCCCGCTATGGTAACAGGTGAAATAAATATTTAAATTATCACTCACTCTGGGCCCAAATGTCGTTTTTCCCTTATACTTATATGAGCTATATAAAAATTAGTTTAAACTTTGGCTACTGTTTAAATGAATAGATCTTGACTAAACTGGGTACATAAAAACTTAATGACCCATATTAAAATTCTATAGGGCAATTAACTCCTAATGTCCATTCCTTAAGAGGTGTACGTTTCTAAACAGTTTCTGGGACATTTAAAAAAAATAATATCACCTATTTTGGTCCAGGGGCCCAAAATCTCATTTTCTTTATATAAGTTACATAAAAGGTATTTTAAACAGTGGCTACTGGGCAAATGGATGGATCTTGACCAAACTTGATACTTAAAAATTTGATGGCCATATTAAAATTCTATAGGGTACTAAACTCCTAATGTCACCTCCTTTGGGGCCGGGGGCCTCAAATCTTTTTTCGTAAACTTTAAAATCTTTATTCTCCATTGAATTTTTAAAAATCTTGACACATATCTCCATCATGATCCAGATTGAAATTTTCAGGCATTTTAACTTTACATCTTGCACCATTTTGGCCCCAGGGCCCTTAATGTCATTTTATTCACAATTTGATTTCACAGGAGCTTGAAAAATTTGGACAAAAAAGTATATCCATCATGATCCAGATTGAAATTAACAGGTGTTTTTAAATTTAAATCTTGCACTGATTGCGCCCGGGGGCCTATTTATGTCATTTTTTAAATCCTTTATATTAACTCGTGGTGTCTGCTTGCTTGATAGCTTGTCACCAAATCTTTGGATCGATTTTTAACCCACTTCCTCGTAAGCTAGTGAGCTGAAATTTAGCAGGCAGTTTGGTGGCGATGATAAAAACTATGTATCCAAATTTCCGGTCGATCACATGTACCGTAATTGAGTTATTGATTTTTTAGATTATTTTATTTATTCCTATGTATCATGTTATTTTTTTAGATAGAGTGTAAGGGTGCGCATTATATTGAACAACCTTTCTGTCGCGCAATTAGGTGCGTATTTTATTGACAACACTTTTTATAAACATATTCCTGATCGGTGCGCATTATATTAAACATGTTTTACGACACAACTACAAATTTGTATTTTTGGATGGTCTTGCGCTGCGTATTATAATGAACATTCTTTTAGTTACATCTCATACATAAAGGATTTATAGTGAAAAACTTGTTTTTTTACGGGTTTTTTTTAAATCCTTTATATTAACTCGTGGTGTCTGCACCCTTGATTGCTTGTCGCCAAAACTTTGCATCGATTTTAACCCACTTCCTCATAAGCTAGCGAGCAGAAATTTAGCAGGCAGTTTGGTAGCGATGATAAAAACTATGTATCAAAATTTCAGATTGATCGCATGTACGGTAATTAAATTGATGAATTTTTAGATTATTTTATATTATATAAGCTGTACATTGTACATATATTATTTATTCACTGATCGACATAAAACTTTAGAAAGTTCATGAGTACACTCCCACAAATGGTTCTGGCTAAAATGGGTGTTTTTTTATCAAACTTGGTTCATAAGATTTTGATGACACATATTGAGAAACTGTGGGGCTAAATATGTCCAAATGTTAAGCAGGTTTCATTTCAAAATTTTATGCGTAACAGACTCAATGGTTGACAACGTTCGCCATGTTAAACCTTCTCTTTTAAGGTCATCTTCATGAAATTTGGTAGGATGCTTCCCTGCTCTAACTGAAAACGATGAACATACTCATTTCGTTGGTATGCCATCAATGTCATTCGCCATATTGAACCATTCAAACGATCTTTACACTTATGATCCCATCTTTTACCGGAATTATGATACTTGAGTTTTAAACACTAACTGAAATCCTACTTTTCCACTGCAGCATGGGTATTTTGCTAGTGACTAAGAAAGCTAACAATAAATATTTTTATAGGAAAACATATTGTCATGACCATTTTTTAGTGTAAATTTTGTTATTACACTACAATTATCTTCAATTTTAATTTTCTTTATTTTATCATTAAATATATGGAATCTGATCAAGCATCAACATGGTGTAAACATTTATAGACACTAAATTCAATGTCTAAATTTATGAAAGCAGGTGAGGAAAAAAAGACCTGGTTAATTTCTTTACCTCTTTTTTGGCCTTTTCTGAACTTGTCTCAAAAACTTTTTTAGCTGTATCAAAAGTCTCTTGCGCCTGCAAAGGTATATAACTTTTTATTTAAAATCCATTATTTAAAGATTTTCAAGAACGCTCTCATTTTATATTTAAAATTTTAAAAAAATAAAATCTATTTAGTTTTTTTGTAGAATGCAACTATTTTTCTGTATTACAAAATCAATAAATTAATATTTTAAATTTCAAGTGCTTTCAGAGTCTTATTTATGGTGTGCGTGTTTCATCTTCAGATGATGATGCTGATGGCTTTCTTCTATGGCTCTGTCCACACTGAGCCAGCATGCTCACTGCCCTCTAACTGTCCACGCTGGGCCAGCATGCTCACTGCCCTCTAACTGTCCACGCTGGGCCAGCATGCTCACTGCCCTCTAACTGTCCACGCTGGGCCAGCATGCTCACTGCCCTCTAACTGTCCACGCTGGGCCAGCATGCTCACTGCCCTCTAGCTGTCCACGCTGGGCCAGCATGCTCACTGCCCTCTAACTGTCCACGCTGGGCCAGCATGTTCACTGCTCTGTCCACGCTGGGTCAGCATGCTCACTGCCCTGTCCACGCTGGGCCAGCATGCTCACTGCCCTGTCCACACTGGGCCAGCATGCTCACTGCCCTCTAACTGTCCACGTTGAGCCAGCATGCTCACTGCCCTCTAACTGTCCACGCTGGGCCAGCATGCTCACTGCCCTCTAAATCAAGCTACTAATTGATGTGCAATAATTTCAATATAGTATATAGCTAGGTTATTACCCACTCTTCTTTTTAAAAAAAAAGCCTTAGATGCCACATATTGGCAAAGCATTCAGCCTAGGAATATAAATATATTTTAAAATTATAAATAAAATGTTAACAAGGTCAAAAGTCAATTTATGTAACTTTTTTATCAAGTTTACTTACAGCAGCCTTTTTGACTGGCTTTGCTTTTTCTAGAGTCTTTTCTGCAATTTCATATTCTATGAGGGCACTTGTACGTCGAAAATGCATTTCCTTTAAGAAAATATCAAAAAGACAATTTTAGCTATGACCAGTGGTCCTTTTAAGATGTGCGGCTGCGCAGCCGCGCAGATAGCTGACTGATGCCGTGCAGCAGTTTAGAATTACCGAGCAGCAAATTTTGAAAAATATAGCACCAAAAATGGATGCTGAGCAACTTTGCACACGAGTTTTTTTTTACTTTGCACATGGACCAACGAACCTTAGAGGGAACATTGGCTATGACCACATTGAATCTCAGTTTTCAATTGAGTTTTCATTACCTTCAAATGTCTTAAGAGTTTGAACAATGAAAAATAAAAATAAAGAGAAAATTTTCAACAAGTTCTGTTCCTATTCCTGAAATATCTGTAATAGTATTTGTTTTAGGCAAAAATTATGCATGAATGTAACAAATGGTTTTTAAAGGTTGATCAAGAGAAAGAAATCACCTTCTAGAAAGACCAGATCAATAAGCAAACTGAGCCTCAATCTTAAAATGACGGAACTATATCAACTTAACACAGTTTAATCAAGAAATAAAGAATCTTACTTTTAAAGAGTCACTGTATCTAGCCATTAAGTCCAAATAAAATCCAAGAGTTGTCTCTCCCTGGATGCTCTTTAAATCATAACAACCCTATAAGCATACATGTATATTAATGTTTATAAGAAGATTTAAAAAAAGAAATTGAGAATTTTTTAAAGAGTCTTTTAGCACATTAAAATAATTGGTTTTTCGTTTTATCATCACTATTATTATTTTGAATTGATTAATATGTGTCAAAATTTAAACAATTTCCCCAAAAAACTGCAATGAAAAAGAAAAGTTATGGAGGAAAATAATATTAAATATAATTTATCTTTCTTTAAATCTATTTTGTTATTGTTGTGGATGCAAGAATAGAAATTGATAGACTCATTTTACTGTGCACACATTTAAGTATGTTTCCATGGCAGTTTTATTTTAAAAAAAAAGATTATGAATTTGATATATGCATTTTTATATGTACTTCAGACAAAATTATTTTTTTAATTACATTAGAGTTGTTCTGGTTATTTGGAATGGACAAATAGGATTTGAAGTTCTTGTTTCTTTTTAAATATTGCAATACCAGTTTTAAACTAAAGAACAGTCCAGAAATAATTATTTTATAAATTTAGTGAAAAATGTTACAAAGGTCATCTGTGTATCTATAAAGCTTGGCAAACTTACAAAAATAGTAAAAACAGGTTGGCATGTTTCTAAGGTAATTAAATATTCTATTATATTCTTTACCAACATTACTAAGATTGATATGGACAACCCAATTTTATACATTTTCTATATTTGTAAATATTTATAACAAAAAACTTACAGCTATATCATCACAACCATCACTCAACAATTTTAAAATTCTGAAATGAAAATTTATTAATTCTTAATAAGAAACATAAATATCAGATAGTTTTAAAAAATGACACTGAACTTTATTTATATAAGCTGTTATTATATTTCAAGTTAATCTGCCAGTTAAAATTAAAAATAAATATAATTTAATAAAACTCTGACACAGGGTTTTTAAAACAGTGTTCTACAGAAGACTATGGGGTTTTTAAAACAGTGTTCTACAGAAGACTATGGGGTTTTTAAAACAGTGTTCTACAGAAGACTATGGGGTTTTTAAAACAGTGTTCTACAGAAGACTATGGGGTTTTTAAAACAGTGTTCTACAGAAGACTATGGGGTTTTTAAAACAGTGTTCTACAGAAGACTATGGGGTTTATGAAAAAGTTAAGGGATGTCTAAGACCTGGGGTTCCTTTGTAATTTTATATCTTAAGGGGCTTCATGTAACAAAAAGATGAAGAGCATCTGGCGTCTGCTCTTATATAATACAAGGTTCATATTCATTTAAGCCTGACCCTTTATTTCAGTGGACACATGTCTATAGTTATTATTTTTTAAAAATGAGAGTATCTTTAAATGATCCAAATAAATGGAATGTTATTTCTTTTCATTGCACATAAAACTATTACATAAATTAACTCCTAAAATACATTAGAAACCAATCCTGTACACCTATTCACTTTCACCAGGCCCTCATCTCTCTCTGCCGTACATGATGTCAATTCTGTTGCTAGCAGACGATAGGAACTAGAAAGTCCTGTAACAAACATCATAAGTTACTTTCAATAGTTAGAGCTAGGGTTATAGGCTATAATTATTATTAATATGCAATGATTAGTATAATTATTATTAGTCCCATCATTGATAATTTGTTAAGCTTTTATTTATGCTATTAATTTTGCTTTATACATTATATTAAGTTGTAATAAGTACAGTGACTAGAGATATTTCTTGCTAGTTTCTCCATTACAATTAAATCTGAATTATTATAAAATTAATCTTTTTTTAAAAAAAGGAAGAGGGGGAATCTTTAAAACTTACGCCATTGTGCAACCAGCAACTTATTGAAGCTCTGTAAAGAAGTTAAAAATATATTCAAATAAGATAGTTAACAAAAGAAAATTACTGCTTTAATAATTTGTCATGTTAAAAAGGGTCCAGTTTTCTTTTAAATAATTTTATAATGTAATTCTTTGGTGGGTGCTGTTTGTCAAAATCTAATTGTGAAATGAGATGTTTTTCATTTGCTGCTTCCTGGTCAAGCACTTGATCATGTATATACAAGTACATACAAAATAACATGTAGATTTCAATTATGAAGAAATAAGTGATTGTCCTATAAAGGGCCTGCAAAATTTTGACTTGGAGCTCTAAATGTGAAATGAACAAATATCTTACAACAGCTATGTGGTTATGTTGTCCAGCTAATAAATAATATAAACCAATTTCTGTTTAGTTTGATTTATAAACAAGAGCCACACTTACTGAAGAAGCTTCTTTGATAGCTTTTGAAAATTCATTGGCAAAGTGTCGTTGTGTTGTAAAATATTCATCAACATCCTTGAAATATACTTAAGATACTATATGTTATACCACTCAGAATTTAAATCTACATTTAAATGTAAAGGCCTAATAAAAAAGTAAATAGTATATTTATTAATTAAATAAATTTTTATTTAATAAATTAATGAGAAGCAAAATGGATTCAAAATTGGAATCTTTAGAATTTTTAGCCCAAGATAATAAAAAAACAACAACTCTCATACAGAATATTCATTTAAATTTGTAACTAATTTTCATTTTTTGAAGATTCTTCTTAAAATTTAGAAACTAGAACTAGAGATTCTATAAAAATATTAACTTTAATTATTTTTGTGGACTTACTTTATGATTGCCTTTTCTTGCATTATCCAAAACAGATGTTAGGCGGTTCATTAATCCTTTATTTAGCCGCACTCTCACAGGAGCCTATAGAAAATATTTAATCTTAAACAATTAAAAAAATCGTTTAAATATATGCAAGTTATAACTCAGAAAAGTTTAACAAGCAAAAGAACCAAATTGACTTTACTTTAGAAAGGGGAACAAAACTCTAAGCAATACAATCAGTATATATGTAACATGATGTATTAAAGATATTTGTTCTAATTTAAAGTCTAGATCAGGGGTGTGCAACAGGCGGCCCGCGGGCCACAACCCGGCCTGCCAAACCAGTTCATGTGGCCTGCCGATCATATTTGTGTTTTATACTCGCGCACTTTACTAAAGTTATCAAGAGTACATTTTTTATGGGTACTGGCCCTCGTTGTTGTTACAAAGTTCACATGTGGCCCAACGTTGAAAAATGTTGCACACCCCTGGTCTAGATAATATAAGCTTTTTGTAAAACCATCATAAAAATTGTATTTTGAAATCAAAAGGTGAATATGTCAAAACTAACCTCATCATCTGTCAAAAAAGATGCTAAAGTCTTATCACGTCCAAAGGTTGGATGGGTTAGCAAGAGTTGCAGATATCTACAAGATCAAGTAAAATATTATGTCAGTCAAAAATTGATTATGAGATAAGTTTGACAGTACAATCTCTTTAGTACTACAAGGGATACAAAAATGTCATGGTAAAAACTTAATAAATACCATGCAATTTTCAGTCTCAATAAGAGATTTTTTAAAATCTATGCCATAATTCTATAAGACTTATCATATTGAAGATATGTAAATGACTTTTAATTGAGGCATAAATAATGCTTAGTGATAGTGACTGCATAATATAACCTCAGGATTTTTGGACATTTACTGAGTCCTTATGCTTCTTTAGCAGATTTGTTTTATTGATTCTCTTATGAATATTTTAAAGAAAAATTGGTGAATCTTAAATTCATATTTTTTTACTTAATACACTACTTTTGAACAGATTTGCAGTCCTGCTCAAACTGATCCCCTCTCAATACTTTTGTGTTGTCTCCAAGCTGACGACGAGACATCGTTTCTGCACTCCTAGGATCTGACAGGGGTTTAAGTGGGAGTGGTGGTATCTATTAGGAGAAAAACTAAGCATGGATTCATTTGTTAAAAGTGTCTATAAATTTATAATTGAAAACAAAACCTGTCAGTCTTAAAATGTGTCTTGAGATCAATAGTTATGTATCTTATTTAAAATTTTAGGAGTATAAATATAAAGTAATACTAAATTTTATAATTTCACAAATATGTTTTAATCCTAATAAAACAGGGGACCTAGCCCTACATTTTCTTTTATTCTCAAGAACAATAATAATTAAGCCTTGCGATTTTAGTAAACCTCTATCCCCGTTCAAACAAAATGAAGCTTACAATGACACCATCAGTATTGTTGGATGTTATAAGATTGTGATGGAGCCATTCAATATCTTCAAACTGTCGCAGGACAACAAGACCTCTGTCCTCAGCAGGAACTGTTGTATGAATTGTGAACAGCACATTTTCACCCTTTTTTAGTGCTTCAGGAACCTCCACTTGAAATAAAGGCAATGGAGAAAGCTCCATTGTCTGATTTTCAAAATCTTTATTCTGGGTTACAGTCCCTTCGGTACCATCATCCTTTGAAAATAAATGTGTACAATATTACTAAAATAATCAAAAAATTTTAAAAAGTTGTTTATGTTGTATTAAGTTACACAATTTTCTTAACTTGGAGTTCCAAACCTGTGATACACTTCTCAGTGGTCTCATCTTTCACTAAAGTGAAGATAAAGGCTAATGGGCGTTGAAATTAATGCCTAATTATAATTAAAAGTGAACAAAATATTTTTTATGGAGTTCAAAAAGCATACTATTGGAGAGTACATTGGTAATAAAAGAAAAATATCAAAAACTGCACCAAGGGGCATAGCCTTCCCACCCAACCTCAATTTTCTCATACTCATATTCATTAAAAAATATATTGCGAAAATATGAACTACAAAAATCTCATTTATTTATAATTATAATTACACATTACTTTTTTCTGCTTAAAAAATAAAAGGGGAAATGAAGGTGTGAAGATTCTGATTTAAATTAAACTGTGAAACATATTAATACATAGACTTAATGATTAATGATAATGAATAAGAATATGCTGAATTATACATTTAAATATTTTGTAAAATTAAAATGTATAGAATTAGAAGCCCAGCCAATAACTTAACAGTATAAAATGATTCCAATGCATTCCAAAAGAGCAAAAATTACTCAGAAAAACTTCTCACAATGAGTAAAGTAATGGTAGAAATCACCTTACTTACAGCTTATTGGAAGATGTGACAAGAGTTTTAGAGCATAATATCTCATACTAATACTATCATTATCATTGCATAGGACTACATAGGGCATAGGGAGCACTGATGAAATTATTTAGTTAATTTAGTTTAAACTTAAACCAATCATAATCATCTCAATCTGATTATCCACAAAAAAATATAATTTAAAAAAAAATAGCTGCTGTGAACTGAACACCTGCAACTGCAAGATAAATTTAATTTAATTTGAAGCTGAGTAAAAATAGTTAGGATTTGATTTTGAATTACAATTATTAGTACTAGTACTATTATTTATTATTAATTAGAGTCTTAATAAACTCAATTAATAATTACTAATTCTAAAACTTGATTCTGATAAAATATTAAATTATCACTAAACTAAACTAATTTTTATTAACAAAATATGAAAAATTAATAAAAAAAATAAATAAATCTAAATAAAATGAACGTTTTGAGAACTCTTTACTTAATTTACCTCCATGCCTAGCTTCTCTTTAACTATGTCTATGATAAAATTTTAGTTTGTCGCTATGTTTACAGTTAAAAGAAGGGGCGGTGGTTTTGGTCATAATGTCACGAGTGGACTTAAATGTCTTAAAAGTTCAAAGTTGAGGGTTGGTCTATTTTTATCCATATGTTATTAAGGAAAAACAAAAACAAGAAGCGGAACGGGTGATACAAATCCTGTTCCGACCGATTTTACCAAGTTTAGACAATAATAGTTATAGTAGTATTAATTAATAGTCAAGAGTGTAACAGAATAACGAGACAAACAAAGATCTGATAAAAATAAAAGGTATTAATATATATTTATTTATTTTATCATATTCATTCACATTGATATTTACTCTCATGCAAATAGTCAAATAGTATCTTGCCTATTAAAAATTTTATGATTATTATTTAATTTATTTTATGCCTTTTATTTTATCGTATTTTATGACATTTTTTCATTTATTTTAATTTAATTAATGATGATTTATGTGCATAATGCTGCATATTATAAATATTATTATTAATTATTATTAAAATAATTGAATTATATGAATTATGAATCTATGTTTAGTATGAGTATGAGTAGTCAGTAGTTGACTATCAATACTATCTATCATTGATCATTGCTTAGGCTTTGGCTTAGCCTAAGTTCAGCGGCCGAACTTAGCCATTGAATTATTGCTATCAATACTATTATACTTATACTATCATATCATAGTGTGACTATGACTGTCTATAATGATAATGATAGTAATTATTATAATTACTTCATAATAGTAATAGTAATAATTTAATAATTATAGTTATGTTATGATTCTAAATTTTAGTATGTTTATAGTTTATTAGTTTAGTGTGATTAGTGTCTAAACTAAACTAAAGTTTGTATAGTGTGATTATAATTTTTTTTTAAATATATTAATATTAATATTAGTTAATTCTAGTAAATAGTAATAGTATAGTATATATATTAATAGTAAGTAAGTAACTAATAAATTTAATAATTAAGTTATTGAACTTACAGTCAGTCATTGAATTTCATTTACATTTTAATGATTTTACAATTTAAATTCAATGAAATCAATCATAATCAATTATTCAATGTAACATTGATTACATTGTGATTGTCATTGATACATTTTGTCATTGATACTCATTGTGATTAAATTAACTTGGTCAAGTAGACCTTAAAATAATATACTATTATTCTTTGATAAAATTAAAATAATAATATATTATATATTATAGAAGTTAACCTATTCGTTATTATCAGAACGTAGGGCGCAATAATCATCTGTATAGAAGGAGCGTCTGTAATAGATAAGTTAAGTTATTTAGCCTAATAAGTAATAAGGAATACTCTATTTTTGGATGTGTCTGGATACTTATTTTGTAAAAAAAAATACATTAAAATATTTAAATGAATATATTAATATTAAATCTATAAATCTTTTTTACAGAAACTGAAACTCAACCACCTATCCTTGGAATCATTTTATGTATGAGATAATAGATAACCGTTTTAAGTTGACCAAAGCTCAGATTCCACCATGTTTGGGGGCAAGACTGGAGGATTCACAAGTTTTGGATCCACTACTCCCTGTAAGTTTAACCAAAATTTTAATAATTTCATTATGAATCTTTAACTTTAAGTTTAAAATTGCTGTTTATTTAATTTTATCAGTTATTTTTAAAAAAAATGTTTAACTTTGTTTAAAAAATAAAATAAAATAATTTTTTAAAAGTGAAAAGTTTATTCTTCTATACATTTACTGTTATTGTTATAATTGTTTTGTTTTATTTGTTATATTTTCTTTAAATTTTACAGCAAATTTTGGAACTTTTGGCCAGTGTAAGTTATGGATTCTTTTCAGTTTTAAATAATAGTGTGGGTCTAAATGTGTAAATGAGCCCTTAAAGTTTGAGCTCATTGATGTAAATGGCTAATCTAAGTTGTATTATAACTAAAGAAGAGCAATTATTTTTCAATCACAATCCCATTAAATACATAGTTATTGTTATTTACTGTGTTTTTTAAAATCTTTTCTGAATTCTGAAATTCTTATGAATGGGTATTTAGGTAGTTTTTTTTTAAAATAAATAAATCCTTATTTCCCCCTCCTGCTTTTGAAGTTCTTAGATTAAACAAGGACACACTTAAAAGTGTTATAAAAATAATTTAAACCATACTTTACCACAGCATCAACTGGGTTTGGCAGTGGAGGCTCTGCTTTTGGTGCCCAAGCACCAGGAAGTGGCACCAGTTTGTTTGGGGGTGCTGCAAGTGCATCCACACCTGGCACGGGAACTAGTTTATTTGGACAGTCCGGGACTACAGGATTTGGCCAACCACAGAGCACAAATGCCTTTTGTAAGTCGTCCTTATGCTTTTGTCTGGAGCTAAAGCCATGTAGAACCTCTTTCAAAATCACCAAACACCCTTCCTTGTTAGCCCTCCATCTCTAGCACTCTGGATGTACATACAGTTTTTCTTATTTCCTTGTCTAACTCATGTCTAACTCTAGGGGCGCGGTGATCGAGTGGCAGCGTGCTCGACTGGCGTACCGATGGTCATGGGTTTGAATCCATGTGAAGGCAAGGATTTTTGTTCCCGGGGCCAGGGCGTCCCTGAGTCACCCAGCTCCGAATGGGTACCTAACACTAGTTAGTCGGCTGGGTAAAGCGTGGAACCCACAAAGCCATGGCCTGTGAACGCTGCATCACTTGCCAACATATCATCTGTCATGGTCTGTGGACGCAATTATCTTCTGCATAGAAGGATCGTCTGTATAGATAAGATAAGGAAAAAAGCTCATGCTTTCAAAAATCTCAGAATATTCTAATATTTTAAAGATAACAATTTAATGAAGCTCAAAAAGTGAAAATACTCTTCTCTCTAATTCTTCCAGCATTTGGCAACAATTCATCAAGTGGTTTATTTGGTAATGTTAGTCAAACTGGAACAGGTTCCCTTTTCTCATCACCTGGAACTGGGGCTGGATTCGGGGCAAAAACTGGATTCTCAGGTAAAATTTTCATTCACCTTTCCTTCTTGGTTTATTGCGGGCAAGTTCATTTGATTTTATCTATGAACTCACTTCAGTCTTTAAATGCCACGTTTTCATTTGTATCTGCCACTATTCATTCTTTGTTTACCAGGTTTTGGAACTGTAGCAAGTAATCCAAGTACAGGTGGATTGTTTGGAAGTGCCACTAATACGACTTCCTCTTTATTCGGCCAGCCCTCCGCAACTGCCGCCTTTGGAAATGTTGCATCTGTCAGTGGTGGAACCACCATTGGATTTAATCCACCTGCAGGTCAGGACACTATGATGAAAAGTGGTGTCACCACTAACATCAACACGAGACACCAGTGTATCACTGCTATGAAAGAGTATGAAAATAAAAGTTTAGAGGTAAATAGAGCCTTAGTCTAATTTCCAGAGTTCATTAAGTAGTAGCTGCTATTTCTGTGAAAAAATATATAATATTTGGTAGAGATATATAGATGTTTTATTAGATATAGAAGAATTTTTATTATTAGCTGAAGATTGATTTAAACAATAACAACCTGTATGTGAATGTCTAACATCAATCACTAACTAAACGGACTAAATAAGAATGCAAGTAATATCATCCTAGCAGCCCCGCTCTCTCTATTACAGATTTCTTCCAAGTTCTGTTTGGTCAGGGGGATTCTTTTATTGAAATTTTTATAACAAAAGACATGAAACAATATTTTGTTACCCAATCTGCTAGATTTGATCATTGTGCTCTCCCTATTGTTATAAAATCAAAACTACTCATCAATCTCATTCAGGTCCGGTATGGCTGTTTAGCATGTTCCCTACAGCCTAAATAAGTTTAGCATGTTCCCTACAGCCTAAATAAGTTTAGCATGTTCCCTACAGCCTAAATAAGTTTAGCATGTTCCCTACTGCCCAAATAAGTTTAGCATGCTCCCTGCTGCCTAAATAAGTTTAGCATGTTCCCTACTGCCTAAATAAGTTTAGCATGTTCCCTACTGCCTAAATAAGTTTAGCATGCTCCCTGCTGCCTAAATAAGTTTAGCATGTTCCCTACTGCCTAAATAAGTTTAGCATGTTCCCTACTGCCTAAATAAGTTTAGCATGTTCCCTGCTGCCTAAATAAGTTTAGCATGTTCCCTACTGCCTAAATAAGTTTAGCATGTTCCCTACTGCATAAATAAGTTTTCATTTTATTAGTTTATTTGTTTTTGTCTATTTGTTAGTTAAGGCTTTTTTGCTGAAACGTTCGTTGTTCTGTGTCGTCTTGTCAGGCCTAAATATACCCTGTTTAAAAACATATATATTTATATAAATATTTAACTGAATATTGTCACTAGAGGAGTGAAGTTGTTTGACTTGTGATTGCTGTTTGTTTTTTTTGCTTCAGAAAACTCTTGAGTTGTTTTTTAAAATTAATTTTTCAAGTTTGAAATGTTGCCTTAATCTGATGCTGAAATTTTAAATTTACAATGTAATCAGATAAAACTTTCATATAAATAATCTTATCTTGTCTTAACGTATACTTTCAGTTCCACCACACATTCCATTCCTTTATTTTCATGAACATCCAGTTTTAATCTTCAATTAACAGTAATTTTTATTGTCAATTTTATTTTTCTGCAGGAGCTACGAGTGGAAGATTACGCTGCCAATCGCAAATCTAAACAGGTCGGCTCAACCACCACCGGGGGATTATTTGGACCGACTCAAGGGACTCAACCCACAACAGGAAGCGGCTTTGTGTTTGGAGGAGGCCTGAGCTCTACTCTGCAACCTTCCAACACAACAGGATTTGGGGGTAATATTTTTGAAAGAATCATATGGTGTTGGGATTCCTTTGTTTGAAACATATTGTTCAATTGCTTTGATGTACAAACAAACAAAAATTAGCATTGCTGGTTATGTCAACTATTCATCTCTGGATTTTGCCAGGTTTTGGAACCACACCATCCACAGGCTCGACCTTCAACCAGAATAGACCCTTGTTTGGGACAGCCACTACAACTCAGTCAGGATTTACAGGGTTTGGTAGCACCACGGGCACTCAGCAGTCCACTTCATTGTTTGGTTCTAATGCTGCTAAGGTCAGTCCAGACCATTTTACCGGTGAAAGTTGATAGTCTTTCTCATGATTTTGATTTTTTAAATTGAGTAACAGAAAATAAAGAGAAAATTTAAATTAAATATTATTTAACTTACCATGAACTCAAATAAGTTTATTGATTAAATTTTTTTTCCTTTTTTTTTCATGCGATAGAATTATGCTTCATTTTACATTTTGTGTCGCTAAGTACTTCTCACTCTTAACTCTTACTTACATAATTCTGGGTTGTACATGGACGAGAGTTATTCGTTGTTTTTTTTTGTTTTTTAATGTCACTCCCAGCCCCTGTTTGGTACTACAGGAACTAGTCAACCTACTGGAAGTTCATTCTTTCAGACTTCAACCTCCAACCCTATTGGCTTTGGTACCAACACACAAACTGTGAGTAGTCACCCTTATTGCTTATCTTCAATCTGCTGAACCAATTTTACACTTTTGTGACCAGAGATTTTTCTTGTGTGTGTAAGGCAGGCAGTATAGTGTTTATTGGTTAGTTATATTGTAAAGATAAATTTTTACAATCTGATAAATTTGTGTCATTCAGGCAGAACTGTGTTAGATTAAATTATAATGTCTTTATCATAATATTCATTGCAACAAACTTTATAAATTAGACATTTTAAATTGAAGCTTACAAAAAAGAATTTTGATTTGAAATGATGATATCATGCACCCTGTTACATTTCCGATATTTGACTGGTATCATTCGTTACAATCACTGATCCGATATTTTACTGGTAACATTCGTTACAATCACTGATAATTTTAGTAAAATGAATATAAGAACAACTCCACTTTTACAACAGAAATTTATCCTCTATACATATACATAATCTTATTATAAATTCTTCTGTAATACAAGTGACTAACACTGCTTGTTAGGAGTAATTAAACAAGTCTATAAAACCACCTCTCTCTGTGATGAACTGCAGCCAAATCTCATGTACCTCAAGACCAACAAACATCGTGCGTCACTGTAATTTTAAAATTCATTTTAACATGTCAGAAAACATATTGCTCAAAAAGCATTCAGTCTAAAATAAAAGAACTTGCCGGGGGATTGGCGTGGTAAATGAAACACTGGTGACAGTAACATTTAGGGCACAGCCCTTTATCATCTTATATTGTCATTGACCAACCACAGGGCAGCCTGTTTGGACTACCAAAGCCAGCAGGGTTTGGGACTGCCACGACTTCATCCATTGGATTTGGAACACCTGCTACTTCATCCATCGGATTCGGCTCAGGTGGAAATTTGTTTGCAAAGCCTGCCTCTACTGCATCTACTTTTGGTGGCTTTGGTACAAATACCAGTACAGGGGCTTTTGGTACTAATACTAGTACCACAGGCTTTGGAAGTAAGTAATTTGGTACAAATACCAGTACAGGGGCTTTTGGTACTAATACCATTACAGGGGCTTTTGGTACTAATACTAGTACCACAGGCTTTGGAAGTAATTTGGTACAAATACCAGTACATGGGCTTTTGGTACTAATACTAGTACCACGGGCTTTGGAAGTAAGTAATTTGGTACAAATACCAGTACAGGGACTTTTGGTACTAATACTAGTACATGGGCTTTTGGTACTAATACTAGTACCACGGGCTTTGGAAGTAAGTAATTTGGTACAAATACCAGTACAGGGACTTTTGGTACTAATACTAGTACATGGGCTTTTGGTACTAATACTAGTACCACGGGCTTTGGAAGTAAGTAATTTGGTACAAATACCAGTACAGGGACTTTTGGTACTAATACTAGTACATGGGCTTTTGGTACTAATACTAGTACCACGGGCTTTGGAAGTAAGTAATTTGGTACAAATACCAGTGCAGGTGCTTTTGGTACTAATGCTAGTACAAGGGCTTTTGGTACTAATACTAGTACAGGGGCTTTTGGTACTAATACTAGTACCACAGGCTTTGGAAGTAAGTAATTGCATTGGTGTCCTTATTTTATTAAACAAAAAATAAAATTCTCTTGATGTTTAGGGAAATTATGTTGTATTCAATAAGTGTTTAAAATAAAATGCTATAAGTTGGTAGTAGTTGAGTTTTTTTTAACATGGGTGCATGTTATGTCTAGAGTCAGATGGGTAGGTCATAGGTCATACACAGTTTGGTGGGTTATTTCCAAGAGTTTATTATTTTTTCAATAACTTTTAACTTCATCTCTACATTTCTTGGCCTCTGCTGGCACTGATCCATTGCTCTATTGCCAGGTACATCTGGCGGTGGTTTGTTTAACATGAAGCCCATTGGTTTTGGTACGACCTCCACTGGTTTGGGCTCAGGAGGGACGACATCCTTTGGCTTCGGAGGCGGGCTCGGCACAGGTACAAGCACCAATGCGTTTGGCACAAGTTCTGCCAAACCTGGTTTTGGATTTAACTTTGGAGGGGCAACCACAGGAAGCACGGGTAAATATTTTGAGCTGCCAAGACCTTTCGCCGACAAGGGTAAATATTTTGAGCTGCCAAGACCTTTCGCTGACAAAGGAGCTTCAATTTTGATCATAGCCTTATTAAAATGAATTCAATGAAAGGTTGGGATTGAATCAAAAATCCTTTCTGACACCAATTGGGCACTGCTCACTTCTGGATACAGTGCAGGTTGTTTGGCATTACACATGTTTTGGTTTTCAAAATTTTCCTTTATTTTGAATTTCAGGTTTTGGAAGCCTGACAAGCACAGGTTCTAACACTGGCACATTTGGCCTCGGAGGTGGGACCAACACTCTAGGAGCAATGTGAGTCTTTACCTCTGCCAAATTATATTCCTATCACATTAGACCAGTTTCTCAAACCATCAAGCTGTGCATGGCCCTGGTCATTTAACAAAAATTTATTTGTCACTGATGGCAACTCAAATTTTAATCTAAATCTTTCGTGATAAATACTTTGTTTAATGTTGAATTTTTTATTAAATGGCCACCTTAGACTAACAAGGTTCTATGTGCAGTTTTGATTGAACCGATATATTCGCGTTTGAATTTGATGTTGAGTAGGTCTATACAGAGTTAGAACCTTGCTATGATGTTAAGTAGGTCTATACAGAGTTAGAACCTTGTTATTCTGTACTTCCTACAAATTGTCTCAAGATACAGCTTTCATATTGTTTACCATGATAGATTAATACATGGACCATTACCAGGTGGCCATAACTAATTTTTATCACAAATTCACAACCTTGTAATGCTGAGCTGGCGAAATTACCATATTTGTACCTAACACACCCATTGAGTAAATGCCGATCTTTTAGTTTGTAATCTCAACATCTATTAGGGTGACTGCTCCCTCTCAAGTGACTAACAACCAGCATCTTCTGGCTTTAGCCAGTTCACCATATGGGGATAATCCTCTCTTCTGGAACCTGAAACAGGTTAGTGAACAACTAGTTATCTGGCAATGTTTTTATACTATTTTACTTAGTGATTAGTAGAGAAATTGTTATGAAAGACTACCTTTGAAGGTACATTAATCTGAACAATTATTACTGATTATTAGGGGATCATGCATGAAATTAGCTGTATCATGGGGGAAGTTTAGTAGAGATCAAAAATATTCTTCTTTTTTTCAAATATGGATATAAACCTTTATAAAAGTTTGAAGACAAAAATAAAATTAAGCCAGTCCTCCATTTTGCTGTTAACTTGATTTTTATGTTTTTCACAGCAGACTAAAGGACAGTTGATTTGTATGTTTTTCACAGCAGACTAAAGGGCAGTTGATTTGTATGTTTTTCACAGCAGACTAAAGGACAGTTGATTTGTATGTTTTTCACAGCCGACTAAAGGACAGTTGATTTTTATGTTTTTCACAGCAGACTAAAGGACAGTTGATTTTTATGTTTTTCACAGCAGACTAAGGAACGCAGAGATGAAGCCCTGAAACCAACTAATCCGAACGCACAGAAAGCTGCACTGACATCTGTCAATCAGTACACAGTCAGCCACCGACCATCACCAAAACTCAAGCCCAAATCTTTGCACCATCTCATCAATGGAGGAAAGGTGCACAACTTTGTCAAATGCATGTTGTGGAATAATTAAAATATTTAATTATAGTTGAAGCTATGTTTTTCTTTCAGAGTTTATAATAAACTGATTTGTAAAAACTCAATTTAAAAAAAAATATTCAAAAGCTTATTTTGCTATCCCATTAGTTTATCTATTGCCATATTCACTAGAGAACAGCAAACCTTACTTTTGGATCAGTCCAAGAATTAGCTGCACCTTTATTAATAAATGTTTCACTGTTGTCAATGGGTCCTTTTGTTTAAATTGATAATAACAGCATATTACTTGCCATATCAGCGTTTTCTTCTTTGGTTTATTAAATTCCTTGCTTTCACCAGTAATATTACTTTGAAATTTTTCATTGCTCTCTCTTTAAGGCGCAGTTATTTGAAGGACTTGAGGATGAAGACTTCAGCAATGGTGAGAACACATTTGTCCCACGCAAGAGCGTCAAAAAGCTTGTCCTGCGTAAAGGAGCTGGTAGTAAATCCACCTCAGACTCCACTCTGGTGTATAGTGAAGCCGGTGGTGACTTTAGTCAAGTCACTGACTCCAGCAATAACAAGACTCAGTTGCCTTTACCCATCACAAGGTAAGACCATGGCCAGGTGTCAAACTTCTAAAATGGCTATTGAACAAGATCTAAAATCTAAATGAAATTTGACTAAACATCATGAGGTGCTTTGTTTTGTTTTGGAGGGAGAGAGAAATACCAGAAATAAGTATTAAAATCTCTTTTAAAATGTGTTTTTTCCTCTTCTACTGCTGTATAAAAACAGGTATTTCCCAAGTAAATGCAAGAAAGCCTACGGCTTATGTTAAATTTGTATATATTCCATCAATTACAAATTTAGTTTTAAAATTTTAAACCAAAATTAAAATGAGTTTCATTACTATTCATAAACATTTTAACTTGTTTAAGATGATGAATTACAAAAAAAAACAAATATTTTCCACGCTTCCTCCCCACTCCTAATTTTTCTATTAACTCATTTGTGACATAACAAAATTTAATAAATTTCTAACTCTGTCTTCCAGGCGACTCAGCTTGACACATAAAGAAAACTCGGCTGAACACATGGATCCCAGCATGGACACACCAGTTGCCAGGAATCTCAGTGATCCACTGTAAGTTCAACCAACTTTGGAAAAATGAGTTTTTCTATCCCTGAAATATGCTATACATATTTTATTCAATGTTCGAAGGGTAGAAATGTAACTTCAGTATTTGTTTGAAATGTCCTTATTTCAGAAGCTTAGATGAAAACAATGTAGCCACTGGACAGAGGTCCAACAATAACTACAGGCTCAATGCCTCTGACACTACAACTTCTTTCCTGGAGAGCTCAGGTCCTGATAACAGTTGCTTGGTAAGTCAAAATCATCTTAATCAAATCAGGTAACCCGTAGGAAGTTGTTGTTTGTTTTTTAATGATAAATTTGTAGATCAACCAGCAATCGATGCCAAGGCGTGAAAGGCATGGCATAAAAGGTCAAAGATAATAAGGCATATTTTACTTGCCGCTTCCAGTCCTTTAGCTTGGTGACTGGTCTCGTGACCACCAAATATCCTGTGATGTTTTCCTTTAAAAAATGTTGACAGCTTTTAACTAACTTATCAAAGTCCCCTTAGTTTAAAATATTTTACATGATCTCTGGGTGTTTTTATCATCCTGATAAATTAAGTAGCCACACACAAAAAGATGACCTCAAACCACTCCAGCTCTGATCTGTTCATATACATTAGGACTGCATAAAGCTTTTCATTTTTTCAGGATATAAATTATTCATGGTTATTTTGTCCCAATTTCGTTTGATCTTTACTTAATTATTATTTTTACCTGATATAGTGTGTATTAAATAATGTAAATTTAATTTTAATACTTGTCTAAGTTATTTGTACTGATTAAGGCATTAGTTGAAATGTCTACTTGTGTATTCGTCTATTATAAAGCTTTAATTTATTTTTTTGATCACAGAATTAAGTTTGTGTATTTTGTATTTTATCTGATCTGTTCCACTGATCTAATTCCATTATTTTATATAAATAAATGTCAACTTTACCTGTGATGTTTTCAGCCTGCGGACAGGAGCACCCCCCACCCTACTGGTGTGACCCTGGCTCGCCCTGGCTACTACACCATACCAACCTTGGATGAAATGATCAGCTGCATGGATGAAAATGGGAACTGTTTCGTTGAAGATCTAGTCATCGGAAGAACTGGCTACGGCCACGTTTTATTTCGTGGTCTCACCAATGTGGCTGGTCTGAATCTTGATGAACTAGGTAAGTCTGTAGTGATGAACTAGGTAAGTCTGTAGTGATGAACTAGGTAAGTCTGTAGTGATGAACTAGGTAAGTCCGTAGTGATGAACTAGGTAAGTCTGTAGTGTTGAACTAGGTAAGTCTGTAGTGATGAACTAGGTAAGTCTGTAGTGATGAACTAGGTAAGTCTGTAGTGATGAACTAGGTAAGTCCGTAGTGATGAACTAGGTAAGTCTGTAGTGTTGAACTAGGTAAGTCTGTAGTGATGAACTAGGTAAGTCTGTAGTGATGAACTAGGTAAGTCTGTAGTGATGAACTAGGTAAGTCTGTAGTGATGACATTGGTGGGTCATTTTTAATCTCAAATAGTGAAGAAAATCATAGATTTATTCCTATCTTTTTAAAGGTACTTTAAAAAAAATAAAATAATGAAAGTAAATCCCTTAACTGAATGACACATTTAGCTGTAAACAAGGAATGGGGTGTCCGAGGTGTATACTTGCAAACATGCCTTAGCTGAGACCAACAAACCAGTGCTGTAGACTGAGTGACACATTGGGGCGACAGGGGGGTATACTTGCAAACATGTCCTAGCTGAGACCATCAAACCACTGCTGTAAACTGAGTCACCAACATCAGAGCCTGGTAGCGCAATTGAGGAATGAATGTTGACTAAACAAAGTCTTACTTTAACAGGCTAGACCACAACAGGAATGAATCCCTGGCCCAGTAGTGCATCTGTTGACTTTGTGCCCTGAACTAGACAAAGCAGGGAAGGCCGAGTTGGCAGGCGAGTCCCTCGCTCAGAAAATGTTGAATGGCACTGCCCATTTACAGATGGCGCAGGTTGCCAAGGTACTATCAGAAAATGTGGAATGGCACTGGTCAACAGATGGCGCAGGTTGCCAAGGTACTAGCCGGGGTTCTTGGAGAGTAATCTCCATCCCAAAAGTTTATGAATGTTAGTCAGCCATAAACCAACTCAGACACAGGCATAAAAAACAGGATCAGCTGCCACTGTTTAATAAATAATGTTAACATTTTAAAAAGAGTGGTAAATAAAAATTTATTAGCTCAGCTTTCTATCATTATTAAATGACCTTCACAATTATTATGTTATTTGTTAAGCTGGGAATTGGTGGTTACTTCTTTTTTTTGTCTTAGGTGTATATTGAAACTAGATATTCAGTTTTACTTACTCTTTATTTGTATGTTTATTAGTTAGAGAAGCGTTTTCATATATGAAAAAACTCATGATACGATAAACTACGCTGTGATGGGGACAGGATGTTAACATAGTTATGGACATATCTTTTTGGGGGCTGGATATTATTATAGTTATGGACATTTCTTTATGGGGGCTGGTTATTAAGATAGTTATGGACATTTCTTTGAAGGACTAATTACTAATTGGGATTTTTGTAAAGAATATTACTTGAATGAAAGTTTTGTCAATTAGAGCAGCATGTATGTTCACACTCATTACTCATTGTCTGCTTATTTCAAATAAACAATATGGAACTCTTACTTACTTACTTATGCCTTTCTACCCCGTCTGGGGCATAGGCCGTCTACAAGAACTTTCCACTCCTCACGGTCCTGTGCTTTCCTCTCCAATTGCTTCCAGGTGTATCCCATATTTTGCATGTCAGCCTCTAGCTCGCGTCTCCATGTATTTTTTGGCCTTCCTCTCTTTCTCTTTCCCTGTGGGTTCCATGTTAGGCATTGTCTGGTGGTGCTACCTGGGGGTTTTCGGAGCGTATGTCCTATCCATCTCCACCTCTTTTTTATGATGTCTTCATCAATAGGCACCTGGTGTGTCCTTTCTAGTAACTCTTTGTTATTTATAGTATTTGGCCATTTGATTTTCAGGATCTTTCGAAGGCATGTGTTTATGAATGTCTGCACTTTCTGCGTAAGGCTCGCTGTTGTTTTCCAAGTTTCTGCACCATATAGGAGGACTGTTTTGACATTTGTATTAAAGATTTTGACTTTGGTCTGCAGTTTCAGCTCCTTCGACTCCCATATTTTCTTTAATAATACAAATGCTGATCTAGCTTTTCCAATCCTAGCCCTTACATCTGCATCGGATCCGCCATTTATGTCTATGGTGCTGCCTAGGTATGTGAAGGACTCCACTTCTTCCAGTGCCTTTCCTGCCAGATGGACATGCTCATGGTTGGATGGGTTTATCTTCATGATTTTTGTTTTACTTTTATTTATGTTGAGGCCAAGCTGTGCCGAAAAGGTGGCTACGTCTTTTGTCTTTTCCTGCATTTGTTGCTGGTTGTGGGACAGAAGTGCAATGTCGTCCGCGAAGTCTAAATCATTCAATTGTTCCCAGAGTGTCCACTGTATCCCATTCCTCTTTTTGTCTGTGGATTTTTCCATTATCCAGTCAATGGCAAGGATGAATAGTAAAGGGGACAAGAGGCATCCTTGTCTGACTCCTGTTTCGACTGTAAAGGAGTCTGTGAGTCTACCTTCGTGGACCACCCTGCATGTCATTTCTTCATAAGAGCTCTGAATGATCCTCACTAGTTTCCCTGGTACTCCATAGTGTCGGAGAAGTTTCCACAAGGTTTGTCTGTCCAGGCTATCAAAGGCCTTTTCATAGTCTATAAAATTTATATATAGAGAGGAGTTCCATTCGATGGACTGTTCTACGATGATTCTCAGTGTTGCTATTTGATCTGTGCAGGATCTGTTTTGGCGGAAGCCGGCCTGTTGATCTCGTAGCTGCATGTCGACCTTGTCTTTCATTCTGTTCAAAATAATTCTGTTAAAAACCTTTCCTGGTACAGATAGCAGTGTAATTCCTCTGTAATTTGCACAGTTGCTGAGATCCCCTTTCTTTGGGATCTTGATGAGGTATCCTTCTTTCCAATCTTTTGGAACTCTCTCTTCTTCCCATATCTTCTCAAACAGAGGGTGCAGCATGTTGACTATTGTGTTTATGTCCGCTCTCATCATCTCTGCTGTGATGTTGTCCGGTCCCGGTGATTTCCCTAGTTTGAGCTGCTTGATGGCCAGGGCTATTTCTTCCTTATTTGGTGCGCCTTCTTCTATTTGTAGGTCTTCATTTGCTGGTTGTATGTCTGGCGTGTCTGTGGGTGGGGGCCTGTTTAATAGTTCCTTAAAGTATTCCATCCATCTTTTTTGTTGCTCTTTCTTTTCTGTTATAGATCTCCCTTCTCTATCTTTGACAGGTCTCTCCGGCCTTTTGTATCTCCCTGACAGTTTTCTTGTTATGTCGTAGAGCTCTTTCAAGTTGCCCTTCCTGGCTGCTTCTTCTGCTTTGGATGCTAGGCCATCTATGTGGGCATTTTTATCTTTTTTAATGCTGTTTTTTACCTTTTGGTTTACTTCTTTATATCTCTCTTGCGCTTTCGTTTTCTCAGCCCTGGTGCGGCTGCTGTTAACTATATTTTTCATTTCTTTTCTCTCTTTTATTTTTTGCAGTGTGTTTATTGAGAGCCAGTCTTTTTGTTTCTGTTTCACTGATCCTAAGACTTCTAGGCAGGTGGATGTTACAGACGTCTTTATACTTTGCCACATATGTTCTACTTGGTCGTCTTCTGTTTGGTCTTCTGTTTGATCTTCTAGCACTTGGAACTTATTCCTCAAGGTGGCACTAAATTCTTCCCTTTTCTGATCATTTGCCAGAAGTGCTACATTGAATTTGGTTCGCTTCGCAGTTGGCTGTTCCCAGTCTTTCTTTAGCTTTAATTTAAGTCTTGCACAGACCAGATGGTGATCGGATGCTACATCTGCTCCTCTTTTTGCTCGTACATCTTGTAGAGACTTTCTAAATTTTTTGCTAATGCATATGTGGTCTATTTGGTTTTGCGTTTTGTTGTCTGGGGATACCCATGTTATCTTGTGAATGTTTTTATGTTGAAATTCGCTTCCACCAATAACAAGCTCGTTTGTTGCGCAGAAGTCCGCTAGTCTTTCTCCGTTCTCATTTCTCTCTCCTATACCGTGGCGTCCCATGGTTTCCTCATACCCACTGTTGTCTTTTCCAATTTTGGCGTTAAGGTCTCCCATTAGGATGTTCAGGTCTCTATTTGGGAATTTTTCTATTAGTGCTTGTAGTCTATTGTAGAATGTTTCTTTCTCTTCTTCTTTGCTGTCGTTGGTGGGTGCATAACACTGTATTATGTTCATCTTTATTTTCTTTTTCTTGGTTCGGAAGGTTGCTGTTATTATCCTTGGTCCATGTGCTTCCCATCCAATCAATGCTTCCTGTGCCTTCCTTGACAGCATCAAAGCGACTCCTTGCGTGTGCGGAGCATCTTCCTCCTCATGCCCCGAGTACATTAGCATTTCTCCAGAGGCCAAAGTTATTTGCCCAGCTTGTATCCATCTTGTTTCGCAGATACCAAGCAGTGTAAGTTTGTAGGATCTCATTTCTGCTGCCACCTGCGCTGCTTTCCCTGCTTCATACATGGTTCTGACGTTCCACGTGCCTATATTTGTTTCCTTAGAAAGGAGGGTCTTCGGCTTTGAGGCTTCCAGTATAGCCTGGGTTTGGCCACAAGGCTTCATAGCTCTTCTTGGAGAAGAAGAGTCCTCTCTTCTCAGGACTGAAATTTGTTTGTTTTTTCTTGTTGACGTTTCTGTAGCAATTTGTTTTTACGGGTGAGGTCGCTGGCCTCACGCCAACCCTCCTCCTTTTGCACCCGGGCTTGGGACCGGCCTTGGCGGAGTTAATATGGAACTCTGCTTTTCATTTATTCTTCTTAAGAGGTACATTTTTTTAATGTTGTTTTATATTTAATTTTTGTGTGTTATTCCTAAATAAAACCTTTGAAGATAGTGACTTTAATTTTTTTAAATTTAAACTTTTGGGAGAAGAGCTCAAACTTTAAGTTATAGTTAAAGCTAAATGGCAAAATTCCTGATTTAATGAATGTTAAACACACTTTTTTTTAAAAATATTTGATAGCACATTTCTCTTGCCTCCATTAGTTCATTTCAGGCGAAAAGAAATAGTCGTATATCCTGATGATGATAATAAACCACCGCTAGGCCAAGGGCTGAATAAGAAGGCTGAGGTCACTCTGGAATCAGTTTGGCCACTGGACAAGACCACAAAAACTCCTATCAAGGTAGAGAATGTCAACTACAGAATGTTATAAAAAGAGGGCATCTAAAAGTTCATTGGTGTTGAAAGATGAAATATAAAACATCATTCATATCAAAGTAGGGCATCTAAAAGTTCATTGATGTAGAAATAGTTTTTAAAAAACTCATGTTTGATGGAATGGTTTAGCAAATTTAAACCAAAATTGCGGAATTGGATTCAAAATTGAGGTATTGAAGGATCCTACACTCCCTTTGTACAAAACAAATTACCAGTTATAAATTTCCTGCACTCCCTTTGTACAAAACAAATTACCAGTTATGTATTTCATACACTCCCTTTGTACAAAACAAATTACCAGTTATAAATTTCCTACACTCCCTTTGTACAAAACAAATTACCAGTTATAAATTTCCTACACTCCCTTTGTACAAAACAAATTACCAGTTATAAATTTCCTGCACTCCCTTTGTACAAAACAAATTACCAGTTATGTATTTCCTACACTCCCTTTGTACAAAACAAATTACCAGTTATAAATTTCCTGGAAACACCAATAGAAGGGTTTTGTGTCAGTTACCATCAGTGACATGTTCTATAGAAAAATTGAGGTTAGTTGTGGTGTGGACCACAAATTTGTTAGGAGACTTCTAAAAGCTTACCAATATTATTTTGCAAATAAGTAGTTAGAGGATTTTAAAACGTGGCTTATTAATAAAATTATTTTAACAGTCTTATTCTGAGATAATGAATCATTTACAGTTTTTACATTTTATGAAAACATTAATCCCATATTGTGGAAAGGTGCCAGCTGAATATTCTTTTTCATGTCCCAGTCCTGATTTATAACAAACTATATAAATATTAACTGTGATAGGTCTAAAACAAGCAATATTAATATTAGCTGTGATAGGTCTAAAACAAGCAATGTTAAATTAATATTAGCTGTGATAGGTCTAAAACAAGCAATGTTAATGTTTCCAGAATCCAGAGAGATTAAATCTAATGAACTACACAACCAAGATTGAAGCCATCACTGAAAACATTGGAGCAAAGTTCATAGACTACAGGATGGAGACTGGCTCTTGGGTTTTTGAGGTCAGGAGTTTGTGTATTAAACAATTAACTTTTCAACAAGCATTGAATTGATTGACATACTATTGAACCTTTGCTACACTTTACTCAGGACATAAAAATATAGACCCTACCTGATGAATTGTTTAATGCTCTTTTAAACATTGAATGAAATGTTTTCAAGTATTAATTTTTTTTAAACCTGTAAAAAAACAAATTTTTGACTATAAATCCTTTATTTACGAGACATAACTAAAAGAATGTTCATTATAATATGCATCCACGACTATCCAAAAATCCAAAATTGTAGTTATGTCTCATATGTAAAGGATTTATAGAAAAAAAAACTATTACAGTATGCCTGCTAAATTTCAGCTTGATTTGATCACGGGAAAAGGGTTATAAAAACATGTTTAATATAGTGCGCACCACGAGACAGACTAGCAATTAATACCATTTACATTTACAGATCGGGAATATATTTTTAAAAAGTATCATCAATATAATACGCACCGCACCGCGCGACAGGGAAGTATTTAAAAGGTTGTTCAATATAATACGCACCGCGACACTCTAGCTCAAAAATTAACATGCTACATAGAGATAAATAGAGATAATCTAAAAACTCATTAATTTAATTACAGTACAGTCGATCAATCTGAAATTTTGATAGATCATTTTTAGTACGCGTCTGCCTGCAAAATTTCAGCTCACTAGCATACAGGGAAGTGGGTTAAAAATATATCCAAAGTTTTTTCGGCAAACAATCAAGGCATGAAGCAGACGCCACGAGTTTATATAAAGGATTTAAATAGAGTTTTAATTTTAAGGGATATGGAGAGTAATAAATTCAATGTGTGACGTTGAAAAGTGTAGATTGATCTGTGCCATTTTATTGTTTGAAATAATAAATTTCTTTGACAGGTCTTTCATGTTTTTTATCTAACCAACACATTCTTTGTCAGCACTGTCCACTCTGTAGTTTTACCACACACAAAAATTATTTTCTGAGATAAAGAACTTCTTATTTTTCCTTTTTTCTGCTATTTAACAGAATTTTGTTTGTTCTTCAGGTCAGTCATTTCTCACGATACAGTCTGCTGGACAACTGTGATTATTATTTGAATGAGGTTAAAGTCCCTGGGCATGAAAAATGTGACTTCCAAGGGCAAGCGGAACCAGTCAATAAATGGGACTATCAATGGCAAGCGGAACCAGTCAATAAATGGGACTATCAATGGCAAGCGGAACCAGTCAATAAATGGGACTATCAATGGCAAGCGGAACCAGTCAATAATCAACAGCAATTCCAAAGAGCTGTTCAATTCTCAGTATATTTATAAAATGTAATTAATACATGAACAGCACAGCACTACAGTAAGTCTTCTAACTCTATTTTAGTTTACATTATCTTATTTAGCATCGTGACATTTGCCAATAAAAAAATGAATTGGCTGATATTTATTTAGCGGACATGAGATCTAGTTAATTAAAATACAGCCCATCATTCAAAGAGTGAAAACACAAATTAAAGACAATTTAAATTTAATGTGTGGAGATAAACATCTGTAACAACCATCATTGAGTCTCTTCAGTAGCGTAGCTAGGGGGTGTGCATACCACACCGGGGGACACCACCGTCTCAGTGGTTGACACCAAATTATTGCATATTTTTAAAGCACATACTGCTCGGTCTTTGTATGAAAAAAATGTCCACAGGTGCTACTAATCAAAATACATGTTTTGTTAAAAGTTTAAGGTTGATGCTGCCTCAGAATTAAGGTGAACCCACAATTAAGTTGTTGTTTTTATAAAACACTTGGGGACATGATCATTACCAAGTGTTGTGTTTTCTGATTCTCGTTGCCACAAACTGAGTTATTTTGTAAAGTTTGAGCTTACTTTGTTAAAGCCTTGACAACTTGTGTCATCTGCTGGGCAGTGCCATAAAACATGGGGGGTTCTGATTGTAGGACAGAGTGGAGGTATGAGTGTAGGACAGAGTGTAGGACAGAGTGTAGGTCTGAGTGTAGGACAGAGTGTAAGTCTGAGTGTAGGACAGAGTAAAAGTCTGAGTGTAGGACAGAGTGTAGGTCTGAGTGTATGTCAGAGTGTAGGTCAGAGTGTAGGTCTGAGTGTAGGTCTGAGTTTAGGACTGAGTGGTGGTCTGAGTGTAGGACAGAGTGTAGGACAGAGTGTAGGTCTGAGTGTAGGACAGAGTGTAGGTCTGAGTGTAGAACAGAGTGTAGGTCTGAGTGTAGGACAGAGTGTAGGTCTGAGTGTAGGTCTGAGTGTAGGACAGAGTGTAAGTCTGAATGTAGGACAGAGTAAAAGTCTGAGTGTAGGACAGAGTGTAGAACAGAGTGTAGAACAGAGTGTAGGACAGAGTGTAGGACAGAGTGTAGGTCTGAGTGTATGACAGAGTGTAGGTCTGAGTGTAGGACAGAGTGTAGGTCTGAGTGTAGGACAGAGTGTAAGTCTGAATGTAGGACAGAGTAAAAGTCTGAGTGTAGGACAGAGTGTAGGACAGAGTGTAGGTCTGAGTGTAGGTCAGAGTGTAGGTCTGAGTGTAGGACAGAGTGTAGGTCTGAGTGTAGGACAGAGTGTAGGTCTGAGTGTAGGTCTGAGTGTAGGACAGAGTGTAGGTCTGAGTGTAGGACAGAGTGTAGGTCTGAGTGTAGGACTCTCCTGATGCCCTAGCCTCCCTGGGTATGTTTAGCTCAGGGCACAAAGTCAAGGTATGAGCTTCTATTTTTGGGGCTAGGCTGCAATGCCTTCAGTTTGGGTCCCTGTTGTAGTGTTCAAATGTGTGTTTTTTTTCTGGCAGTGTTCTCTTAGTTTGCGTCATCATTTTCAAGTGTTGACAACTCTGCTCCAACCATTGGTCTGTTTGGCTAGGCTGGAGCATGTTAACCCATGCCCTCTAGATTCCTGTGTCAATATGTGACAATGGCAGTTGTCTAATTGAAAGACTGAGCACCCACGGCATTTTTTCCTTATGTTCTGTTTTATTTTTTTGGCATTCTTGGGGCTAGGTTTCAGAATATTTGATATGTCATTAAAAATGCTAATAAATGCTCATTTCTAAGGTTGGACTTAAAACTTTGGCACAAAACATGCAAACTGTTGTAATTTCATTTAGGAGACTAGGTTTATTAAATAGAGAAATGTTACTAATGCACACCAAAAAAAATGACTCATAATTTTTTGGGTTAAATTTTTGGGAAAATGTAAAATTATACCACAATTTAAAACTCTATATGTCAAGACCAAATAGGCTCAGGACCTTAAAAATTTAGCATATTGTAGTAAACAGTGGTGTTATTCATTATCCTTAGAAAAAGAGTGGATGCAAGAACATTTAATCATTTGTGGATGTACAGATTAAAAATGAAATACATTTAGTTTTATTTCATTACTTTTAGCCTAACTTTCACAATTAAAGAACTTTACTAATTTTACCCCCCAGGTATACTAATTCATTTTTTATTTAAAAGAAGGTAAAAATTCTCCATATTTTTGGTAAGCTGCAATGAAAAATAAGTTCAATAATAATTAAATTTGTGTGAATTAGTAACCAATGTTATCTCTAAGGTTCGTTGGTCCTTGTGCAAGGAAAACAAAATTTGTGTGAAACGTTGCTCAGCAACTATTTTTTTAACAATATTTTACAAAATTTGCTGCGTGGTAATTCTAAACTACTTCCTGGACGTGCAGCTTAATGGGAGCATGAGGGATCAATTATAATTCTTTTAAAACAATGTGTATACAAATTTATTTTACAAAATTGGACTGCTATAAATAGATTTTTTAAAAAAAAATTTAAAGTCCCATAACTGATGGTCGTAGGGGGTCCTAATGTTTCCATTAAAACTCCATTAATAGGGGCTTGGTAGACTTGGTGGGCGCCCCATCTCCCTTCCAGGTCAGCGGAGGACTTTTTTAGCGTTAATCATTATTGTTATTTTGGCTTTAACGTGGGCTTGATCCGACTCCGTCAGCTTGTGAGGCGAGCGCACTATTGACTTCGCTATCCAGCTATTTTTTTTAGGAATGAAACATATGTTAAGCCCAAATATAGATGATATACAATTATAAACAATTTAGCATCAAATGTGTTTATCTTAATCTTATGTTCCAGGTAAATTCCAGGCTGGTGTGAAAAGAGCACAACAGCTATAAGTCTTGTAGACCAAGTCTTGTAGACCTTGACTGGATTAGTTATCACCATGGAGAAGTTTTATACTGTCATTTGAAGGGGCTCATGGGATACCTTGTGATTTGGATTGGCTCACTAGCAAAATAACTCATAAAAACATACTTTTTTGTTGATGCAAAAAAAGAAAAATCTCCTCAAATTCTTTATGAGCCAATGTCAACCTACCCATAAATTGAATTTCTTTTTGTTTGTTGGAGATTTATAGAAAAAATGGATTTTATTTGTTTGTAAAATCTTCATTTTTCTCCATTTCAATTTTTGCTTTGGTTTCTTGAAGCAATTTTGAAACTCCCAATAAGTCAGAACATTGATGATATGCAGGCTCATTATTTTCAGTCTTTCCTTTGGTGTTTATCAAATGAATTTTGAGCAGCTTAAAACCTGAGCTTAAAATACATGAAGCAAGCTACTTAATGTTTGATTAAGTGATATGCAACAATTACAAAATGTTTATGATCCTAGAGAAAAAAATTCTTTAATAAGTGCATCATGAAAGGGAGGTAAACAAAACCACAGAGAATCTTGGTTGTCCAATGTTTTAAAAAACATATTGAGTAACCTATGAAAAGCTTTAAACAGCTAGAGCCATCAGTATTTTTGGCAAAATAGTTAAACCATCTGCTTTATTGGCTGATACTTAGCAAGAAATATGGGCTGCTTGTTAAAAAGCCCAATGCTAATATTGTTTTATTTCAAAGTAAAAATGGCTTTTTGTTTTGTTTTTATCTACTTTTTTTTTAAAGCTTTAGTAAATTATTAATGCCAATGTAGTTCACTCAAGTGTCAAATCATTTATGTTTCAGTATAATGCTTTATTTAAAATACACAAATAAATTGTGCAATGAAAACAATAAATTTGAGCTTTATATTAAAACTAACGTGACAGTCGTGTTAGTTTTAAAATAAAGCTCAAATTTATCGTTTTCATTGCACAATTTGTTTATGAATTTTGTTTTTTATTTAAAAGTTTTATCGCAGTCCTATTCTATATGTTTTGTTATTTAAGTGTGGCATTTAACCTGTGTAATAATGATTGTGAAGGTTTATATTAAACTTTTAAAAATCTGATATTCATTAAGTATATATTCCCCAGTTTTTAATGTTTATAATTTATACACTAATGCGAAATTATTACCATTATGGAACATGACTTTTTTGTGCCATCTATGAAACTATGTTGTAGTTATTTAAGTTATTGCATTGTTTTACTGCAGTGTCTGCAATGGCTATGTTTTACTTACACATCAAATTTAACACATGTGTACATATATTATATAAAATCCTGTGATCTTAACATGTGCAGCAAGTTTATGCATCTAATAAAATGAACATTTTTAATCCTGAATGTTATATTGTAAAATAAACCCAAAAAATAGGTCATTATTATTTTATTTGAAAGAAGCTTGTGGGTAACTGTTAGCTGTGAAAGACTAGTAGAAGCTCAGTCATTTTTAGCTTTTTCCCAGAACTTTACCAATTATTTATTGTTTGTATAAACAAGTTAAACAGTTATTTAAGCCGGTTCTCAGAAACTTTTATAATTTTCTTTGTTATACTTTGATACTAATCTGAACTCATAAGAAGGCATTGAAATATCGGAAGGTTACCACGTTTTCTTAATAAATCTACTTTATTTACACTTATTTCATTATTGATGTTTGTTTGTTTTGTTTAAGGAAAAAAAAAGAACAAATTTTTGTTTTTTTTTAAATTTAAATTGTTTTTAATACACAAAAATAATGTCTAACAATTGACAATAAAAAAGGTTATAATAAAGTTCTATTGTGGTGATGGAGTTGACAACAAGTGATAAACCTTCACTTGTGATGTCACAATTCTCTGTGGTGTCTCCCTTGTCATATTCAGCTCACTCAACCCTTACAACGAAGGCTTCCATATTTATCTTCCTTGCCCTCAGTACAAACCAAATGATATAATATTTCTGTGCTCAAGTAGGGCCGTGAGAGTGAGATCATTGCTTCCTTATCTCTGGAAGTTGAGCCACGTGTCCATAACTTCCACATTTGACTCAAATTTAAGAATAATAATATATATATTTTTAATAATGTAATGGAATGGTTCTATAATAGAATTCTTGGGTTCCAGCCCAAAAAGTACACAGTTCCCTCCTAGCAGAAATCATAAAGAAGTTTTGTGGATGGCTATTTATAACACACTAGGATAAAAAATAAGAGTCTTTTTGTTACATGATTTTAAGGGTCTCTTACGCACACACACTTTTTTGTTACAAGCTGAAGTGAGAGATATTTCAACCAACATAAATTTGATTATGGTAAAAAACAGCCAACAGCCATGTAATTTTTTTTAAAATCAAACCATCAAGTAACAATACAAGACATAGTTGTCTTCAAATACAAGCAACAATATATGATGCACTATTAAAAGGAAGACTGATTGTATAGATTAATAAATTTCCATAATAAATATCAGCATAATTTGAATACATAATTTTCAACAATCAAACAAAAATGAACATCTAAAAAAACATTTCAAATAACAAAAATTCAATGTGCAAATTATTAGCAGAATCAATCAGAAACAAAAAATTATACATTTGAAAGCAGAATACCATTATTAGGTAATTCCTTTTAAAAATACCCTGCCTTTAAAATAAAATTCATCATCACTACTTGCATTACAAGCACTCAAATGCTGCTAAATTATTTACACTAAATAACAAACAAAACACGTAACAATTTCTGTGGTTTAAAAATTATGATTATAAATTCTAAAACAATCATACAAATGTGAAAACCTTGCCTTTTTTTCTTTTTAATTGATTTTATTCCAATTCATAGCTCGGTTTGTCTCAGTCAAACTTTTTAATAATTTTCACCCACTTCTTGTTGAAAATTAACTGCCAGGAATATTTGAAGCTAAATTAAACACATTTTTTCTTTGGCTATCAAACATGTTAAGTTACTGTTAAAATTTTTATTTGTTGCTTTAAATCTAATTTAGGCTGTTTAAAATCCAAGCGCAAACACAGCTTTCGTTTTTTAATTAATCATATATGGTTAATATTGATTTTGGCAGGATGGTATTCACATCTTCATTTAATGTAATTCGATTCCCCGCCACTTGTAATTTATTTTAATGTTGAAAATTAAACATGCAAAAAAAAATTATTTTAAAATATTTTTTGAAAATAAAACAAAATCATTGAATAACATTTTGTTTAGTGATATTTAAACATTTTTCAATTTGATGAGAAAAATAAAATCTTGGGCCCTTTAATGTAAAGCAGTGTTTCTCAAATAGTGGGGCGCGCCCCCAGGGAGGGCGCAAGGCTCCGTAAAGGAGGGCTAGTTTGACCGTTATGCAGAGGTGTACTTATAACAATTTTATGTACAAATGATACTATTTACAGTCGCGCATGGGCGCGAAATTTTTTCTTTCTTCCTGGGGGGGGTGGGGCATGACAGAAAATAATTGAGAAACACTGATGTAAAGCAACATTAATAAAATGTATCTTTATTAATTTATTTATTTTTTAATGACCTTTACACAACTCCACTATTTTATATTTTCTCATCCAATGTTAATATGTTCAAATGTAGGAAAGTAAACAAAAAATTAACTCTTTTTGCTCTTGTTAAATAAGATGGATAATTTTTAAAGTTGTTTTAAAAAAAAATTTTTTAAAATCAATTTTATTGAGGCATCAACTTAACAACAGTATGCTTGTTGTGCACATTTCTTTCTCCAATTAAAAAAGAAAAACTTAACATAAAAATTATGTTACAATTTTGCAAAATAATTTTGTAATTAAAAGGATAAAACAATAACATCATGACAACCATCATGACAACCATCATGACAACCATCATGACAACCATCATGACAACCTGATGAAATTGGGAAGACAATGGAGTAGATTCAAATTGGTTCCTCTACAAAGCTTAGCTAAATAACAATTATAGTTATGGTTTCAAATGCGTCAATATCACAAATAATGAGAAAATATATGTTCAAAGAGGTAAGTAGCTGCCTTTTGATGCCCAGCTATCACTGTAAAATCCAGAAGCACCGTTGACAAGGGCAAATTTAAAAGATCTAAAGTCCAGTACTGATGAGTAATGATAGGATATGTTGGTCACTACAACAGCATACTCACAGGCAGCAAACAACGTGTACACTAAAAGGAGAAATAAAAAATTAGTAAAATCATTTCATCTTTTAACTTATTGCTGCATTTATTTAAACATAATGGCTTGGGAAAATTGATTTTTCCCTCTAAATGAATAAGAGCGTGGTTCTTTACAAAGTATTAAAATGAAAGACATATTTATGAATTAATCTTTTTTTTTATTGGGAGGGGGGGGGGTATTGTTAAATATTCTATGTTAAGGCTATTTGCATGGGATATTTTTTTTTAAATGGGAAGCTTGGGCACTTTGAAAAATAAATAAGCCTAGAGTATAACAAACTATAAAAACTCCTGTATAAAGCTTAGAGTGACTATGTTGGTTAATCCATTGCAAGATAACCAAACCAAGTATCACAACAAATTAAGCAATGGTCATTCCTCTTGACCTTTGGGTTGTTCTAGGAAAGTTTGGCCATAAACGCCTACCCAAAAGCTTTAATTTAAAATTCTTAAATTCCAAATGGTAAAATCAAGTTTACTTATTTAAGTCTTTCAATGGAATTGTTTCAGAGCACTTCATTTAATGCATGCATTTTAAAGACCGCTTCATTTTATGTTCACAGAACTGCATGTCAAAAAGTTTTTTTTTAAATGATTAGCTGTTAAATGCAGACCTTTAAGTTTTATTATAACGGTAAACATCTAGAGTTACTATACGGTAAACATCTAGAGTTACTATACGGTAAAAATCTCGAGTTACTATACGGTAAACATCTCGAGTTACTATACGGTAAACATCTAGAGTTACTATACGGTAAACATCTAGAGTTACTATACGGTAAACATCTAGAGTTACTATACGGTAAACATCTAGAGTTACTATACGGTAAACATCTCGAGTTACTATACGGTAAACATCTAGAGTTACTATACGGTAAACATCTAGAGTTACTATACGGTAAACATCTAGAGTTACTATACGGTAAACATCTAGAGTTACTATACGGTAAACATCTCGAGTTACTATACGGTAAACATCTAGAGTTACTATCATGTGTTTTAGAATTGTAAGTTGTGAGATATTAATGTTAGCATTGGAATTTTTTTAAATAGGATTTTTAAAGGCCTAAAAAAAGAATTTCCGAACATTCTATATCATTATAATTATAAATATAAGTATATAAAAAGATTATAATAATGCAAATCAAATCAATAGTATTGTTGCAATTTTAGCTTAGGTTTATTATAAATTTGTTTCAATTTTCTCGGTAAGTTAAAAAATTTCAAAATACATAATTCTTTAGCTTATAGCAGTCAGCATCTGCCATCAACTCTACAATAAAAACCCTGATATAATTCCTAATAGCGGTGGTAAATGAGGTTCTTGGTAATAGCACAAGCTTGCTTGGACCATAATGTTTTTTCTTTCATTTTGTACAAACTGATTTGATTATTCTTCTGTGTAAAAATGGGTTTTAAAATCCATGGTTCAGGAGCTTGTAAACAAAAAAGTGAGATGTGGTGTGTACCTTGGGAGTGGGGAGGGGTTAACTAATTGGGATTCTTTCATAGGGAGTGTTACTTAAATGCCTATTTTGTCAAGAAAACTTAGTAGATGAGAAGTTCATGTATTGTCGTAGTTTTAACCGCCTTGTTTGGTGGGTTATCTCTAATCTTTTATGTAGCTTATTCAAGAAAACTATTTTCATAAGGGTTTTTTTTAAATCATATTTGTTGGACATTAAATTTTCATTTTTTTTTAAATTTTGAAGCCTTTATAAAGTTGCCAATGAATGTAGGAGGTTCAAGATATTTTTTTTTATAAAGCTAAAGCTATACATGAAGGTTTAGGCTCAGTGAAAGGCGAAAGGCCAGGATGGTGGAAAATTTTCTTTAAAAAAAGTAAATATTTGAGCTTGGTTGGTTTACATAATAATAGTGCAACAAATATAATTTGTCAGACGCAAAGCAAATATCTAAAACTATCATAGTGCTTCAACTATCTAAAAGTAGCAATGCGCTTAAAGCCAATTAAAATAAACTGAAGTTTGTGTTAAAATTGGTTTCTATTTTTAAAAATGTGTATTGCGAAGCCCCAAAAAAGTAGGCTTTTTTTTTAAATTATCTTAACCCAACCAAACTCTATGAGCAAAAATATTCTGATCTAAGGGGATTCTTTTGTAAAATATTTATTGTTAGATAATTTAAAAAGTTACAATTTATTTTTCCAGGCAATTCAATTTCAAAACAATTTGAAAATCCATAGGAAGTAAACATTACTAAAATAAAGCAATTAAAAAAAAACACACCTAGGTTGGCTTAAACTTGGTGCTGGGCAATGGGTGCAGTCGTTGAGCTATTAGGCTACTTTTGGCATAAGCCAGCGAATAGGGGGAGAAATCAATTATTGCTGTGCCATGAAAGCCTATGTTCGTGACTATCACAAGGTATTCACAACCAGCAAACGCTGTATACACTGGAGGGGTAGGGAAGGCAAAGGAGCAAATGATGTATGTAAATGATACAGTGTAATTCTTTTTAAAATTATAAAATTTTAACCTCAAAATTTATTTTTAAAGGCTTTAAAATGTTTACACACTGAAACTCTTACAGCACAAAAACATTTGATACAAAGTAAATAAGAACAATATAGAAATTTCATATATTTATATCGTCCATGTTTTTTCATCATCCTCATTACATTTAATTAAATGCATTAGCAAAAAATCCTGTATTTTATATAACATTAGTCAAATCTGATGACAGAGTGTATACACTTTTTAAAACTAATAAAATGATGGTCAGGGTTCCTGCATCAAATCTTATAACAAACTTCTGGAGTTTTCGAGGACTTTTTCAGGCAAAAATAGAACATTCCAGGACATTTTTTTAAAATAAAGATCATAAATCAGTTTCTCAAAAACTGATAAGTCACTGCACAGAAGGAAAATAATCAATTGATTTTTTTTTCAAAACCTTACGCACTCCCAGAAAAAATTTAATTTCATGACATTAAAGGATAAATTTTGCAGTTTGTTTTTTCTTCGAAATACAGACAATTTTCAGGACATCCTAGAAATCCAGGAAGCTGTAGGAACCCTTGATGATCTTATTCATCCTTTTTTTTTAAATGATTCATTAAATGGGAAATGAAACAATCAGATGTTATTACCATTATTAGACTTTTTAAAAGAGAAATTGTATTTCTTTTTTTAAAAAATATTGAATAATTCATTGCTATCTATCCAACTTACCCCCATGCTCACAATACCAATTATGTCTAAAGTAAATGTAGACAGACAGAAAAAATATAGATATGTTCAAAGCAAAGAACACTTTCTTCCACCACAAGGACCTCATCTCCTGAAATAGAAACATGGTGTGTTCAATAGTGTAATGCTAATACCCCTGACTTTAAATATGTTTGACCTAACTTGACCTTATAGAGTATTTAAAGGCATAGCTCACCTCAGGTAACATAATCACTCCCCTTTGTGTGCGTCCCCAGGTGAAAAGAAATATAGTTAGAATCATGTAGATCAAAGCACTTGCCATAAACAAAATAAAGAGATCCTCGTGGAGATCTGTGCAGAAATGAAATATATCAAATTAAGACAATACTTTGTTAACATAAAATTAATTTTCAACACTTATATTTCATTTGCATCAAGGTCAAGAGACATTATTTAGAACACAGGTTCCCAAACTTTTTCGGGTGACAACCCTTTTTATAAAAGCCAAGTGACCCTCCACCGCGATTTAATGGAAAAAGGCATTTTTAATAAGATAATTTATAAAAACAACGAAACTGTTGGGTTTTTTTTAGAATACTTTTATTTTAAAATATGTTTAATAGACAATTTAATGCAATGGTTGAAATTGCATGTTATTAACCAGCCTCAATTTCGTGGATGAGTTTTTTTTTAAGCCAACCTCATGTTTATGTCAACATTTCATTCATTTCTTTCTTATTTTTTTTTAAATAGTTGAAAATCCACTCTTGCAAAGATATGTAGACACAAATGGAAAAAAACTCAAGCATCATCACATATCGGTATGAATGATACATACATTTAGTACATTCTTTTGGTGTTCACCTAGGCGTTGTTTTATTGCTTACCTTATCAGAAATTCTCAGTTCTCCTCAAACAATAGAGACATTTCCCCATTAATCTAAAACTCTAAACATATGTTTCAACCAACTGTGACAGTAAGCATACCTAGATTTAATTATTTTAATTTTTTCAAATAAATGAAATTATTCAAACTTCATCACTCCATTAAAAATAAAAATTTCATTAAAGGGAACATTTTTTAAAATAGTTTTCTGTATAAGTTGAAGACCCTTACAGAAAACCTGTCACAGCAAGGGGGTTGCGGTTCATAGGTTGAGAAACCATGATTTAGAAACTTAAAAGGGAAAATTATAAGATGATAACATACCATGATTCTCAGAAGATGAAATATAAGTTAGGCCGACCAGGGCACCAACCTCAATGATGTGACAGAGACTAGTCAAAGCAGCAATGCCTTTATAGACCTCATTGTTTTTCCCTACATTCACTGACGTGTGAAAGCTGTAATAGGCAACCGCAATCATGAAGCGAGGTGTGGCATGAAGAGCTATACAAACTCGCCAAACATATCTCTGTGGTGTAAATCCGCCGATGGCTGCGCTAATCGAAGGAAGATAGTTTCTGACCTAGATGAGAATAAAAAATTGTAAGCTTTGTTTAAGATAGAGTTCAAAAAGGATGTTTTATTTTTAATAATTTTATTGAATTGAACTTTATGACTCTTCTTTTGTCAAGGTCGAATATTTTAATTGAATTTTAACCCACTTCCTGTTGATTAATCGACTTAAAATTTTGCACATGTTCACATGTTCTGTCTGTGACAGTATATTTTTTATTTGGATAAAAAATAATGAAAATATGAATCCATTTCTATGCCAATTGCATTTTTTTTAGAAATTATATATAAAAAATAGTCATAACAAAAACAGTCAAAATAAGTATTTGTTACATGTCATTTTCTGTTACATTTTAATAACTTGATGGATCTAATTTCAATCTCCTGTCATATTTTTTTTTCATAACGAATTCATCATTTCAATAAAAAATTTAAAAAAGAATTAAAAATTGACTATAAACCACTGTTTACTTAATTGTTCGGAAGATTTTATTTTTTAAATTCTCTGAATTGAAGGCATCACATTTTTAATGACAGACGGACACAATGATTCGAACGCATGCAATAACATTCACGTAAGTTAATTGGTCTTTTGAAAATAGTGGGCGCCGTAGGCGCCCCAGAACAACATAGTTATGAAGAGTTTGTTAAGATATTATTAATTATTATAGGAACTTAGTTTTTTCGAAGTTTCTGCTGCTAAGAATTGTCGTAACAATAAGAAATAATTTTATTGCTACGACTAGTCATAGCAGTAGTTTACTGGCTAATGTTATAACTAGTAGTAACACTAGCAACATCCTAAATTATACGAGTTGTCTGCTGCTACGACTAGTTGTAAAAAATATGCTATGTGAACTATGTGCTTACAGTTATGACTAAAGCTGTAATAATTTTAACTATGCTAATACTAAACATTAGTTCTCATAATCAAATTTCATGATTACTAGGTATGCCGATTAATGAATTTTAAAGGTTAAAAAAAACTTGATTGGTGTCCATTTAATTACAAACAGATATAATTTTTTTAAATCGCAATCTGACATGACCTTTACTAGGTGAAGTGATAGTGATGGATGATACTTTGGTGTTAAAACTGATACATGGGTTCTAATCACGCTCCCATTGAATTTTTTTTAATTTTATTTTTTTATTTTTTTTTATTTTTAAAACCACAATGAGTGTGCTGGTAATTGTGATTACATTTTAGAATTAATACACACATAACACATACATAAGCCCAGATCTATTAATATCGTATTATATATGATATATCTTAGTTTTTTCAAAGTGTTTACTGCTAAGAGTACTAAGACTAGTCGTAGCAAGTGTTACGACATAGTCGTAGCACTAATAACATCCCGACGAATTGTTTGCTGCTGCGACTAGTCGTAGCAGCAGTTTCCTGGCTAGTGTTAGGACTAGTTGTAAAAATATGGTATGTGCTTACAGTTACGACTAAAGCTGTATTTTAATTATGCTAATACTAATACTATTTTTTATTTTTGATTCGCGAGTTGATTGGCATCACACAAGATCGGTAAACACAACGTCACCAACGGACAATGCGTGAGTTTTTAAAACTAAGGAAAAATACCTCGCTAACTTTAACGAAGGGTTTAACCGGTCCTTTTATTTAGAATGGTTAATCATGAGTCCTCAAAAAAACAAAACGAATTAAAAATTGACTATAAACCATCACTGTTTACTTAATTGTTTGGAAGATTTTATTTTTTAAATTCTCTGAATTGAAGGCATCGCCAAAAAGAGCTGAACGCAAGCGGGGGAAAGCGGGCTTTGACGTCACTATCAGACGACACGAGGCGAAAATTTTATGCATCCTTTCGTTGGTTCTAAAAATATAATGAAAATACGTAACTGGTGGTTAATCTGTATTTTTTTGAACGGTTAAACGGTTCTCAAAAACGAGCGGTCTTAACAACCTTAGTTCAAACCCTGATGCTGCCGAATTTGTTTTTTATTATTATTATAATTTTGTTATATTATTTTTTTATATAATAAAATTTTTCTTTTAACCATAATTAGGGTGTTGGCAATGACTTGGCAAATCTGGTGATCAGTGATTGTAATTTTTGTACTGCTTATAAGTTATTCTGTAAAGCGGATACGTTGATTAAATACATTTAAATAAATTTTAATAAGGCCGATGCTGCTCGCCTCGAAGTTCGAGTCATCCAGCATGAATACTAGTCGTCTCGAAGTCGTTTTAATTTTAAAAAATAGACAACTAAACCTAACCCAGACCCTAAAACTACAATCTTAATTACGTTAATGGATAAAAATAATTGCACTTATTTCCTATTTAGGCCTACTTATTTCCTATTTTCAAGTGAAAAATACAACATTTCATTCCCGGAAGTACGCTTCGCTCTGCCATATTACCATAACAACAATGAAAATACTTCGAGACGAGCAGCCACTTCGTTTTAATAAATGGAGATTTTAGAATTAATACACACATTCACACATAAATAAGCCCAGATCTATTACTATTAATATTATATTATATATGCGTATAAAATATTATGAAGAGTTTGTTAAGAATATTAAGATATTATAGAGACTTAGTTTTTTCGAAGTGTCTACTGAGTCTACTGCTAAGACTAGTCGTAGCAGAAGTTACCTGATACCTGTCTCAGTCTCACACTCACTGTCTAAGACTAGTGTTACGACTAGTTGTAACGCTAGCAACATCCTAAATAAACTAAATTATATATAAATATAAAAGGTTTTTTACTGCTTACTAGAGTTAGTATACGTTAAGCTAACGACCGACTCCAAAGTGGAATCCATACTCTCTACTCACTACTCTTACCAGACAATGTGTAGCAGTAGACTTCTCAAAATCATACAAAACCGACCAAACCACACAAAAAAAAGTAGCAAATAGGGGTAGACCGCAAACAATCTTTCCCATAAGGGGAAATGATAAATTAAATAGAGTCTTTTGTTGTTTTAATTCTGATGACATTTTACTTCAGCAGAAAGTAGAATGTGATGTATAATTTTATTTTTAAAATAATTACTTGTTTACTTTCAAATTACTCTCCTTGGTACATCTAAATACCACAAAATGAATAACAAGAGAAACATTAATAAAACCACTTTTTTGTGTGTGTTATTTTAATTGTTTTTCACTTATCTGTTTCACTACATTTTTTCAAGGTGCTTCTAGTTCTTGGCAATATGTTAATTGTTTTGTTTGGTTTTTTCTCAGGCTTCTCTATATTTACAATACATTTCTTTTTACCCAGAGTCATTGCAGGCTAAAAAATTAATTGTCCAGTTATCTTCAACTCATTAGCTGGGTCGAATGGATCTCTGAAAATAATTTTTAATATCTTCATATCCGGGTAAATAGATTTACCTCAAGAAGTTCATGTTTACATTAGTATTAGTTTTGGCATTGAAAGAGTGAGCTTGTGCGTCAGTTTTAAGTCATGTCAAATCCATATTTTCCTTCACTTCTGCCCCGGGTTGAAGATTCATTATGGTTTAACGTTGATAAACCTAGAGATGATGAAAACGAGCTCACGCTTCTTGAAGAAAGACACCAAGCTTGGGTTAGTTTTTAGTTGACCCCCCCCCCATTCCGCTATTAAGTTAATTAAGGCTATTAAAATACTATTAATATACTTATAATCCAAGTATAGTCATTGATTGTATAGTAATGTATAGACAGTATAATTTAGTTAAGTCAGTCTTAAATTTTAACTTATGAGTCTAAGTTAATAATAATACTCTAATAATAGTTAGGGGACGCGGTGGTCGAGTGGCAGCGCACTGGACTGTCGTACCGATGGTCACGGGTTCGAATCCGTGTGAAGGCAAGGGCTTGTTCCCGGGGCCTAGGGCGTCCCTGAGTCACCCCGCTCCGAATGGGTACCTAACACTACATGTAGTTAGGCGGCTGGGTAATGCGTGGAACCCACAAAGCCGTGGCCTGTGAATGCTGCATCACTTGCCAACAGATCATCTGTCATGGTCTGTGGACGCAACTATCTTCTGCATAGAAGGAGCGTCTGTATAGATAAGATAAGAAGATAAGATACAATCATCGGTAAAAGCAAAGAAAACGGGGCGCTCCATAAATGGTATTTTTGGCTGTTATCTTTTTTTTTCTATTTTAATTTTAAAAATAGACAACTAAACCTTACCCAGACCCTAAAACTACAACCTTAAATACGTTTATGGATAAAAATAATTGCACTTATTCCCTTTAAATGTGTAAAAATACATTTAATTGCCGAAAGTACGCGCTCTGCCATAACAATGTAAATAGTTTGGTGCACCGTCTTCTTTGCTCACTTGACTTTGCTTTAGCCCAATCATCACTCGGTAATCCTGTAGTTTTAGCACGTATATTAAACCGTGCGGATAATGCCTAGCATTATTCTCACTGCCGCATGGTTTTTACCGTGAGAATGATATCTAATGCTTGATTCTTATTACTGCTTATTATTCATTTAGCATTGCTTATTGATATCTATTGGTTTGGAAGGTATAAAAATAATTAAATTGCCATTTTAACAGTCTTTCGAGTGATTGGAATCTTATATTTTTATCAATTTTAGCAAGAACCTGAGCGGACCTGCATACTGTTAAATGATTAATCATTAATTACTAATACCATGGATTTAGCTGTTATAAAACTATTATTAATTGTTCCAGCTATTATTTTGTCTACACAGGGCGCGTTTTTTTTTCTACGTGACCAGCCACTAGAAGATGCATGCGCCGACGAGCAGTGCGTATAATGTTCGGCATTATTCTTACGACCAAAACAGTGCGGATAATCACTTTGTTCTTGAGCCTTAGCATCTCATTTTACACCTTCTGACTTTTGATGAATTATTATATTTAAGTTATATTATTTACTATAATTATAGTATTTTTAGACAAGATTTTAGTAAAATAATTAAAATATTTCTGCAAGCCATTTATTTCCACGTTCAAATTTAAAAAATTAATAAATTAAATATCAATAACAATTAGCTTTTAAAAAAAATTGTAATACTGCTAATACTTACTTAATAAATTAGTGTAAATAACTTTTGATCTAGGCTTAGTTTCACTTTGCTGAATCACATTATTTTTAAATACTAAAAATCTTGTGAGAATTAGTCTTAGGTAGTAATTAGATAGGTGATTATAAACAGAACCATTGTTGTTTTACATATGTAAACAAAACAATAATATCAGAAATTTTATGTCATGTCACAGAAATAATTTTGTTGGATATGTAGAAACCCCATCCCTGATTTATATATATCTTCTCTACTAAAAGCTTATTAATATATAACTATAAGATAATTTAAACTCCTTCAAGGGTTGGTGGCTATAGCAACATAAAAATGGTAACTGCAGTAAAGGATGTATTTTTATTTTTTACATAAAGATTTATGTTATCGATTTTTTAACAGATGAGTGCAATTGCAATGAAAGACAATAATATTGTTCCCATTGGAAAATCATCAGAGGTAATTCACCGATATTTACAAAAACATTATATTATGACTTCTGTTGACTATTAAAATAGTATTATTATAATAGTTTTTTTTTAAAGTGCCACTAAATTTTGGCTCTTTCAGTTTTTAAATGTATTTTCTAAGTAATAATAAAATCATTAATTTAAATGGTATTGACTTTATGTTTTTTTTAATGATAGTGAGAAGAAATCACTAACAATGAATGCACCGACTTACAATTAAATTAAGACCCAAAGAAAATATTTTAATGTAAAAACAACTTTACACAACAAATTTTACAAATTTCATTAACAAAATATTTGACTGTTTATTTAACAGCACCTAGAGGAGGAGGAAGAAGAAGAAGATGAGGAAGAATGTGAAGAGGAGGAGGAAAGTGATGATCCAGACACAGATATGATGGATGAAAGAGATTCCAATGATGAAGCAAGTACTTGTAAGTTACTGCTCAGTTGGTTTTTATTTTTGGTATCAATAAAGTCATTTTGGCTTCAGAACAGGATCTTCAATTTTTTGTTTCAGTTTCAGATTAGATTTTTCATTAGTTTCAGATCAAATTTATTGGCTTCAGATTAAATTTTATTTATTTCAGATTAAAACCTGCCAAGATACAACGTCCAATCATACCAACAGTAACATGAGGATTCATTTGCCCAACTACAAAAAGAATTATTTTAGTTTAAATAGCAATTTTATGGTTTAAACTGCATCATTGGTGTCTCTGAAAATAATGCAGCATAAACCATAGTCCAGTCAAATTTTAAGCATTTTATTTAGGGCTTTAAATTGATTTAATCTAATTTTCCATGTTGCCTAGGTTAATTATTTGCATGTAATTTATGTCATTTGTGGAAGTCACATTCCCTTGGTAATCAAAATCTTATTATCATATTTTATTACAAATATTAATTATTTAAAAAAGTAATCTCTAAAATAAGCATTAAATTTAAATATCCGCAACTTAGAAATATATATTTATTGACCCAACCAATATTTTTTTCATACATTTTTCTTAATATTTAAGATAGCACAGTAATGAAATAAATTTAAAAAAACAAACATAAAAATATTTTATTTTATTTTTTAAGAATTTGTATAAAAGCATCTTTTGGTATTTCAACATTTCCTATCATTCTTAGCCTCTTTTTCCCTTCAGCTTGATTCTTTAAGAGTTTCATCTTTCTAGTTATGTCCCCTCCATACTGAAATAGAGAAATAATGTGATAAGTACAGTTACCTTTTCACTAGCACTAGTAAGCATCTGTAATATATATTGAATGGAGATATAATTTCTTTTAGGTATGAATTGTAATTTATACACAAAATACTTGTTTCAACTAAACCAACAGCGAAAATAAAAATTATAAACTGAAACAAATGCAATACAATAAATAATCCAGCTAATTGAAACAAAAATTCACCCAACTTGTACAGATACTTTTAATGAAGGAGAAGGTTATGGAATAAGGTCCATTGAGTGAAGGTTATTATTACATATAGTTTATAGATTTTTTAGCACAACTGCTAAAGCTAATTGGGGGAATCTGTTTAGCTTTAAAAATTTGAGTTACTTTTCTGATTGAATTTCATATTGTTCACACTTCATATGCATCTGAACATGTTTTATGTGATCTAATGATTTATTTATTATTATGTCTTATATTTAATTCTGAGAATCCAAATTATTCATGGAATTATGGAACTGCATGGATTCACTTGTCAGTTTGTCATCATGTTTTTACTCATTCATATTTTTTTTAAAATGTACATATATTTTGAAATAATGTGTAATAAATTTATTGTTTACTATTTATTGAAGTCTCACCCTCTCATTTTCTTATAAATGTTTAGATAATTGGTCATTGCTTACACATTTAGCCGTAACATCCTTTCTGTAAGCCTTGATGTCCTCCCTTGCTATGACTTTCTGATTGATCTTACCCTGGACGGTAATTAAAAACTGCTGACGAGGGATGGTGTTCTTTAACTTTTCACAAACCCTTTTGGCTGTTTCTCTAGCTCGAGACACATGACATATCATTGTCAGTTCTTCAACTTCACGTCCATTGAGAGTAAAGTCAATCTGAAACAATACTTCACATTATTCAAGATAATCATAAATTTATATCTTTAGAATCCACAATAATCAACACATTTTTTTAAAACAGATAATTGTATTATCACTTGAATTTCCTGGAAAGAAATTCAAGTGATAATACAATGATTCATTATGTATGCACATCATCTTTTACCTTAACTAAATCTGAAAGTTCATATCCGGCATCCTGATAATCAAAGCTGCAAATTTTAAAAAATATATTTATACATATAATACAAGTTATTAACTAATGAAATTTCTTCTTATTTTGTTCAACAGGTTAAATAAAAACTCTTAATTTGAACTAAGGTGTGGTGTACTGAGTGGTTCAGTATCTTATTTAATTAATTATAGCCAAACATATATACATTTAGAATGCAAGTACGAGTAAGTCATTGAGGTTCACCTTGAACGCCATATTTATTGTTTATATACACAGCCGGAAGTGACACCCTTCATTTACATAATTATTTACGGTGTTCACGTTCCGTAATACACTACACCATCTCCCCTCCAAAGGAAATGTAGTTATCTACATACAATTCAAACACACTTAAAGTTCATTAATGAGTCTTTTTGTGTAATTATTTACGGTGTTCGCGTTCTGTAATACACTACATAAGGTTTTTAAAATCTAAATTGAAAGAAGTAAAGTCAGCAGCAGTAATATATCAAATTTAAAATAAAATAACAAAAAGTGCCATTTTATTCTATTATTATCTATTAATTTCACTATGTAACTATTTGATTTTGTTTAAGACTTTTTTTATTGGAGATTGTGATTACCTTGCATAGCCTGAGGACACTGATTTTAATTCATCAAAAAAGTCTACAAGTATCTCAGACAAAGGAAATTTTACTTGAATCATCACTCGTGAGTCATCAATATAGGATTGGTCTTTTATTCTACCTCTGTGATCCTTCAGAGAGCAAATTAGTGTATTGACAAAACTAAGTTGGTTGTAAACCAACATAAAGTTTATAAAAAATTTATATATTAAACTTAAAACACAAAATGAAATCACTACTTTTTTTTTAAATATTAAATAAAGTTTCTGAGAAATATTAATAAAATACTTTATTTAACTTGGATTATGCAGTATACAAGTATTAATAATCTGCAATAATTTGGCAATGAATGATATGTAATTTGTTAGCTTAAATGACTCACTAAACATAATTGAGTGATTGAGGACAAGTATGATGCAGGAGTAATGACTGTGCCATCCACCATTGGCTCTTTATATTCAGTTATTATCTCTAGGATTGGCATCTGTGAAAAGATCATATTTATTCACCTTCCCTTTAATGATATTCAATATACAAATTTATGTTAAAGGTACCTGCATCAAATTTTTTGTCTAAGGTATTGGTCTGTGTGCAAAGTTAAACAACCCGAGTACAAAGTTGCACAGCATCCATTTTTTAGCAATATTTTACAAAATAATTCTAAACTGCTGCGCTGCGTCTGTCAGATATCTGCACTGTGGCGCAGCTTAAAGGGAACATTGCCTGCATCATAATATTGATACAAATAAGCTCCTGTTTCAGCTATTATTTAAATTTAATGGTGGCCATTTAAACTACAGGAAATTTACTGTTAGGATCTGATCTTAAATCTGGAAACATTCCATTAAATTAACAGTATGTCTAAACAAGTTATGATAGCTAAACCATATTTATAGAACTCTAGATTCAACAGTACAATGTACATGGGCTGATAAGGATTTAGAATAAAATACTTCAGTATCAAACATTGCTCGTACATTTACATTCCAAAACAGGAGTGAGCACCCTCTAAATGAAATCAGACTACACACCATGATCCTCCTTTATTGTAAGCATCTTTGTTGGTTCTGAAGGTTTGGGAGGAATAAAGCCATCTCTTAACAGCTTGTTTTCACTTTTTTCTTCTTCTAAAATTTGCAACAGAACAAAGATGGTACTCACCAAACATGGATTTAGAATAGTCAGTTCATTAGAGCCATAATGCTTGATGTTCTTCTCCCCTATTATTTTCACTGATGAATACACAAAAGTTATATATAGTATTTAAAATGCAACAGAATTAATCCAGTATTCTTCATGTTTTAAATCAATTCAACTACTTCAATATCTCAGTCTAAATGTTATTTCCAATTCAAACCTAACAAATAATGTATTAAACAAGAGCATATTATTTTATTTTCTCTAAAAAAGAGTCAGACAACCTTTAAAGGCCACGTTAGGTGCTGTGACAATGACAGAGGCATCAAATTCTTGCTGCAATCGTTGATTGAACACATCCATGTGTAGCAGACCCAGGAAACCCAGACGATAGCCTTGTCCTAAAGCAGGACTGATATACAGACACTAAAATAGCATTGAACATCCTTAGATGACTCTTCTTAATTAAAATTAACTCACATTTTCAATAGGTAAAAAAGAACATATTTTTTTTAACATTGAAAACAAGGTGGGAGGGGAAAGGGCATTTGATAGTATAAAATGAAAGAAATTTTAACAGCTTGAACTATACCATTTTTTTTTAATATTAAGAAATAAATTAATATACCGTATATACTCATTCTAAAGCCAACCTTTTTTGGACAAAATGTGGGGGAGGGAGGGGGGGTCGGCTTGCGAGCGGGTCATAGTTGATTTCTGCATGGACAATCAGTGAATATCGGTGTTTTGAGGGAAGGTGTCTACTCTCACAGACTTGTCGGTAAGTCAAAGTTTGAATCAAAGCAAGTTGGTTTTCTTTCATATGAAACACCGCCTCTCGTTTCTATCAAGCCATCTAGCCGGTATTGCTGTCTCCCCTCTCAATATCAACATTGTCCTTGATTAATCTACGCCTATTAACGCCATTTTCACTAACTGGCAAACTCCGTAGTTCGATTTTTTTGGGTCCCTTTGAGTTCGACTTAGAGAGGTCCGAATGCATTTTTTTTAAAAATGTGTACAATTTTTTTTTACTCTGTCCAATTTTTTTTTGGGGTCGGCTTGCGAGCCGGTTACACACTTTTTATACTTTTCTCTCCCAAAAGTGGGGGGTCAGCTTATGAACGAACAGGCTATAGAACGAGTATATACGGTAGTTTACAAATGAGAAATGTTTTGTTTTAAGGCAATAAATAAACTAATATTGCTAATTGATTGTAATGTAAAGTAGAGAGATGTTTATGCTCTTCAAAACAGTCCACTCAAATAAATTTACTTAAATCTGACTCCTTACCTATTGTCCATCTTCACTTGCACACTCCGATCATTCAGAGTCAGTTTTTCTATAGCACTTCTTAACTGTGGAAACTCTTGTTGTTCTGTTGGAAACATGCCTGCAAAAACCTACAGAGGGGTTATTTCACACATTATTTCATGAGCCAAAGTCATATTACAGTAGAACCCCCTTAACTCGAGCCTGGTTAACTCGCCAACCCTATGAAGTCGACGTTTTTAATTGGAACCTCCAAATTCTCTTTTATCTTAGCATTTTCTCATCGGTTAATTCAAATCTTTAAAGTCGCCGAACCCTAATACCTCGAGCACAAAAGAGGGCCAAATTTGCCACTTAACGTTGGTTATCTCGATCCCCATGAACAATCGTCAGCTTTTGAAAATGTTATCGATGCCACTTCACCATCTCACTACTGTATTTTCGAGGGCTCAACTGCACTATTACTAACAGCCAGCCAAAGACGCGAGCGAAAACACGTTTTGTCCCCATTTAGGCCGTGCCGAGCGTGTGTAGAAGAACTGGGTCACGCAGCGTGTGTTGAGAATGAAGACGCGCAGAGGAAAGCGGGGGATTGTTTTGTATGACATCACGGGCAAAAAGCAACTAAGAGAGTTTTCAATGATTTAATTTTCGCCTCGCGCCGTCTGATGGTGACTTCAAAGAACATGTGACGGCACAGCCCGCTTGTTTCCAGCTCTCTTGCGCTGAATAGTAATACTCCTCATTTGGGTTACCAACTCCCACAACCTCGAACCCGGAAGATTATAGAATTGCAAAAATAAAGATTTAAACAAAACAATTATTTTAACATATTACAATTTATATCTCCCGGGTCATAGTTAACCGGGGGACGGGACAAGAAAGCCGATTCCGGAAGACTCCCGTCAACCCTACTCCTCGCGGCCTTGAACGTTGTTCACATTTAACATTGCCGCACTGTGTGTTAGTTCTCGTCAACTAAGAGAGTTTTAAAAAAATTTTAATCGTTCACTAGCCGTACGCATTTTTTAAAGCAAATATCAGTTTTGATATTAATGTGGTAATCTTACGTCAAATGCCTTTTTGATGAGTATGTTACATTCTTTAAACGTTGTCAACAATCAGATTGTATGCGGGCTGACACAGGATACAAATAATGCTTGAACTTAATCAGCCCATTTGGGATAAACAGCCAAAGTTTTTTTTGTGTGCTTAATTTGTTTTTGAAAAAATTCTACTATTATCTGAATTCCTCATAAAGAAAGTTACCAAGCATGAAATATTTTGTTTAAATTGCTTTCAATACATTAATCATTTTGACAATATTTATTTTTAGATTTGTCCGTGTAGATGCTGTTTCCAGTTTAGGTTGAAAGTTAACATATGTTAGTGTTATTAAAATGATACCATTGGTGTTGCATTCTTAAATCCAGGAAGTGCCTCAACTGGAATATTCTCATGGTAAAATGTGTCCCCAATCTTGGCCTCACTTGTGTTCCTCATGTTCATCATGGCATATCCTACTTGGCCAGCATACCTGGCACATTGACAGTTACAAAATACATGAATGAAAGTGATCCTGGCATATCCTACTTGGCCAGCATATCTGACACATTGACAGTTACAAAATACATGAATGAAAGTGATCATGGCATATCCTACTTGGTCAGCATATCTGACACATTGACAGTTACAAAATACATGAATAAAAGTGATATTCAAAATAAAATAAGCTATTATTTATAAGCTTAAAAAAAGAAACTCATTTAATACTTGTTAGTTAAACAAAGTGGATTTTCATTTTTTGTAAATCACAGTGGGACAGAGTATTAGAGCCTTTTAATGAAATGTTATTATACACATCAGACTCTCAAAACAGGTTCATGGCTAATAGTAATAGTACTAACAGACACAAAATTCACCAGGCTAAAAACATTTGTTTAAATACTTGCACCCAATTACTGACATCAAACAGGTAATTTCCCAACAGAATCGGAAACGTGTATGCCAATCTGAGATGTGACACAGCAATGCAAAAGTGATATTGTCAGGATCTTATCTTATCAATACAGACGCTCCTTCTATGCAGAAGATAATTGCGTCCACAGACCATGACAGATGATCTGTTGGCAAGTGATGCAGCGTTCACAGGCCACGGCTTTGTGGGTTCCACGCATTACCCAACCGCCTAACTAGTGTTAGGTACCCATTCGGAGCTGGGTGACTCAGGGACGCCCTAGGCCCCGGGATCAAATCCTTGCCTTGACATGGATTCGAACCCGTGACCATCGGTACGCTAGTCGAGCGCTATATAGAGATACAGCAGAGTGGATATTTTTAAATGAAAAGTATTTCAGAAACAAGCATTAAAAAAACAGAATCACAAGTCATTCTTATAAAAAAATAAATGATAAGTCATGTTGGTGTAAATGTTCTACATTTCACAGTGATACTTACAAATAACCAGACGGGACTTGTGTAGGATACATGATGCCCACTTCTATGAGCTCGTAGGTTTTCCCAGTGCTGGAACACGTAATTCTATCACCTGAATACAAACATTTTAATTTATGTATATGTACTGAATTTTATTTCGTTTAACTCTTACTGTAACAGAATGTACAAATAAGGTGACTTTTGAAGATATGTGACATAAAAGACATACATGGAGTTAAGGACAAAAGTAAGGGAAAAAATTAACAGACCTTTTTTAAATACTTATGTAAAATTATATTTTCATGTCTAAAAGATAAAAATATGAATAAAAAATGTAAAAAAATACAGTGCCCAAAATTACATAAATGTCCACTATCTTTTGCAGATAACTAAAATTTTTGAGAAAAAAACGTTAATTTTCATCTGACACTGATTCAGGTTAAGTCCATCACGGATAAAAAAAAAGAATATAGGGAATTATTTGAACACTGTCTATTTTACACAATAAAGAAATGCTTCAGTCAAGTACCTGTCTTCATAAAGCCATCACAAACAGCTAGGTGAGCAACAACCCCCTTGAACCGGTCATACCATGAGTCAAACACAAATGCTTTTAGTGGCTTTTTTCTGTCATGCTTGGGGCTGGTGATAAAAAGAATGCTGCAAAGGTCTTAAGTCTTCTACCAATCAATAAGATTCAATCAACCTGAATTCACCAATAACAGGGCTCAAAACATGCTAAGTAATTAATAATCCTAAGTTTTATCTAAATACAGCACATGCCTGATATTTATGTTGCTGAGGGGGAAAAAAATCCAAATTACTGTAACTTTAAAACTGATGACAGAGATATTGATAACATACCAGGGTATCCGTTCAATAACAGCTGCAAGTACTTCCTCTATACCGATACCTTGCTTGGCAGAGATCTACAGGAGTTGACAGTTAAAAAAATTATTGTACATTTATAATGTTCTCATAAACAATAATATACAGAAAGTGCTAGACATTTTGTCAATGCTGGTACTTGTCTGCTTCATTTCATTCAAAAATTTACTTCAGCTATGCTATCTAAAAAACTTTTAAAAAGTTGAAGATGGGAATGTAGCATTAAAAAAATACCTTTTTAATTGATAGCACAAGTGTATGGGTTTATAAACACAAGTCGATATAAAATGTTGCGCAGCAAGACATTGTGCCATCCAGGGAAGACTTAAAATATTTATGAAATATTGGCATTGCTTTTGAGTAAAGTGAAACCTGGAAGTATCAAGCTATGAAATAGCTTTGTCCCTAAAAATTTTATTTTATTTAACAGTGACTCCATCCAGGGTCTAAATTTCTGTGCACTGATAAATTTTTAATTAAATGATATTTTAAAACTTCTATTTTAACCATTAGTCCAACTGTCACATAGCTCTGCATTGGTTTTTAAGTCATTCATCATCATCACAAGAAAACTTCACTCTCATTCTGGATAATTACCTAGTTGATAATTTTTTTTTCTCTTTTCTACTTGCTCCTTTACGAAACATATTTCAATTTGTCAGATTAAAAAAAAACTAAACACAATGCATAAAAATTTTGAGTTCCAAAATCTCATTTTTATGTTGTTTTTAAAGTAAAAGTAAAGTATGACAACCTCATTTGTGAAGTAAATGCCTGACTCTGCCTTTATACGCCCCTGGATATGAATGTAGAAAAAAAAACATACTGAATAAATTCATCATGGAAAAGTGTAATTTTTGCCCTGTAACACTCATCAAAACATATCTTTACCTTTAATATTTCTTTCTTGTCAATATCAAACAAATTGTGCATTTGTTCAGCTACAACATCAGGTTGAGCATTTTTCAGATCAATTTTATTTAAAACTGGTATTATGGTCAACTCTGCTTCAAATGCTAAATAAAAATTTGCCACAGTTTGTGCTTGGACACCCTGTGATGAAAATTATTAAAAAGAGAAGAACAATTAAAAATATGTTCTGTGTTAAATGCAGAACTCTTGATTAGAAAAAGAATACACTTTTCAACAGTAAAAATGGAGAGCAGTTACTATACAGAATGAAAGTTTTAAATTTAGTTTTTTGTAATGCCAAGGTGATCACCTCATCAAATATCCAAACTGTAATAGTTTACCAAGATATGGGGAAAGTTTGGTGAAAGGGGCTAGAAGAAGGAGAAAACACCGACACAACCGACTTAGGTGTGAATGTGTCTTAATCACATTGTTTGTTACTAGTGGTTTTGGTAATATTCTTTAACAAATACATAATACACTTAAGGAAATAGATGAGCTTACATTTTTTTTAGTAAACCCTTTTTTTTTCAAATTTACAACCATATTCAAGATTGCAGCAAGAATGACCTCACGCGACTTTGGCCAATTTTTACCCCCCCCCCTCACTTCGTCACAAAAACATAGAACTCCCTCCAATATGACGTCACAAAGCTTCGACCCCCCCCCCAAAAAAAGCAGTATTTTCTAATTGAAAATTAGCATGTTGCTAATTACTTTTTTTTCCTTTCAATATGCATTCAGTGTAAGACTGCACTCTAATATTGTAACACGTGTGAAGCCATTGAAAACATCATTTTAATAATCAAATATTTAAGTGGAACTTTTATTTAAAGTTGCGCGTTTTTGATGAGACGTCACATTTCTTAAACACTCCCCCTCGTCACACATCATCACAAATGCATGACCCCCCCACCCACGCATGACATCATTTATGGACGGCCCCTAATGAGGAAAATTGTATTTCATTTTAAAAATTGCCTCACCTAAACCAATCAGTAAACAATTCCATAGTAACACTAACCTGATTTGCATCAACAAGTAAAATAACTCCTTGGCATGCTGCTAAAGACCTAGAGACCTCATAGTGAAAATCAACATGACCCTGCCAAAAGAAAAGTTATAAATAGTTATAATTTGTTGTTTTTTTTAAAACCCTGGTTTAAATTGGAGCAACTCATGTTTTCAGTTATCAGTTTTTTTTAACACAATTAATTTTACCTTCTCTGTTGGCTATCAATGATCAATACAACAAATGCTAGCTATATTAGTGTAGCAATTATGTAACTACGGTTATTTTTCAAAGCAATATTTTGCAACTAAAATGTCTAAGCAATTTTTTAAAGGAAACATTTATTTAAATGCACAACTTTATTTCCATATTTATTCAGAAACTTACAGGTGTATCTATCAGATTAAGCAAATATTCTTGATCTTTATATTTATAGACTAAACTGGCTGTCTGGGCCTTGACAGTAATTCCCCTTTCACGTTCCACTGGTAGTCTATCCAAAACCTGGTTGTTATCTCCCTTTGGTATTGTCCCTGTGAGAAAAGATGCAAGAGAAGACATAAATATGACAATGTTACAGCTATAAAAATAAAAATTAGCATCATAATTATTCCCTTGCAGTACCAGTGAATCAGGAAGGTAAAAAAAATCCCAAACATTACACACTTCCAACAATAGCAAAATTTTATTTGTGATTGTGTTTAACAATATTTTTCAAAAAGCACTTTAAAACTTGGTTGTACCTGTTAAGGTAAAATATTTATTAATGAATTATTTAGAAAGAGAGAGAGAGAGATCTATTTCCACCTGTGATTTCTAAAAGTCTGTCAGCCAGGGTGCTTTTTCCATGATCAACATGAGCTATAATACTGAAGTTTCTAATCCGGTCCACTGGGAAATTATGTAAATCAAATGGAAGTTGCTGGTGCTGTTGCTGAAATTCAGATGATAAGTAACGTAGGTCTCATGGATTTAATATTTAAAAATTATGCAGCCATAAATAAATCATAAGAAATACTGTTCAGTTTTAAATGAATTACATTAAAATTAAATATAAGGTGATAAATTTTAAATTTCTGTGCTAAAAAGTTTTTTGGTGATAAAGATTTTAAACAATGCTGAAATAATTTGAAAAGGTCACAAATATCATAATGCCCGAAAACATGAAATTGAAATCCTTTGGGTTATAAAAGGAGAGAAAGACGTATTAAATATACTATGACAGAGTGTATGTAATTGCAAGACTGAGCTGGAATTGTATAAACACAAAAATGAATTAATTATCCATGGGCATAGCCTTCATTGAGATAATTCAATAAAGCCACTTTCAACTCACCAATAAACATACAGAAGTTGAGAAGTATGATTTTTGAACTGGGTAACAGATGCCTGATGACTTCGTAAACAATTTTAATTGTCTGTGCCATTTTAAATGTAAAAGACGTTGCCAAAATCGTAGGCCTGTCATCATTATAATTAGTGCATTTGATGAAACTGTGACAGAAAGGATAATTACTTGATTAATTTTTTACAATTAAAAAGTAATAAGATCACATAAAAAAAATTAAACTCTACAGTAGATAATCATCTTCAAAGTTCTTTGGATTTGTTGTTATTTATTGTAATGAATTATTGTATACAATTTTATACAATTGTAAATAAGCAAAAAACAATTATTCTCATCCAAATAGACTGAGTACTTGCTCATAAGTCTTCTCTTCTTCTATTTATAAAGGGCCCATGATCATGGCAACTATGGATATTAAGTTTTTGCACATATGTCAGTGAAAATGGTACTTTGTAGTGCTGCTCATTGGGGTGTTTGTGTTAGTGACTGGAGGTTGGAAAACAGGAAGCAATAGACACAAATAAGTCCATTGCCACCTGAACTGGTCCCTTTGGAAGCTTTTTCCAGTCAAAAGTTTTAAGTTCTTGTACTTATTAGCCCTATTTTCCTAACCCAAGAATAATAAACCAGTTAAAATAATATAATAAAGAAAATAATCCATCACTATATTTAATTGTGAAAATAATGTGCCACTAAATTTTGCAAATCCTAGATTAGCATCTGTTTATTTACATACCAACTACATGTAGTATGATACAGTTAACCCTTTTACTTTTCCCTTACTCTAACTCTTAACAGTTTTTAAGCTTTATGAAAAGTGCAGCTGTACAGGATACAATATTCAATATAGCATGGCCATGGATTTTGAAAAATTCTAGAATTCAGAATTAGAAAGCCGAAATTTTACTGGTCTGTTATTAAACAAATGACCAATAGTCTAAAATCTGAAATTTACGACAGGTTGCCAAATTGGCTTTTTTGACGCCAAATTTGACAATTTTGGCTTATTTTCAGACATTTTGGCGTCAAAATTTTTAAAATTTAAATTAACATTTTAATCATGAAAATGTACAAATTGAGCACTTTTATGGGTGGAATGTTTAATGGTTATTTATGTGTGAACAGGAATATTTAAAAAAGGAAACTTTGCCGATCAATAGAACATCAGGTGGTTATAAGGAGCAGTATCCTTGAAGAGGGTAACAAGTTTTGTAGTTGACTGGTGAATTTCTACATAATATTATCTAATGAAGACTATAACTTTCTTCTTCTCAACTTCCTTTCATAAAACAAGGCTGTATCTTTACTCCCACATTTCAAGTAAGTTGTTGAAATTTGATTCCTTGTTTTTGGAATTGGAACAGGTACTGTAATTTTTGCTGTACAACAAGATCAGCTCACAAATTTGTTTTGAAGAATCAATCACATTTACCAGCATACTAACAAGTGCCACATTCAGATGCTACTTCAGGCCCTTTTTTTTCTGTTCAGTAGCATTAGTATCAGAAGAATTTACATCAAATATGGAATTTGAAGTTTTAATATTCTTATTATAGGATCATTCACATATAATATATATTTCTTTTACGTATTAATTTCTTTCTTTGTGTTTCTTTCATTTAGATAAAATGATCCGCTATCAGTTTCCTTTATAAATAACAAGGAATTTGCTTCCCGGGACATCCCCCCCCCAAAAAAAAACCCACTGATTAAACAGGTAGAGAAATGGAACTGGCGTTCTGAGTTATCAGTAATGGATCTGGTCAATGGAATGGGGTGCTCCAGCATAAATCTTTTAAAACCTACAGTTGTAGGGAGAATATATCATATAGAAAAGGACTGCCATAAAGCTTTTAAATAAAATACAAAATACACAAATAATAATAAAGCTCAAATTTATTGTTTTCATTACACAATTTGTTAGTGTGTTTTGTAGATTAGGGAGAATATTTCAACTTTTAGGCCTATAACTAATTATAGCCAATAACTACATGAATATGACTTTTATGACTATAGTCTGTAGAATATGAATATGTAAAATCAAAGAGAGAAATAGGAAGCAGTTCAGACTTGTAGACACTATTGTATTGAAGTTGAAGGCTATCATCACTAATTAGAGTGACTAGTTTTGTAACTCACTTCTAGCTACCTTAATTTTCACTAAAATACGGTGAATAACATAATATATGAATATCATACTCATACCACAAATACTTTATCCAAATAAATTCATTCAGGATTGCCAGATTGTAATTTGGGTATAAAGCCAAAATGTCTGCCCAAAAAAAAGGCCAAACTTATGTGATTTGAAAAATGTAAACTAAAGGGCCATCCATAAATGAACGCACGCACCTAATGCGGGTCACACATTTGTGACAATGTTTGACAAGGGGGTGGGGAGTGTTTAAGAACTGTGATGTCACATCAAACTCTAAATAAAAATTCCACTTAAATATTTGATTGTTTACAATTTATTTAATGATGTTTTATATGGCTATTACCATTTTAGAGTGCAGCCTTACACTGTATACATACTTAAATTACAAAAAATTCATTTGAACATGCTCATTTTAAAATAGAAAATATGTCTTTTATGAGGGGCGGGGGGTGGGGGCAAAGCTTTGTGACATCATATTGGAGGGGGGTCTAACTTTTTGTTATGAAGTGTGACGAGGGGGTGAAAAAATCCTCCAAAATTGCATGGCTCATTTAAGGACGGCCCCTAATGATTGAGAATCAGTTAACTATTGAAAATTAAGGTTGAACCAGAAGAAAAAAGGTTAATAAATGTGTAAATACCAATGTCCTTATGTACTCCTTATGTACTGTTGTACTCACAAAATAAACAGATATGATACTGACATAAACATTTATAAGAAAAGCTCCAGATCATCCTCTCCCTGTAGACTGCTATTTGCATTGTTATAAACTTTATCAGGTGTAAAGTCATCAAGCATTCTTGGTGACACGACAAAGTCCTTACAGCATTTATTTGTAAGTAAAAGCTCAGCCCTGACTCTCACAATGGCGTCTAAAAGTGTGAGCTGCATTCTATTTCTGCAAGTTTTTAAAAGATTCATTTTGGAGCACTCCAATCCAAAACTGTTTGCTATTTGTGGGGAGCCCATCTTTCTTAAACATAGGTTTTTCTTTCCAGTCAACAAATAGAATTTTGCGATACTGACCTTCAATGATTTGGATGTTGTCCTCAGCAAGATGTAGAAAAGGCAGTTCCGAAATAGATGGCCTTGAAACTCTATTTAATATAATCAAATGGCTTAGTTTTGCAGGCCTTTAAATGTGTCTGTTGCAGCAGAAAGTCAACATGAGACTTGATTGAGTACCACTTCTAGCATAGATAAACATCTTTCTTTGAAGTTTTCTATTTCTTTATGGGAAATCATACTGTTGTTTTCCATGACAGATCTACACTCTGCCAAGAACTTAAAGCCAAAATCAACATGATGAATATCTCTTTTCTGTCCGTTGCTATCATACAGCCTACTCTTTGGTGATGTAGAAATACTTCTTGAAATAGATTATAAAGATCAGCTTCTGTTTTTTGGAAGGTAATATTCAATCTTTCAAATTCTTGCACCATCGCAAATACAAAGTATAAGTCATTTTTATGGTCTGAAAGCATTTCCTCTATCAACCGAACTTTGTAATTCGTTTCAAATTATTGTTGCATCAGCCCAGCCCATCCGAAATAAGGTTTTTCAAAAGGGAGAGGGGCAGTTTAAGCTTGCTCGGAGAGATTCTGTATTCATCACTCTAAAAAAATTTTGGAATGCTTCTCGTCTCAATTCACTATTGAGAAACCAATAAGGTATTTCTGATAACAAAAATCCAATGTAGGATGGTAGCTTGGTTACTGCATTTTGAATAAACAGTGCAAGCGAATGGCAGGTGCATTTTAGTTGTAGGCAATTAGGAGATACATTTTTTAGTCTCGACAATACAGAATTATTAGCCTACAATAAATCATGTTAGCAGTTCCATCCGATGCAAATCAAATACAATTTGTGAGACTTTGGACACTTAGATCACAACTTAAAATTTCTTTGTTAATCAAATTAAATACATTTTCCCCTGTTGCTTCATGTACTGGAATGGGTGGCAATTTGATTTTATCTATCACTCCAGAAACGAACCAAAATACACAAATGATTTTTTTTTCTTTTTAGCCAAAAATAAAAGCCAAATAATTTTTTGACCTAAACCATCTGAAAAAAAGCCTAATTTCAAAAATTCAATCTGGTAACCCGCCATTCATTTTCATTTAATTTACACATTTTATAGAAATAAGTAATTAAAAAGCTAATTTATAATTTTAATAGTGAGAAACTCAGGTTCTCTCTATCTTAGAGGTAATCCTGCAGTTTCTACACGAACCCTAATACCTCGAGCACAAAAGAGGGCCAAATTTGCCACTTAGTGTTGGTTATCTCGATCCCCATGACCAATCGTCAGCTTTTGAAAATGTTAGATGTGATTTTTTATAACCAAGTGAAGGCATAAAATTTCTGCCTCGCTGGTGACGTCACAGCCCGCTTGCGTTTAGCTCACAGCGCTGTGTTACTAACTTAAATCTTCAGCTTTTGAAAATGTTACTTATCGATAGGGCTGAACCGATCGGTTCGGCTACTCGGCATCGGCCGATTTTCGTATACTCTGAGAAACTCGGCAATTGGCTGCGTAAGTGATGCCGATTATTACATAATTGCGCCAATAGCAAAGATGCACGCAGAATCACATGTCTAAAACATTGCGTTTCGAATGGAATAACAAAATGTACCATGTGCAGACTTGTTGTCATTGGCAACCATTCATCCTTCAACCTCATTTTGACTCTATTACTACTGCTTTGTTCTCATTGTTTCATTCATAAGAAGTGGCCGTGTCCAAAAGCCATTTAACTATTGGTTAGAATTAATTAATATGTGTCAAAGTTGAAAGTTCAAAAGGAGTTCCTAATTTATTTGTGTACGTTTTTATAGAGAAGAGTTCGCTTTGTCATGAGTCATATATAGGTCATGATAGAGAAATAATAGCAACGCCTTTGTGTAAAAAAAAACACCAAAAACACGTGCATGTACATTCTCATTTATTAACGCTAGTGATGGGACGAAAAATCATAGGGTGCTTACTGTAAACAAGGCTCCCCAGATTTTAAAATATATAATATAACAGACTACAGACAGTTTACCCACCCTACTCTCAATCTACCACACCATTGTTGTTGGTTAGTCCAAATTAGCACTCAACTTACCGAAGGAATTCTGAGTCCATTGTAAGCTGAGGGGACGGGGTGGGTTATTTATTTGTGGTGTGGCGGGCAGGAGTAGATGAATTCGTTATACATGTAGTTATGTACTAGGGAAAAAATTGTTATATTTAAACTTAAACGGTCCTTAAAAACGAAGGTCTTAACAACCTTAGGAAAGAGTGAAGAAATATGGTCCCGATACGATTTCGATTAATCGTCCCATCACTAATTAACGCACATCATGTACATAAAGAAATTTCAAGCGCAAGTTAATATTTCTCTACCATATTGATTTTCGTTTAACTCGATGATCGGTTATCTCGGCGCCATTTTTCATACCCCAAGGCAGTCGACTTAACCGGGTCCCACTGTATCATAATTCAGTTAATAAATTAAAAACGTAAGTTCTCACGAGAAAATTAAATTTTGCTTTGAAATAGTATACGTGTAGCAACTGCAAGATTACCATCTTAGATTACACTACTAGGTAAATTATCGTTTAGTGGATCAGGCCACCAGATTTTGGCGAGGCGGCGATTTTGAAAACCAGCGAAAATGCGATGGAGAAAAAAAGAGGGGGGTGGGGGGTTGAGGGATGTGCCAGTTTTGTAGCGGTGCAGTGATTTTGAAAGAGGGGGTGGGGGTTTGAGATTCTTAAATTTTAGCTTATTTAGCAACATGCTGATTTTGTAAAAAAGTGAAAAATGTTACTCACAGTTTCTGCATCTGAAGCACTACAACTAAACCTAACCCTAAAACTTAAAACCTTTCATTTTGGAAAATTCAACTATGAAAATTCTAAAACTAAACCTAACCCTAAATTCACAATTAAAAATTCTATAACTAACCCTAACCCTAAATTCACAAATAAAAATTATAAGACTAAATCTAACCCTAATACCTTCCAATTTGGAAAATTCACATTTCATTTTGAAAAATTTCACACAAATCCTGCACAAAATTGAAAAGAATGCCTAAGGCTCTTAAGTCACATCTTCCCGGGCTAGGCCGCGGCACCCTATTGTCAAGTCCACATATTATTAAATAGTTCTGCATTTTGCCGTAATATTAAGCGCTAAAAAGGGGAGGGGAGATACCCCTCCCCCTTGTACTTTTTCCATTTTTTTCATTTATAATTGTCTTAATTTGAGTAAATTTAATTAATTTGGGGAGGGGGATCCCCCCTCCCCAAACCCCACCCCTGAGGTGGCAGTAGTCAGTTGTCACCATCGGCGCAAGAACACAAAACCATAAATCACTCAGTAATTAAAGGGGAGGTAAGGGGACACCACCCTTATAATTTCTTAAGGGGAGTTAACTGGGGTAGCAACACGACAGCGTCGAAGTGACGTCACTATGGTCGGCAGCCATTGTGGCCCCTGTAACTATAACCAGCCAAATTCACTTTTAAAATTAAACCAATCTAAGCACAAATCGGGCTGTGTATTGTCACAGTGTATACAGTACTAAATACAGTACAGTTCACACCTAGCCTAGTCAGCCTAGTGACCTAGCATTACTACTAGTACTAGTACTAGCCTAGCAATGCCGGCAATGGCAATACTGAATACTCAGTTACTGAGTTACTGCAATAGTAGTAGTAGCAATAGTATCGTCCTCGACGCGGCCGCCATCCTTGATCCGTTAAACGATAATTAGCCCACTAGTATACTCACAATATCTATTATTTTAATATCTAAATCTAATATATTAGTAATTTGATATAAGTGAAGTGACCATTACTGTTTCTATTCACTAGCTATATATAGTCTAAACTAAGGTTATACACGGCGCTGCCATATTGTTTTCTAAAAATATGAATGAACTTCGTTTTAAATTATTACATTTTTAAAAAAAATTCAAATGAAAGTTCCTAAAAAATTATACTAATACTAATAAAATCATTTGAATTTTTGTAACTGATATGGAAATATAATGATATTTTATGTGATTTTATTTTAGAAATTTAAAGCCTAAGGCTGGATAAAAAATAGTTTGTTTCTAAATCAAATTAAAATCTCAGATCTGAGTTTTATATAAGCGTTAAAATTAAAGATGGAGGAACCAGCACAGCTTGTTCAGTTTTTATTGTGTTTATTCCTTTTTAATTGGAGTTCTTTTTCCTCTGCAAATGAAATTGATGACTATAATGATAAACCCGAGTTCAAAATAGAAGGCAAGGTTTATATTTCATCTAAAGATAAAGAATGGACTTTGAATTCTAGAGTTCTGGTTGACGGTGGCGAGTACCTTGGATTTGTAAGGTAAATTAGTAAATTTATTTTAATTTTTAATATGTATAGAATATAGGCCGATGGTAGACACCGCGTAACGCGCGGTGTCCACTCAGTTGGGTGGATGACACGCATTACACAGTCTGTTTATTTTGGTATACCCAGTCCACCTTAATAGCTTAAAGATTTATGATTTTAAAATTAATTTGGTAAAAGCAAAGAGAACGGTGCGCTCGATAAATCATATTTTTGGTTGCTATATTATATTTGTTGTTTTTTCTATTTAATTTAATTTAAAAAATAGACAACTAAACCTAACCCAGACCCTAAAACTGAAACTACAACCTTAAAAAAAAACCCGTAAAAACAAAGTTTTTGACTATAAATCCCTTATATATGAGACATAACTAACAGTATTGATTATTTTCAAACATTTACAGACTGAATCTGTCTAAACTCAACTTTGCATCATAACCCTAGTGGGGGGTAGGGGTGGGTGGGGAGGGGTGGTTGGGGGGATAGGGGAAAAGTCTGGTCACCGATTCGCTTGACCGAGCTCAGAGTGACACGTAAAATGTAAACAAAAGCGCCCGTCGCTTCGTTGGGTCGCCTCAATGCGTCAGCTCAAAATTTCACGTGGCAAAAAAACAATAACAACCGTGAATTTAAATTACATACCTCATATAAGGATAAACTAAAAATGCATTAATTTAATTACGGTACGTTCGATCGATCTGAAATTTTGATACGATGCATTGTTAGGTCAGACGGGTCCGTGTGCCAAATTTCAGTTCGATCGGATCATGGGAAGTGGGTCATTTTTGACTTCTGTTTTTCCGCCCGCCCAAGACAGACAAAGAGAGAGAGAGAGAGACGCCGGTGAAGTTAATATAAGGGATTTTAAAAAAAAGACTCAAACGAAACTCTTTTTCTATTTTAATTTTAAAAATAGACAACTAAACCTAACCCAGACCCTAAAACTACAAACTTTTTTTAAAAAAAGACTCAAACGAAACACGAACCTCCACCTGACACCTAGAGTTCAAGAATCTAATGTCCCTGACCGTGAGACCACAGAAGCTCATGTACCGTTTGAATTTTTAAAAATCTTATAAAGTAGTAAGAGCAAAATGTGACGTCACGTTTACGCGACACCCAAGCTTTACAGTGGATGCCGCGCATTGCGCGGTGTCTACCCACTTCGTAGAATATAGTGTATATGATATATGTAAGAGTAGTAAGACTCGTCTTAATTAAGACTTTAGTTAATGACTTAGTTTAAAGATTATGCCAAGAACTTCGAGTCTACGTTTACACCGCAGTGGTATCTAGGCTTAGACTTAGACTCCTAGCTAAATTAAAACTAAAAACTAATGGCCATTTCCTCAGTACACCACAGGCACTACACAGCTGATAAAAATATGAAACAATTTTGTTTATGAATGTACCACCTGAACACATCAGCAGTCTCTATTATTATATAAAAATGCTATATTTGTCATTCATGAGCCGAGCCAAACTTAGTAACTTTTAGTAAAGCTAAGACTAAAAGTAAAAGAAAAGTATGACGAAAACACCAAGTTATCCGTCTATTTTTTGTAGAAGTTGAGTTGTTGTTTTTTTAATTAATTATTTTATGTGTGTTTGAATTTGTTAAATTCAAATTCAATTATAATTATAATTATGCCCATGCTATGTGTGAACAAAATTGGCAACAATAAAACAATAATAACGTTATTTTAGTTATTGTCTGTTTCTCGCATTTTATTTTATATTTCTGCCCCAGTTTTCTCACCAACTTTTTATTTTTTATTATTAAATGTACACAATTTCAAGTGAATTTCAAACAATATAATTTACAAAACAATTGAATGAACAAAACAATTTTATATAAAAATAAATAAATTACTTTGTATCTTTTAATTTTCTGTGGGCATTATAATTTATATCAATAGTAATTTTTTATTTTAATATTGAGAATAGTCATATATTGTACACAAACTGTCAATAGCACATGAAACTGGAATTTCGCAATTTTGCTATAAGAGCGCTGATGTGGTACATTACCACAATTTCAATTACTTACAAATTACCAGTTTACCACATTATCATTAAGTGACATTATCTCATTATTTTTCATTATGAATCATCAATTTAATGACAATTTTAATAATCATTCAGACAGATTTGTCTTGTCATATTTTTAAGCTTACCCATAGCCTTTTTTATTAGCTTCCTTCTACAGCTATTTAGCCTAATTGAAGTTACACCTATACTGTTTTATAAACTGTACCTACAGTCGAACCCACTTACCTCGAGCTCGGTTAGCTCGACCACCCCACTAACTCGACGTTTTTTATTGGAACCGCCAAATTCTCTCTTTGTCTTTGCATTTTTTCATCGGCTAATTCGATTTTTCTAAGTCCCCAAACCTAATACCTCGAGCACAAAAGAGGGCCAAATTTGCAACTTAACTTGGTTAGCTCGATCCTCGTCAGTTCGCCTAGCAATGCATTTTTAGTTCAAAATAGTGTTGACATCTCGCATCATCTTCGAGACTTCCAGCTATTGTGTGATTCTACAAGATTTCAATAAAAATTACCAGGTGTTATTATCTTCTTTCGATCCATGTGTGAATTAGATGTATTCACCCGAGGTGCCCGTAAATCGCGTTAGCGATCTTTAATCCGTCATTATTTCGCAGTGCATGTTATATTATTATTAAACTTAATTCATTTTCTGATGCATTGATCATTTTATTTTTTAAGATAAACGAATATCTTTAGAAATGAAAATAAAGGTTTGTATCGAGAATCGACGGTGGTTTTTATATAATTAAATCAAAAATTATTATTCTTTTAAAAGTTTGTTTTTGCTTTGTTCATTGTTACCAGTAAGATACGTGACTGTGACACTAACACGCGCGTGACCATGAAATCAAATCATTTTCTTAATATTCCAGTACATGTATATAATAATATTACTATACACGTCATCACTTTTGTAGTTCGAATTCTGATAAGGAATGATTTTTTTAAAAATTCGCTTAGACTTGTTGCCGACCGAGGTCTAACACACAGCCCACAGCGTGCTGTGATCAACGGTCAAGGCCGCAATAGTTTTATTTATATTATTACAAGACTGAGGAAATTCGAAAGCGTTCTGATAGTAACAGATCAAAAGCATTAAACTTAAAATTACCATATTGATGTTTATTTTTTTTATTCGTTGATTCGACAGGCATTGCAAACGCTAGCGGCTGCGAATGGGACTAGGCGAGGCGTAAACTTTGACCTTTTAACGCATGCGCAGACAATTGTAAATTGGTAACTTATTTTTAATTTAAATGGAATCGAAACATGACAGAGACGTAATCAAAGTCCTTTACTTCGGCATGTATATATATATATATATATATATATATATATATATATAAATTCCCGATTAGTCATAACTTTTCCCGACTTTCAAGGCCGAGAATTTTTTTTAAAGAATTCCCGAGTTTAGTTTTTCCCGTTTTCCTGAGTGGGAACCATGGTTATATTTAAATTTTTTAAACGGTCCTTAAAAACGAACGGCCATTACAACCTTAGGAAAGAGCGAGGAAAATATTAGGGTTCCTATACGATTCCGATTAATCGTCCCATCACTAATTAACGCTAACTAATTAATCACGTACATAAAGAAATTTCAAGCACATGTTAATATTTTGCCGCCATATTGGTTTACGTTTTAACTCGATCATCGGTTATGTCGACGCCATTTTTCATACCCCAACGCCGTCGACTTAACCGGTTTCGACTGTATTTTACAATCAGTTATTTCATTATAGTCCTAATAGTCTTAAATGTCTTTCACTATTAACTATTAATAATAAATATCCTAAACAAAAATTTGATTTGAAATTAAATTGGGTTAAGTGTTTCATTTCTAAAAGCCCTTTTTATTTGTTTTTTCTATTTAACACAATATTGACAGTATTTCTCAACCACTAATCACTAAAGTATATCAATTACGGTGCATGATTCATAATGTTAAAAAATGCAGATGCTCTTCCTGTTTTTCAAGATCCAAGTTGATTTCATTCAAATATGTGATAATGAACTAATAAACTAAGAAACTATAAATCAAGCTAGAGTTTGAATTATGAAGTTTAAATTTAATAATTGAAAATTTGTTTGGACACTTTATTTATCAGTTAGTCATGCAAAAATGATACAAGCATAGTCTGGACCTGCAAATTTCTAATCATCTTATTGTGACCATTTGCAAGTGGACAAATATTCTATTAGCATCACTTTATAAAAAATTTTAACAATTAAAAATCATTTAATGATTATTTAAATTTTTGTTTAGAACTGATGGGTCTTTTGTTGTCCATGGCGTTCCATCTGGTTCCTACATTGTGGAAATAGCAAATCCCAATGCCTTGTTTGAGCCACTCAGGGTAGATATCACTTCAAAAGGCAAAATCAGGGCTCGTCGAGTGAATTTCTTGCAGCCTACACTTGTAAAGACAGTCAATTACCCTTTGGAGTTCAGAGAGCGTGGTCAGCCAAACTACTTCCAGAAAAGAGAACAGTTACGACTAACAGATTTCTTATTTAATCCAATGGTAAGGCAAAAATTAAATTACTCATTAGGATCTTTTTTAGTCACCTGTTTTAATTCAAGTATTTACTGACAAATTATTTGAAATTATTTGAATTTTAATGACCGTAGCCTTTTTCTTGTACACAAAATTATTAAATTTGAAAATAAGAAAGTTTGTTATTGCTAAAGTTAAATGTATTATGAGGTTTAAAGTAAGTTATAACACATTGATGCAATGACATTTGTAACTCATGAAGACTAATACTAATTATATACTGAAATTTAACTAACACACATTTTTTGTAGAAAATATAGCAAAAAGAATATGCAGTATTATTTCAGTGAAATTTAATATCTCTGTTTGATATTTGAAGAATAAAGTTAAGCTGTTCCTTCTAATTGTTTACAAAAATCATTTATCAAGTAAAAGACATTACATACCACTAGTGTAAAAGAACGCTCTGTCATAATGTAAACAAATTTTGCATAAAAATTATTATTTTAAAAAGAGTATTCTGACATTTTTTCCAGGTATTAACCATGATTGTGCCTCTACTTTTAATAATGGTTCTGCCCAAGTTAATGAATGCAGCAGATGCAGACACTCAAAAGGTAAGCGAACTATAGCATATTTGATGACATCATTTGTTGATGCTTGTGTTTGAGATACGGCAGCACTGCTTTGAAATTTTATGTCTCTACTCCAAAATATCAAAAAAACCATTTAAAAATAATTTTGTAAAAAATATTTCCACAAATGGATGAATGCAACTGTATTTCCAACAGGAAGCTTTGGTGAGAAAATATTGTTATCCTAAAGAGAATGCTTTTACTATTAAGAAACCATTTAATGCAGAGGTATTGGATTCTGTGATATCACCACTTCAAAACTCTTCTACACTTTTACGGGTGGATTCCATGGAGGTTTCAAATATACATACGTTAAGAGCGGAGTCCATGGAGGTTTCAAATCTACTGAAGGTTGACCAACCACAAAAGAGACCTTGCGTGTCTAAAAAAATGTTGTCTGTTCAAGAGTTTGGATGGAAATCCATTAAATCAATTGAGTCTAACAAAAGGAACGGGAATCTCGATTCAGTCATTTTTTCAACTAAAACTACTAAAAGCTCAAAAACAGTCCCTGAAAGATTCTCTGTGAAATCTTCTCCTAAGTATATGAATGTCATCAGTGCTTGCACGCAGTTTGAAACTATTAACTCCCAACCTCTAAACTTACCTGTCATTTCAAGTAGAGCATACTTTGACATCAGTGATGACTGCACAGCTGTTGCTTCACATCAGGAAGAATTAAGTTCTGTTGTTGAAAGTTGTTGGGAAGATGAAGCTCCAAAAGACCTGAAACTCATTTTGCCACAAGTTTTGTCAGGCACCAACTTTGAGCAGCACTCAACTTGTTCAAACACATTTCGAAATAAAACAGGTGTAACAAAGTACAAGGGAGATACTCACTATTCTGAAAGTCCACTAATTCCTGAGAAGCAAGGTCCCTTCTGTGATTTTCAGCATATAAATTTAATAGCTGCTAACTTCTCTCCACATTTAGAATCAAAGGCACAATGTAAGTTGGCAATGCATAGTTACTAGAGAAAATTACTATTATTCAAACTGAAAACAGCATACACACTCATTTTAGGGGATTAATCAGTTGAGATTTATTAGAATCTTCAACATTGTGGTCTAATTCTTGCCAAAATTAATATGTGTAAGTGTAATCACCACCATCATTTTGAAAGCCCCTATTTATATCAATTTTAATTCAATTAGAAAATTTAAATAAATAAGTTATTAAAACAAATTTGTAACAAATATATTTGCTTTTAAACAATTTTGAGGACTAGAACTAAAATCATTTTATTTAATAGCAAGTATATAATATTCCCAACTGAATGCTTCATATGAAAAACAGCTAATGCTACTATTGCTGAAAAGTCACCTACCAATGAAGACTTCACTGAAAATAAAGCATGTGATGATACAAGCAGGATCGTACCAACTGGGCAAACTTTTTTAACCATAAATGGAGTTGAAATGCAAGGAAGAAGTCACGAAACAACAAATATCCAAAAATGTGAACTGAACTGTGCTCTCTAATGCAATAAATTCTCTTCTATATGTATTGTTTAAGGTAAAATTCAGTGCTTTCTCTGACCTAAAGTTAATCTGTTATCACATTTGGTAGAATTCAGTCTTTTCCTATGAAAATTATTGGTTCTTTAGAGAGATTATCCCCTCTTTACATGAATGTGGAGAAATTTTAGAAAAATTGTACAGAAATACATTTTGGGGAAAGTACTGAATTTTATCTGTACCTTGTTATATTTCTCATGTTTTAATGTCGATAAAATTGTCCAGCAGTTTATTGTTGTCAGTTTGTGTCAGAGAAAGTACTGCAAGCTTTTCTTGTGTTGACTGATTTCAATTCACCAGTTTTAATTTATTTTTAATTCAGCTCTTTTAAGTTTGTACATATGTCATATTGCTAGGATATAAAATACAGAGAAACATAAATGGATATATCATGTTAATTCTAAGCATTGTGTAATAAAGCCATAATGTGTTATCAAAATTTAATAATAATACATCTCAATGATAACATTTTACTGTACATTAAAATAATTTGTGGGGAAATAAGATAAGAAGTAGGATTATTATTATAACATCTAGCTCTTATGTTGCAATGAATGATTAATAATTGTGTTAATTTAATATGACATTTTTATAAAATTTGCTGTTTTTTTAATTGAAAGTGACCCGTACCAGCATGTATGGTCCAGATTAATAATAGCATTAACTGAATACAGAATGTTTCATTATGTTTAAGTTTAAAGATTGTTTTGTTTAGTTTTAACATTTTTGTCTCTTCTTTAGAAATTTTTTTAAATGTTTAATATAATTTGAAAATTATACTGTACTTTTCATCTAAAGGAAATGCAAAACCAGATGAATGCCCTCAACAACCGACCTAACATGCCAGACCCAGCAGAGTTTTTATCCAATTTATTCTCTGGTAGCTCCTCTGCTAAAAAGGCTGTGAAGGCTAAGCCAACTGCAACCAGCAAACGCAAATGAATTATTCCTGAGTTGCCTCAATCATGAGTGTTTGATGTATGAAGGCATCCTGTATTGTTTCAGAAAAAGTGGCATGCATTGAATTTGTGAGAATATGCAAAGTATAAGGTTAAAAAAAATTATGTGGAGGTTGTGCTTTTTACAGTGTGATATTTCTTCCTTTAAAAATTGTCGCTTTCAACAATTTGCTAATGTCAAGAGCACAAAATTTGACTCTCTTGATTGCAAAATTTTTTGAATAATCTAAATCTAATCTTAATCTCCAAAAATTATAAAGTCAGGTTTGAGGCCCTACATCTTACTTTATATGAGGTTATGCTTCAAAGTTCACTAACTGTTTTAAATTTAGTTTACCAATAGCCACTACTTTTTTTGTTTAGCACCTCATCCCATCTGCTCTCATGTTTAACTTTTATCCTCCACATACTATTTTTAAAACCTGTCATGAAATAAGACAAAAGGAACTGAATGTATTGATTGAATAAATGTATTGGAAGGACTCCTAATTGAGCATGAGCTTCATGTGGGTGAATCAGTTTTAGCTCACTACAGTGTGATACTAATTAAATATTCACTTTTTTTGCACGTATATGCACTAAGTTGTAAAAAAATTGATGTGGTCAGTTCTGTTTATTTAAGAAACCTATGGTGTGAGATTAACTGTGGGCAAGCATGTATTTACCCTTTGGAGACGATGGGGCCCATCTAGCGCCCAAGTAAGCTGGGCAAGAAAGTTGGCAGGCATATGTATCAGCAGTAATACTATGTGGACTTCAATTACCCGGCTGGTAATCATAACAGCTATTCAGATTGCTTCATTTATTACTTGTACTTCATGTTATTAAAATGTCAGGCTGCATTGGTGTTTTCCTGTGGTGAGTTTTTTTGTTTGTTTTTTGTCTTACAGGTGATATTATGAAATTCCAAAATGTTTGATTATGTGATGAAAATATTTATAGTTATTCTACTAATTTCTGATGTAGATCACCTGGGTTATGAGGATAATAATATTATTTAAAGTCTTTGTTTAGTATCAGGGTTCTAAACTTGATAGAGATGACCCTTAAAAATTTTTATTTTTTTAAAAACAGATCCTTTCAACATTTTAGCCCTTTTACTTTTACACTAAATACCTTTGAACTGTTTGTGTAAGAGACCGGATGGTACGCTTACAACTTTCTCAGTAACACAAAGTTCAAGATAAGTAACTAGGTCCTTGACGTGTCTGCCATGGTGAAAAAAAGCATTCATTTTGTATTTACCCAACCCTAACCCTAACCCAAAATCACCTAAAGATAGGAAAGTGAGCAGAACCATGTGTGATGTGTCTTAAAGGTCCTATGGGCCTTGCTTTCCAAAATACACAGATATAGGTAAATCATCTTTTATTCACAGTTCAACACAAATTTTCATGCATAAATTATGCAAATTGGATTAACTCATTGGCATTATTGTGAAAATTGTAATTTCAATTCCAAAAATAGTATTAGTTCATTCAGTTTCCTACAAAATACACATGGTTTTATATATCTTAAGTTATTTTTTATACATTTTTGTGTCAAGCACTGGTATGTCCCATTCTTGAAAAAAGGGGCTCCGTCTTTTTGGCATGGTATGCCAAAAAAGAATCATCTCATAAGGGTTAATATCACTACTTTACCACAGCATCGGATTTTCACATCTCAGTCAAGTAAACAAATGCTCTTTATAAATTATTTTTTGAACATATATGTTCAAAATACATAAGTGATTTGTACCAGTAATTCAGTAATTGAAATCTGTATTCAGTATAAATAATCAGGAGCAAAAAATTAGATTACAATTAACTTAATTAGAATTCAATATCCTGACAATTCATCAGACTTATTTGCATTGGTTTTAGTTGTGCCATTTTTAAATACTTGGATGGCATTGATCTTTGAAAAGAAAGGGGTGGGGGTAAAAAAGTTTATTATAGTATTTAAAGAGTTTTCTTAGGAATTTTTTTTTATATTGCACTGAATACTAAATAAACTGAAATTTACATTGCTTGTCTTTAGATGCAGAAATATAAAAAAAACTACACATTTCTTTTGGTAGGTAGCCCTCTTTGCCCTAAGACTAAGACCTTTGAACTTTGAGTTCTCTTGCACAATGCATTAAATTGAAAATTAAAATGTAAGCTCATAAGTTATGAGACAAGAAATCGTCACTGTGTGGTTAGAACACAGAAAGAAATTATGCAATCTCTCTTTTAAAATTAGTTTCAGTTTAATTACCAGTTCATTGAGTTAACAAGATATTTACTTTAAAGAGATCTTTAGAGTATTTTCCAGAACAGTTATTTTCGTTTTGACTTATTTCTAATGTCAAGAAATTATGTACATTTCAAAACCCGAAGACCTGTACAGATCAATGTTTTTTTATTTATTAAAGTCAACATTGGAGCCATTAATGGATGTTTAACTTAAAAATCCATGATTTCTGGATGCTGGCATATTCAGAATTTTTACAATACAATCCCATTAGATTTGTTTGGAAATGAAAAAGAACAGATTTGTAAATGCTGATTTGTCTAGAACAAATGATTGTTGAAATGTGAAGTAAGTTGTATCTCAACATTTGGTTTTTATCTTTTAAGTTTCTTTGGAACTGAAATTTTTAGATTGCAATTATAAATATTTATTTTATCCACATTATTTATAATTTCTTTAATGTGGAGTTTAGTTACATCTGATGGCATTTATCGAGAAAATATTTTTTTGGCATTATGATTTCTTTGATGCACTTGGATCTCAAGTAAAGTATACTTTTATAAGGATTTATTGATTAAGCATCAATAATATTGGCCATGCACCGTTAACAATGCCAATAAACCGCAGCCAGCCCAAAGACAAAGGTAATTTTAAGCTTAGTTGAACTTGGATTTGTTTAAAAAATTTTCCAAAATCAAATACAACAAAAACTAAACCCAACTTTTTAGCACACACAAAAGTTAATCCAGAATTGCTATTTTGTTCCAGATGTCTTAATTTCACAAGCACTAGAATCTGATGTTCTTTCTCTAACACTAAAATCGATGTTTTTTTTTCTTACACTTACATGTTGTTATATTATTGTTGGAAAATATTTTATCACCTCTAAGAAACATTTGTCGCTATTATTAGCTATTATCTGAAATAAGAGTTACAGGGCCAATACACTGTAATTTCGTGTAATACTTTCACCTGACGAATAAACTAATAAACACTTGTATTTTTTTTAATATATCAATTTTTTGTATCTTGAGTAGAATTAACTTTTTCCATGTTAAAAACCTTTGATAGCTCAATTTGAAATGCACTTTTCTTTCTTATACTTATTGGCATGGGTATTCTAATTGGTCGTGATAAATCAAAATTTTTGATAAATTGTTCACACTGAGCACATTATTTTTTACTTTAAAAAAAGGGATAGGGGAAAAAATTAAGTTATGTTGTCTTTATTCAGGTAATAAAAACATTTTAAAATGTAAAAATTGTGTTCGTTTCATCCTTTTATTAACTAAATGTACCTATTGTTTTCAATAAGCAAAATGAATTCAATTAATTTAGTAACCTACTTATTTGCAGTCCCTTTAAAGTTCAAAATCGTTGCTGCTATACTATTTGCTGTCCTATATCTATTTTCAAGGGGATACAGCGCTATAAAAATTATCAATTTATTATTATTATGTTGGCAATGAATAGACCTGTCCAATAAAAAGACTGGTACACGTATTATTGGAAAGAGGTAAACCTTGCGTAGAAAACACAAAATTTGCAACCATCTACATGTAATTAAGAATGCAGCTAGAATACCATGATAAAAATGCCAGATTACAGGTACGAAAATAAATTCCATGTTAACTTACAGCTTCCGAAATGAAATTAGATCATTGTTATGAAAGCAACTTGTACAAACAAAAGATTTTATGAAGCTCATGATTTAAAAGAATGTTTTATTTGTGAGACCGGAGCCATATCCATTCACAAAATTTATGATACAGCCATCCCATTAGTTATGTAATGTATGGATGACCCTTAATATGCCTTTACTTGGTGTCTGGCAAATCTGTATTTTAAATAAAAATGAATCTACCAAAGACGGATCGTAATGTGAATTTATTTTATTTTTATTAATATAATAAAATATAATTTTGTTATAAGAAACACACAAAAACAAACATTTTAATTTCTCCCACTGCTATTGCACTATTCATTTCTAAAATGAAAATAAATTATAGAAACATTTAAAGAGTTCGGATTCTCAGGCATATAAGGAATTACTTTGTTCTGAAATTTACAAAAAATAAAAACCAATGTTCTGCAGTGTATCTACCTGGCAACGCAAGATTTACATCCTTCAAATAGCATTTCATAATTCAACAATTTTCAGGGACCTTGAAACTGCAGATTAGCGGTAAATCTGCCTTGAGATTTCACTGACACAGTGATCCCCAGAAGGTGTTAATACTAAGCAGTTATCTCTATAACTTTGATGCAGATACTCTTGTTTATATTTTAACTAATTTTAAATTTATGTGCAAATATGACAAAGTTGTTTTTTTTTGCGTTTTTTTTAAAAATGTATTTGTGTTTCATTCCATATTTTAAAAAAAACAAGACATTGTTCCCTTCACCTTTTCTTGTTTTGCCCACTCCAAAAAAAAATTAACTGGAGATACATTTCACAAATTTGGAACTAATATATATGCCATCACTAAATAAAGTTGAAAAATTAAAATTTGTAGACAAACCCTGTCAGCTGATGAGGAAACCATGCACATTGATAAATAATAATAGAATAGTCTACAAATAACTGAAACTGAATATAACACTTGTTGGTGCCATTGTTTTTACATCATTAAATCTGAGAATATGTGTACAAAAATCTCAAGTAACAAAGAACAATTATATTATTTAAGATTGTTTGAATCAGATAACTAGTGTTGTGAATTATGTATTTTGAAATTTAATAATATTCTCACACATTCCCTTTCTTTACATTTTTTTAAAAAAGGGTTGAACTTAAAAATCTAATGCTCAGACATACTAAAAGGTTATCCTGCCAAGTATTTTTTCCCAAACAACTGTGCTTTCTTGTCAAATGAAGAAGATTTGATTGTAGTATTTATTTCATAGAATGGGTTCATTGCAAACTGAAATTAAAAGAAAAATAATTTGAGCAAATCAAAGTCTTTTTATTACAATTTTATTTTGATATCTTAAATATCACTAACACAAGACTTATATAACTACACTTGAAATATTAGCACATTTTGCTATTTACTATTGCATGAAAATATCTGTCTTGTAAATTACAGACACTCCTATACAGAATTATTTTTGGATCCTACTGTGTTGCTTCATGTGTAATGACTTTCCAAGCAGAGGTTTTTATTATTCTAATTTAAACTGACTCAATAATTAATTACAATAGCCTTGATGCAGTATTACTTTTAATATGGTTTGATATTTAGATTGAATACAAATGTAAAAAAAAAGTTATACTAAGCCAGAGGTAACCTAACAGGGGTGATGCAAATTGAAACTATTTTTTCATTTAGCATATTACAAACATTTTGGGGGAAAAATCAGTGGAAGATGATGTGCCATGAACTGGGGAAAAATTTGGAAACAACTAACAAAAGTAAACTTACTTTTACATAGGTTTCATATATTTCTGTGAAAAAGTTTTTTATCCCTTCTTCGTTTTTGACATCATGTAACATCAAAAACCTCATTCCTTTGAACTCATTAAGGATAAAAAGCGTAATGTATAACATAATTAAAAACACAGTGCTGTAATTATCACAGCATAAATCTCTATGTCTCAAATAGCGATACAGTCTAAAAATAGCAATCTGTTGGCAGCTGTGTCGTTTTTAAGAGTCGATGCTTTTCATTATTTCAGCAAAAATTTAAATTACAGTGATCATTTTTGTGTTTGGACAAAGAAAAAAGAATACTTATCACAAAAATGCAGTTATTTTGTGTACCTAAAGGTTCTTGACTAGTTTAATTTTCATAAAAGTCTATATTTTGGGAATAATTACAATTAACAAATTTAGAGAAAAAAATGCTTAATGCAAGAATGAAAATCCCTGAGTACAAATGAGTCTTTCACTTTCTGCTGCTACTTTTAAATATGACCAATTTGAGATAAAGGATACGTCCGGCTGTAACAAAAGCTGACACAAACCACTCATTGAATTTATCCACAATCTTAAGGTACATGTTGTTTGTTGACCACATTTGTTCATCGACGAGATCTAGTGCAGCATGAGCTATGAATTGGTTTAGATGGCGATGGTCATCTTTCTAATAAATTTGTAGATAAAATTTAAATATTCATATTATTATAATATTCAATATCAAGTTGATAGTTTAGAGTGAAGAAGCAGCTTTTGTAGAACGAGAAATCAAAGTCATTAAAAAAAAATTACACTAGATTAGATACAATGTGATAAGACAATTTTACATTAAACAACACTTTGCCTTCCTGAAGAATATACTGATACTTGATAAAGAACATTGTACAAGGATGAAAAAATTAAATAACGGTAAAAGCCATTTCAAGCAGTTTGCCTCTGACTTTGGGAGAAATTAAATACGTACTGTACAATAAAGTCTTTTATGAGGAATATTCAGGCATTTATCTTTAAATAAAGTTTAGCCCACCTTAAAATCTTTTTTTAATCCTGTATATCCTGTATCTCACATCAAGCAAATTCATAAGTTGATACACTACTTCCTTGGTTTAAAAAATGTCATCACTGTTTTGTGTTTTTAAAAATGCAGCAATGTTCCCTTTAAGCTATGACCAACACTGCACAGTAGTTTCGAATTACAGCAAATTATTGCACAAAAATGGATCTTGGCACACAAATTTTTTTATTATGCACATGGACCAATGAACCTTAGAGGGAACATTGCTATAGAGATATGTGTTAACTAGATGGATCATTTACTTTTTAAAAAAAAAGAACATATTGAAAAAGTATACTGCCTGATCATCAAGGTATGTCGCATAATTCAAAGAAAAAGTAAGACGTTTTCTGAACATTCCATCAATTTAAACCATTGACCAAGGTTTCCCTTCTTGTAGTTAATACAAACAGAACATTTAAATTGAATTCTTAACTCATGGGGTAAATAAAATTCCTTCCACTTAAACAAGAACAAACCTTTTCACTGGGTTTGTTAGGTGGAGAAAACTCCATCTCATAAACTGGATTATCATGGTGACCAACGATGACAAAATAATAGTTTCCAGACATTTACTCTACTGGTCAGAGGACACGCTACAGCTGAAGAAAAAAAATAAGAGAATGAAACATTTTATGTGGTTATTTTATTATTGGTATTATTGGCTTGGATAAGTATAATCATCCTCCAGATATGTTGGATTGGCATTACTCTACAAAAACCTGCTTTGAAAATAAAAGCGTATGTCGCCCTCAGGAAAATTTTTTTCGATGAGTTCAGGCATTTGCGCCTGAGTGACAAAAATGCATCATACGCACCTTGAGCACAATGCAAGAGGATCCTGAGGTCATTGAGAAACGGGTTGAACTACAAAAGAAAAATTTACAAGGTGCGGAAGTAAGCAGCCACCCCAGTCAGAATTCGTTTGTGATGAAACTGACTTCATTTCTGACTCCAAGACACAAAAAATGGTGAAACAGAGCATTAGGTACCATGTTAAATGCATAGAATAGAAATACCAGAAGCCAGAAGGGGCTAATTTTGAAGGCATGGAGTGGACCTATGCCTATGAGAGTTAACCACAACCACTGTGAAAATATATGCCTTAAGCATGTTAAAGCTTATAGTTTAGCCTACTTATTGCCCCATTTTTTTGTAAAGCTGCATTCATCTGGTTGCTTTTACCTTTTTAGCATTTTTTTACGGAGTATAACTGAATGGCTTTATATTTTGCAGAATAAAATTTTTACCCTTGCTTGCCTTATAGGAACAAAAGTTAGGTTATTTGCTGATGATTGTATAATCTATAGAACAATTAAATCAGAACAAGATAGCAAAATTTTACAAAAAGACCTAGATGAATTGATAAAATGGGAAACTAACTGGAGTATGAGTTTCCACCCAGAAAAGTGTCAACTGTTAAGAGTAACAAAGAAAAAGAAACAAATAAATTCAAAATATTTCATTCATGGAAAGGAACTGACCCAAACTAAAGATGCAAAATACTTAGGTGTCATAATAGATGAGAAATTATCATGGAATCCCCATGTCAATGAAGTTATTAAAAAATCAAACAAAACCTTAGGCTTTATAAAAAAGAAACCTTTACAAATGTAATAAAGATATAAAACTAAAATGCTATCTCACTTTGGTGAGACCTGTACTAGAATATGCATCTTCTGTATGGGACCCATCCACCAAAGAAAAAATTGATAAACTAGAACAAATCCAAAAAAGAGCTGCCAGATTCATTACTGGGGAATATTCAAAACTGACTAGAATAACATGATTAGTTAAATCATTAAACCTTGAAACACTAGAGGATAGAAGAACCAAGAGTAAAGTAGTAATCATACATAAAGCAATTAACTCTAATTTAGAAATACAACACAAAGATAACTTAATACAACCCACAGATAGACATAAGGATAAAAACACCTTTCTTATTCCGTATGCAAGAACAAACTCATACAAATTTTCGTTCTTCCCATCCGGAATTCGGGCGTGGAATGGGTTGCCTGAAGTACTGAAAGGACCAGGAAAGCCAACACTTTATCAACATTTAAAACTCTAATAAGAATGCATGACTAAACACAAACCATAGATAAGCGTAGGACACAATAATCTTCTGTATAGAAGGAGCGTCTGAAACAGATAAGATAAGATAGTTATAGAAGTATGTGTGTCATATAACTTAAAAGCAGTTACTGTTACTGTTTGAATGTCATGACATTTATTTCAAAAGGAAAAAAGATTTGAAAACATGGGGCTTAATTCCCCCCCCCCTTTTTTTTTACCTCCCAAAAAAAACCACACACAAAAAACAAAAAAACGGTTGCCCTTGCCCAAACTAAGTAAAAGAAAGTTAGTTTAGAAAGTATTGGGCCTAGATAAACTAGATTTAGTAAAATATTAATTAATCCCCTTAGTAAAGTTGGTAAGGCTTAGCCTTTGCCTTTACTCTTTAGACACTTTACTTTACTTTACTATTACTTTTTCAGTATTACTTATTACTAGAGTGACTAGACTAATACTAATAGCACTCATACTAGTCATCAATCATCAGTGATGGCTGATACTGATGAGCCTGATGGTGATAATTTAACAATCATTATTTTTTTAATAATAGTAATAGCCTTAGCCTTAGTAAGTTAGCCTAATTAATTAATATTAACTTTATTAAGTCTGAAATTGGACTTATGCATAATAATTTAATAAATGTCATTAGGCCCTATTTCAATAGGTTGATTCCCTATCTGACCGTATGGATAGACTATTTACCACACTAACTTACCGAAATAAGTTTACCTTGTATTTGTTAGCCTCAACGTCTCTTGTCGAAAGGATGGGAGAGGTTTTCATGAGTATTTGTCTAAGTAAAATTTTGTAATCAATCATCTAAAATTGCGAAGTAGAATTTTTACGTTCGCTATATCACTAGGCACAAGGAACACTAGAAAAGTTTAAAGAAACCGCATGAAAATATAGTTTTTAGCTAAGGTTTTTTTCCATAGTTTTTAGAAATAATTGTATTAATTATTTATTCTAAAATTAATTGCTAATGTATTCCATATTAACAATATGAATTTTTTTTAAATTATTAAAAGTGCAGAGTTATACAACAGAATTATAGTTCTATAAATTCAGAAAACTGAATTAGTACGCCAGCGTCGAAAATGGCTATCGTAACATGAGTTGCTTGTAAATCATACATTTTTCAACCGGCATTAATACGTTTCTTGAACTGAAAAAAAAATCTGGAATATTAAATTGAAAAATCGCATGGTAAAGTTAAATTAGCTCTAAAACCAATTGCATTTACCGTAAAAATTCAGATAATCTAACATAGCATGTTCATTCCTGTTGCACTGAGTATGAGTATGCAGCACTGATTTTTTTATTTTTTGTTATGATGAAAATAAATAGTTTGGCCTCAACTACACTCTACAGTACACTATAGTAGACTATACTAACAGGCAACAGGACTATCTTCAAAACAAACCTTAAAATATTTAATATTTATTTTATTCTTTATATTTAGGCTGGAGCTAGAGCACAATAAGTAACTTAAATAACTATTGTCAATTAGTTATTTTTATTTTTAGTCCAAGTCCATGCATTTCTTTTTTATACAAGACTCATTTAACTCATTACCTCATTGTTACAGATAGCATATACTATATTTATATACTGTATTATATTATACAGTGTATATTATATGTGTGTCTTATCCTGGTGTTGAAAACCATATCCACACGTTTTTACATAGTTTTTGTACTTAAAGAACTATGACAAAATCAGACACTGATAATTGATTTAATTAACGGGCCATGCTTCTCCTCAATCTTAAACTTTAAGTTAAAGTAAAGGACAGAAAGAATTGGGAAGAGTTATTTGCACGGTTTTGACAGTGAGTGTGAGAATAACGTTATCCTCAGGGTAAGCCGTGCGGATAATGCATAATGCAGCCTAGCACTATTCTCACTGCCGTGACTGCCGCACGTGCCGTGAGAATGGTGCAGAATGATATATAAATTCTTATTACTACTTATTATTTATAAGTATTCTGTATTTACATTACATCTATTAGATTGGAGGGTATAAAAATAATTAAATTGCCATTCTAACCGCCTTTTGAGTGACTGGACTCTTATATTTTCATCAATTTTAATTTTATCAAGAACCTGAGCAGACCTGCAATACCATTAAATGATTAATCAATTAAATATTAATACCATGGATTTAGACGTTATAAATTATAAAACTATTATTGCTCTCAACTTTGGTGACCCGTCAAAACGGCCCCGGACAAAACGGCCCCGACAAATTGTTAACATTTTTAAACAAAAAATTTACATTTTTTTACATTTTAAGCTTTTGTCAACTTTTTCACCCTTAAATAAAGTGGTAAAATTGTAAAATTATTTCTTTTGATGTGATCATATTATTTCTTGTCAACAAACAACCGTGATTGGTTCTTGGTACCATATCGAGTAAGGCAGTGTTGTCCAACCGGTGTGCCGCGGCACACTAGTGTGCCGCGGGAAAATTTTAGTGTGCCCTGAAAGATGTCAAAAATACCATAAATTGTTAGGCTTTTCGAACCTTCAAGTTTTGAAAAAGAAATATCCTTAACCGAAAAAGATTTGAATAAATACGCTTCATGTTTGTATTGTTCTGGTTGTGAGAATCTCTTGAAAGCTACAAAATTTCTCTCCTCCATTGGGAATAAATATCTGTTGTAAGTAAATAAAAACCCTTTCCTGCTGTTCACTTTTTTAAAAACAGACGGCAATGGATAATTTTTTGAAGAGAAGCCAGAAGGATTCCAGCGAGGATCTAAATGGGGAGAGAGCTGCGAAATCCAAGAAGAATGTTACCAAACGGAAATATCACGAGGAATATCTTGAGTATGGTTTCATACAATGTGCAAATGATCCTTCTCTTCCTTTTTGTCTCAATTGTAACATGGCATTGTCCAACGAGTCTATGAACCCCAGTAAACTGAAGCGGCATCTGAACTCAAATCATCCAGGATTGAAAGACAAGCCTAAAAGTTATTTCGCATCCATTCGGTCCAACTAAGAGCAGCAATAAAAAAATAATGAAGAAATTTTCCTCAATTCCTGTCAAAGCTCAGTTAGCAAGCTATAAAATTGTGAATCTTTTGGTCAAACAAAATAAATCTCATTTGGACGCTGATACAATCATATTGCTGTCTTTACGAAACGCAGTTGAGACTATGGAGTTGGGACCCGACGCTGTTGAAAAAATAAATAAGATTCCACTGTCTCACCAAAGGATGGGACGTCGGATTGCTGACATTTCGACAGATTTGGATAATCAAATTAAAGAGCATTTTGCGGAAGCCGATGACATCCAAAAGCTCTGGGCAATGCAAATCGAGGAAAGTACTGACATCAGCGGAAAGGCGCAACTGTTCGCATACGTCAAACGTGAAAGACTGCAGATGATAGACAGAGAAATGAGAGTTTGCTTATCCAGCAATGAGCCACATTTTGAGCTCATCTGCTCCAAAGAAAACGCTCAAGTATCTCATTAATTATGAAACATCTTTTGAATAAACACTGATTTCTTTTTTTTTGTGAGGTGTGCCGCGCAAATGTTTTACCAGTTAAGTGTGCCGTGAACGATTTTCGGTTGGACAACACTGGAGTAAGGACTATTAAATTCATTTTTGTAATGTCATTATCATTGTTTCTTGTGAGCTAAACCTGAAACTGAATTGGTGAGTTAAAATACGAATATAATATTTGATTGAACTTTTTACTATTGGTCCATGTATTAGTCAAGGGCCCGTTTTTTCTGTGAACCCTCAACTTTGTATTTTTATTCTATACTAGCAGACTCGTCGTGCGTTCCAACGATCTCAGTAAAAATGAATACAATTATAGAAACCAATGAGTGGTATATTTTAAAAAAAATTAAGCCAGAAAACTTCACGGATGTGTGCAAAAAAGTCCAAGTTTCATAGCAAAAGGATAAATAAATTAATAATTAAAAAGCTTATAGAAGAAAAAAACGATATTATAGAGCCCTGGCCCCAAAATGAGTGATAATTTAATTCTTTTATTGCCATTGTACTCGAGCTATATTTCTCAACATTTGGGGCCCCCAGCTCCGAGGGAATGGACATTAGGAGTTCAGTGCCGTATAGTAATTTAATATAGGCCTTTAAATTTTTATATACTAAGTTTGGTCAAAATCCAGTTATTTTCTCATTAATTAACGCTTAAAATAATTTTTATATAGCATATATAGGGGAAATGATAACATTAACGGGCCCTCGCCCGATTCAATTCAAGATGTACATTTCAAAAACCTGTTCATTTAAATTCAGTTTCATCTTGGATATATTTCTCAAGATCGTTAAAAATTGAGTGGGAACTAATGAGTATACAAAAAAGACATTTGGGGCCCCCGGCGCCAAAGAAATAGAAGATTAGTGCCCTTAAGTTTTTAATATGGGCTACCAAGATTTTGTATTCTCAGTAGCTAACACATATTAAACTAATTTTTATATACAGTGGGACCCGCTTAGGTCGACATCCTCGGGGTATGAAAAATGGCGCCGAGATAACCAATCACCGAGTTAAACGAAAACCAATATGGCGGCAAAATATTAACATGTGCTTGAAATTTCTTTATAATTATATACATGATGTGCGTTAATTAGTGATGGGACGATTAATCGGAATCATATCGGGACCCTATTTCCTCACTCTTTCCTAAGGTTGTTAAGACTGTTCGTTTTAAAGACCGTTTAAGTTTAAATATAACCCTTTATTGCGTTAGCGCAGTTTTTTCTCCCTAGTACATAACTACATGTATAAGGAATTCATCTAGTCCTGCCCGACACACCACATGCGCGCAGGGTCCGCTGGTGACTGGTGACTTTCCTTACAAGCTACACAAATACATAACCCACCCCGTCCGTCCCCTCAGCTTACAATGGACTTAGAATTCCTTCGGCAACTTGAGTGCTAATCGGACTAACCAACAACAATGGTGTGGGAGATTGAGAGTGGGGGTGGGTAAACTGTCTGTAGTCTGTTATATTATATATTTTAAAATCTGGGGAGCCTTGTTTACAGTAAGCACCCTATGATTTTTCGTCCCATCACTAGCGTTAATAAATGAGAATGTACAAGCACATGATTTTGGAGGGTTTTTTTACACAAAGGCGTTGCTGTTATTTGTTTATCATGACCTATATATGACTCATAACAAAGCAAACTCTTCTCTATAAAAGTGTACAAAAATAAATTAGGAACTCCTTTTGAACCTTCAACTTTGATACATTTTAATTAATTCTAACCAATAGTTAAATGGCTTTTGCACACTGCCACTTCTTATGAATGAAACAATGAGAGCAAATCAGTAGTAATAGAGTAAAAATTTAGACATGCGATTCTGCGTGCATCTTTGCTATTGGAGAATTACGTAATACTCGGCATCACTTACACGCCGATTGCCGCGTATCTCCGAGTATACGAAAATCAGCCGAGTAGCCGAACCGATCGGTTCAGCCCTATCGATAAGAACATTTTCAAAAGCTGGCGATTTAATTTAGTAACACAGCGCTGTGAGCAAGCGGGCTGTGACGTCACCAGCGAGGCAGAAATTTTATGCCTTCACTTGGTTATAAAAAATTACATCTAACATTTTCAAAAACTGACGATTTGTCATGGGGATCGAGATAACCAACACTGAGTGGCAAATTTGGCACTCATTTGTGCTCGAAATATTAGGGCTCGGCGACTTTAAAAAATCGAATTAACCGCTGAAAAAATGCAAAAACAAAGAGAGAATTTGGCGGTTCCAAAAAAAACGTCAACTTAATAGAGCTGGCGAGTTAACCGGGCTCGAGTTAAGTGGGCCCCACTGTAGCTCATATAAGCAAAAAACGACATTTAGGACCCCAGGGCCTAATTAGTGCAAGATATAAAGTTCAAAACACCTGTTCAATTCATTAAATTTTGTAATGGTTAAATTAATCTATAAATCTCAAGATCGTTCTTAAATGAATGGGAAATAAAATCTTAAACGTTTATGAAAAAAAGATATTTTGGGCCCCCAGCCCCAAACAAATGACCATTAGGAAATTAGTGCGCTATAGTATTTCAATATTGGCTACCAAGTTTTTATATACAAAGTTTGGTTAAGATCCATCAATTTACCTAATTATTTTTATATAGCTCATATAAGAAAAAAATACTATTATGGGCATCCCGCGCCCCATGAGTGTTAAATTTTGCAAAAAAAGTTGCCTATTATCATCCCAGGAGCGTACTCAAAAGTCTCCCAAAGTTTCATGGCCATCGGATGAATGGTTTAGTCAGCTATAAAGGACATACATACATTGATTTTTATATATATAGATAAGATTAGCAAAAACAACATTAAGGGCCCCCGGGCCCAATCGGTGCAAGAAATTAACTTTAAAATACCTGTTCATTTCAGTCTGGATCATGATAGATATATTAGTCAATGCTTTTCAAGATCATGTAAATCATAACGGGAATAAAGTATTTAACGCTTACACAAAAAAAGATTTTGGGCCCCTGCCCCGAAGGAACGGACATTAGGAGTTCAATGCCATATGGTACTTTAATATAGGCTATGAAGTTGTTATGTACCAAGTTTGGTCAAGATCCATTCATTTTCCAAGCAGCTAAGCCCTAAAATAATTTTTATATAGCTAATACAAGAAAAAATTCTCATTATGGGCCCCCGGCGCCCTATGAGTGTTAAATTTTGAAAAAAAGTAGCCTATTTCCATCCCGGGAGCGTACTCAAAAGACTCCAAAAGTTTCATGGCGATCGGATGAATGGTTTAGTCAGCTATAACAGACATGCATACATACATACATACATACGTACATACATGCATTGATTTTTATATATATAGATAGATATTATGAAGTCCTTTATTAACTTTCATTCATCATGAAAAGAATTTTACTATACATAATTGGACGAAACTCTGTACTAATTCATAGTAGGCTAATAATTTTTCTTCCTAAAACTAGCATCGTACCTGTGCTTAACATAAATCCATTAAAGTTAATTTAAAGCATGCAAAAGCGAAAGACAATACAATTTAATGGTATGGCCATAGCATAAAAATTTAAAAGTGAGAATCTGTAACATTGACTAAAAGAATAGATAAGACAGGTATAGGGGAAAATAATAAAATGTTTCTTGGAAACTTGAGCCTGCTTGAGTGTTTGCAAACATCCTCATTGTGGATGTAAAAAATAAAAATAAAAAGTTAGTTGTGTTTCATCAAATGGTCAAAGGCAGGAATATAGTCGGGAAATTGTAATCTTTAGGTTATGTGTAAAATCTTATCGCAGCCATTCAATGGGCATTTAGCCCACTGCACAGTCACTACATCCATCAAAAAGTAATTAGTATAGGCATAGGGCTTGCATTTTTTCAATGACATTTTTTAATTAAATGTAAGATCTTCTTAATTCCACCATAAATAAATTTGTTCAATAGATGGCTTCTGGTGGTTACCAACCAAATAAGCAAACCAAAGGTGAACCCAAACGACGATCAAACTGGCAGCGCTCTGTCAGTTCTGACCGTGATGATGCTCAGAGCTTGAATAGCCTTCCTAGTGACATTCGTATTAACAATTGGGTGAGTCATACTCATATTATACCATAATAAATTAATAAAATTATATTTTTATTTTAAATGAGTAATTTCATTAGAAGAATAGAAGCATTCTCAAGTCTTCTGTCTTATCTGTTGGCGCAGTCTATAAATGCTGTTTGTAAAACTGAGATGCATGTGTATCTTAGCAATACAAGTAATAGTAATAATAATGAAGAGTTATAATTTTATTAACTGAGATTTTCTCATTATTCCCATCATGGTATCTCTCTAGGATCTTTCTGATCTTCGCCCTACCAATCTTGTTGATGACTCTAAGCGACGCAAGAAATCAAAGGGCAACCCTGAGCGAGAGAGGGAGCAATCCCTTACCATGGACTCTCCCCCTCATGATAAAAAACATCATACTCCTTCCTCATATCCTAGAACTAAGATAACACCCAGCACCCCCACATCCCAGAGAGTGGCTTTAGAGAATTTAAAGCAGCACATAACCTTCAGTGATTTGGAAGATGTGAGTTTAAATTTTATACCTTCAATATATCTGATGGTTAAACTCTTTCTTTTTTATCGGGAGGGCTCACATGCTGTCCCACAATATTTATGCTTTAAATATATTTATTTTAATAACTACTATTTTTATTTAATTACATGTATTAAAAGACCTGAAAAATAACCATTTCTGAAATATTACTTCACAACTATGTTACTATAAGTTCATTCTTGTTAGTACAAATGATTTTTTTAATTAAAAATAAGGTTTAAAAGATATTTTGTACAAACAGTAGTTCAACCCTTTTCTTTTTACTTGATATAACAGCAAGTTAGCACTGATGGAGAAAGAAACAATGAGCGTCAAATGTCACAGGGTCGTAGACGGCTCCACAATACTTCATTAAACAGGACAGATGTAGATAATGAATCCCTGGGAACAAGGGATAGAAGAACCAATAGAAATAATAATATGGACCAATCTCCTCGAGAGCAAGGGGTCAGTTTCTGAAATAACTTAAGTAAAATTATGTTTACTCTATAGTTGTCAGTCCATTTCAGTGAGATGTCATCTTTGGAAAGGGTTGCCTTAATGTACTTCATAATGCAAAGAGTGATAAATGTCTTTTATTGATTTTCAATCAGTTTAAATATTTACATAATTTGGATTAAGGTGTTCACAATGGCAACATGTACAATTTTTTTAAATTAATTATTTTCACTATGTTGAACTGAGTAAGGAGAAATGTGTTACTTTTGAATTAAAACCAATGAGTATGAGAATGAATAATTTCTTGCCATGATTAATAAATTTATTTGTTTTAAATTTTCTATTAGCCTGATAGCAATGAAATTGTTGCTCGTCTAATGCAAATAAGAGAATTTATGAAGCAAGCAAGATCAATGCTGGACAGCATGGAGAAACTTGGTGACAAGGTAACTTTGTTATTTTATTATTTATTATTTTTATTTGGGGGGGGGATTTATTGGTTCTTTAGCTGTCACCATTAGATTGATTCTTTTAAAAACATTTATTGCAATGCTTAATATACTATTAGTTAGAATAAGACTACACATATTTACTTATGATTTAAAAGTACTCTCTATAAAAAAAACATGTTGAGAACAAGAACCAAACATAAGCAATTTAAATTTAATTTATTAATTTTACATAAAATATCTATACTGAAAAGCATATTGAGTCAATTAATATTAACCCACAAAATGAAGACCCATGTTTATAATTTAGGGATATTTGTAGGAATTTGAAACTGTCATATTTATTTATACTTTTTAAGAACCAGTAATAAGTTGGCACTACTTTTATATTGTTTCTAGAAGAAAACAGAAGATGTTGAGAAAGTGCGCCGACTTATCAGAAACTTGCAAGAACAGGAGCAAGGGTACATAGGGCTGCTTCAAAATACACTAGTAAGTTTTATCTAATTTGAAATTCGAGTTTTGTTTTTACATTGTAGTCGGATTGCCACAAATAGCATCACTTAAAATGATACAATAATTATTTCCACATATAAAAGTTTCACAATTTTATCCTTTTATTAAACAAAGCAACACGTTAAAAATTAGGTACTTTTTTCAAAACAAGAAAATCTTTTATATTTATTCCTCCAGTTGTGACATCAAGTACTTATTAATTACTTTTAAGATTCTTATCATGTTATAAACAAGGAACTGTGAATATAATGGCTTCAGGCAGATGATTTGGGCTAAACAAAAATTGATACTGAAAGTATCATTACAGCACTTGAATTTCAACCATTTAAAATCCCTATTTAAATACTATTGAATACCTCAAGGGAAGAAACGGCTATGTGAAATTTTTGTAGTTTTGAAATATTTAAGTTTTAAAGTTCAAAACTATACAGATTCATTATTAATTAATTAAAAACATGTGAATTTTTCATAGGGTCAGATATGTTATTTTTTAATAAAACCTCATTCAAAACATTCAGTTTTCAAACCTCTATCAGTTAGAGGGGATAACTTAAAAAAATTAAAAATGTCACATAGCCGTTTCTTCCCTTGAGATCTTCAATTCTAAAACCCCTTTATGACTTTAGGTGTTATTGCACTGAAATTCCTATAAGGCTGACATTTATCAACATGAAAATATTTATTTAAATTATTACTTTCCAAACTAATTGTGCCCTTTTCACTTAAAAGACAAAAATTATATTATTGTAAGGCTCATCGTGAGGATACGGGAAATGAGGCTGCTGGGGGTGAAGATGTAATTAAAGGGGAATCAAAAGAAGACTCTGATACCTCAGTGGATCTTGATGTCAAATCAGAAAATTCCGATACTTCTGTAAGTACATTACGATGGTCAACTTGGAAAAGATGTAATTTTTCAAAATTACAAAACTACGTCTTAGCTCATTGTTAAAAAAATGAAGGAAAAAAATCAGTTTATAAAATAATTTTTTAAAATAAAATTTAGTGATGTTTTTTTTCCTTTTTGGACAAAAATTGTTAATCTACTAAAAGTAATTCATTGGCATGTAGCCATTTTGTCAAAGGGCAGATTGTTTATTGGTGTAATTATTTGTTTAGGCCTTGTGCACCAACCTTTGCTTGTGGCAATGGCTAATTAACACCACTTGTGTCTACTGGGCTGGCTTGTATCAAGAGTGATACTCAAATTAAAAATGTATATTTGCCAGTGTTTTTTTACAGTAATAATTACCTAACCTGTATCCGAGAACTCCTGTCTCCACAAGGACGGAGTAAGTTGTGAAAGATTTTTTTTAAATTTTCAATCAATTAACATTTTTTTTTCAAGGAAAACTCTCAAGATTCCAGACCACGTATTGAAAGTAAACTTGGCATTGGTTCCAACGAGGATGAAGATAATGATGATGATGATAAAGACAATGACGATGAAGATGATGACGACGATGATGATGATGTTGATTTACATCTTGGTGACGAGCTATACTCTGAACCAATAAGAGGAGCAACAGGAAACAGTTCTGGCAACGCCATTGCTATCAAGGCTGCAGAAAATGAAAACTCCTCATCACACAGCCATTTAATGGCTGGGATGCCAGTACAAGAGGTACTTATTTCATTGATAAACTGGGTAGTTTTTAAAATGAAGAGTCAGGGTTCCTATAGGCTACTAAAATTCTAGGATGTCCTTAAATCTCATGGAATATTAAAAATGTGCTAGAGATAATTGGGTTTGGCAACATAAAGGAATCGACAAAACCGATGAGAAAATGCTAAGACAAAGAGGTAATATGGCAGCTCAAAAACAGGTTGGCAATTTTAACGCATGTTGAGATAAATAGGTACAACTGTATTATTTTTTTAGTGACTGGTTTATGATGTTTGTTTTACATGTTAAAAGTCGAGAAATTTTTCTATTTCTTCTGGGAAAAGTCTATAATTTATATTTGATTTGTTGTAGGAATCCTGAAGAAACCCAAAATAGGGAGCCGCAAATCAGGCTTATTTTTTAAACGGCATTTCAAATAGTGGATAAGTTTTAAATTCGGACATCAGTCTAAATGCTATCAAATTATGAGTTGTTTATTTATAAAATAAAATGTATTGTACCCTAATTGATAGATATAATTTTTATAGATAACTATAGCTGATGTAAATTTTGATTGGTTTTAATTCAAACATGGTATATGAATCAGAGTGAGGAGGGCATGAGAGGAGCCACAGAAATAGTTGGAGATAGCTCAACACCCCAACAACAAGAATTACTGCGTATTCTCAGAGAAAAACAGCAGCAGGTTTGTCCATCTGTAATGTTATTTTAATGTTGAATAACATATTTGTTTTTGAGTAGGTGGTGTGAGAATTATTGGCCTTTTTAAAGACCATTTTGCTGATGTTTTCTGTACTTGTTAACCTAATCTTTCAGCTCCAAGCTTTAATGAGTCGTCAAGAAGAACTGAATCTTAAACGAAGAGAAACAGAGAAAAAGCTCCTTGAAGCTCAGGCCAGGGATAACAAGGGTATTTTTTAATTTATTTTAAATTCATGTGATAAAGATTTACACAAATTATTATTAAAATGTTACAGTTTTAATATTTTTTTTAATTGCCACATTGGAAACTGTAAACAAATTCCAATAAAAACAAATAATATCTAATATAATTCAAGTTTTATTGCATTCAGAAATAAAAATCAAACTTTCAATTAACAAAATAGTTATTTATTTTCCCTTGAATTATATTGGTTCATAATGTTTATTGATTTTCAGCTAAGTAATTATTGTGTTTATTAATATTCAGCACGAGCAGCTCTGGCAGCCGTGAGCACAGGACGACAGTTTATTGAGTCCAAATACCAAAGTCAGCTTGCATTAAAACGAGAAACCCAAGCTGCTTTAGCTGAGAGTGAATGGGGTCAAGAAGATGAAGTGAGGGAAGCTGCTGGTGGGGAAGACAGGGTGCTGAAATCAAATATCGTAGGATATCCTGTTTCAGATGATGAAGATAATTCTAAAGTTCGTGATGTGGAGAGTTTACCTACAGAACTGTTGGAGCTGAAAAGACAGCTGAATTATCTGAGAAATGAATTTTCTCAAGTTAGTCTTTAAAGCATCTTAGTTAATATTACGATATCATCTTTCAATGAGTAATATTTAAGTATTAGTTTATCAACCTAATGGAAAAATAATAATTTTATGATTCATAGCTGTGATTTTAAACGAAACTAAATTTGCCTTATAGGTAAGTCAAGCACCAAAGAATGTAGAGTCTGAATCTCGAGCTGTAGTGGATGGTAGGCAGCAATTACAGAATAAATTGCAAGAATTGCAGGATAAAAAATCTCATATGGACACACTCCTACAAGAGCTTCAAATGTTACATGCCCAACCTTTAGTCAACTTGAGAAATAATGGTACATTTCATTTGATTGATTACTCTAAACATTTGATAAATAACCAAAACAAGGTTAACTTTTCCCAGCTTTCTAATGAAATAATTTTATATTGAAATTTATATTTTAAAAAATTATTAGTTTTATTTCTTCATTCTTGTAAACTCTGAACATGAAGCTGTTATCATTAAAGCTGCTACTTAAAGTGTTTTATGCATTTTGTGAACTTAGAATTTATTTTATTTCTAACATTGTAAAAATCTATTAAAGGCCATTAAAACAGTGTAGAAAATTTTATCAGATTAACCCAGTTTTGATTTTTAGACATGTGTTTATCATTAACTTCATCTTCATTAATAACTTAAATCTTGTCATTGCTAATTTTGCCTAGAATCCAGTGCTCCTGTCATCAACACTCAGGCTCAAGCCCCAGTGAGTTCTAACATACCCTCACAGCGGCACCCGGCACTACCTGAACGTCCTCAAATGCCAGCTCACATCCAGTCCAGGATGAATGATATGGCAACAGCCACCCCTAGTGCTGTGGAGAGTGCAATGGCAACATTTGCCCTGCTTGCTCGAGAGGCAGGCAGAAATCAAGAATCTGGTAGTGTTGAGCCTGAAATGGTATCAGAAGTGCAAGAGAAGTTAAGGTATTTCACCTCATTATAAAAATATTTTAAAACGAAAGTTCACATTTTTTTTTAAAGAGTAGCTATCTGTCTTGTTCAGATATCACTTAAGACTTGCTAACTGGTTAATTAATCTTAAAATATTATTAATACTCATCTTATCAACTCTTTTCAAAGAAAACAAACAGTCCTCTTTGGATAAATTTTAAGAATTGCACATTCTTGGACATACATTTTTTGTTTAACTGAGCATTTTAAAATATTCTGAAAATGTTTGTCCCCAGAGAATTAAAATGAATTAATTATGTCATAAATATCAAAATGCCATGAAAGAAAAGAAAATGATTCCCACATTACAGGCGTTTGAAAGAAGTTCGAGGTCAGCTGGATGAGCTAAGGAGACTTGTCCAGTACTACCAAGGCGAGAGCAATGAAGCCAGCAGGGACCAAGATGACCAGATACCAGGTTTTAGTGATGGTGGTGATCATGCTGGGATGTAAGTACAATTATGCCATTGTTTATATACTTTTTTTAAAGCATTTTCTTCTGCAATCTCATAAAGCTTAAAAATCCAAAATAGATTGATTTTACGGCGCCTTTCATTGCTTTAAATAAATTTTAGATCTAAAATTGTCATTTTTATATTTATGGTTTACTTTGTCACTCATTCTTGAGATTTGTGTTGAAAACTTCAAATTTATGAGCGTAAGATAATGTAATCATGAAAGGAAATCAGATTTACCTTGTCTTTTTTTAAATATTTTTTTTTAGCAAAGATCAGGCTAGTGTTGAGATTAGAAGCAGTAAATCATCCCAACAACAAAAGCTTCAGCAACTGATTAATGCTGCGCAGCAACAGCAGAGACCACAAGAAGATGCCTCTGTTGGTGCTTCTTCCATTGATAACATGGTGCAACTTCTTAACTTGGCCGGTATTTATTATCCTTTTATGTTAACACTTGAACATTAGTGCTACAATTAAGTGTATTTAAACAGATTTTTATTTATCGCAATTGTCATGTGTGAGTTAACACTTTACATAGCATTTTTTCTTAAACCAGTTATCAAAATTGTAACTATGAAAAATACAGTACTTCTGGGATTATAGTTTGTAATTTCTTTATGATTTGGTAAATGACTATTTTTTTTAAAAATCCTTTTACCCAACTTTTTTTTGGTGCAAGTCATAAATAACAGTATTTTTTAACCACAACCCCCACCTTTCTTCAGGTACAGACCAAGGGGATGAACTCTCAGATGAGGACAATGTTTCTGCCTCTCAATCTGAATCACAATGGTCTCGCCTTGGACCATGGGATGATGACCCAGAAATTCAAGAGAAAGTTTTGTTAGTTTTGTTTGTTTTTAAAAAATCATTCATTTAATTATATAGGAAATCACAAAACATGGACAGTTCCTCTTTTTAAAAAAAATTTTTTTTCTCCCACATATCAAATTTACTTTTTTTATGTGGATTATCTCATAATTATTTTGCTTCACTCAATAGGAAATTAAAGGCAGCTAAGGAAAAATTGCGGCAGTTGCAGGACTTGGTTGCATTTGTTCAACAGTCCCCAGAAACTGGCAGACCTGTCTCAGAACATCTAGGTGAGCTAGCAGCAAGTGTAGAAGGTGAAGGTGTAACTCAAGCTACACAGACAGATGAACCCAATGTGTCAGTTAGTGAAGGAGAAGTGCCTTCAGAGAGACTGCAGCAAAGGTTAGTATGTTTTAAGCACTGGTTGAGAAAAAATTTCCTTAAATTTTTTTTTAATATAAACCCATAATTTTTTATTATAATACCTAAAAACTCTTATCATTAAAAGAGCTTGTTCACCCTCAAGTGGGGGCCCGAGGGACGATCGGAGGTGATGATGGGAGAGACACACAAGTATAAACAATACATTGCATCTTTATGGAAATTTCTGAAAAAAACATTAAAGCTTGTTATGATCTACTACTTTCAAAACTGTAACTTTTTATTTTTCAGGCATTCAGAAGTTGAGGAGAGTGAGAACCCTCGAATTGAACTTGAGAGATTGAAGAAAGAAAGAGCAATGCTGTTAGAGATACAGAGTCAGCTTAAACACATACAAAATCAGGTTGGAAGGGTATGCATTATATCGATAAGCAATCCAGGATTATTTTCAAAACTCATTAAGAAAATTATTTTTGCAGCAACTGTATTTATCATATGAGTTTTTTTTCTCTTTAAGGAATATATTTATGACAATATGATTCTACACTTTTAATGCAGACTCCACGAGATCAAGGAAGAGGAGTAGGGCAGACCAACTCCGAACTAGCACAAACTAGACCTGAACAGTCAGCTAATGCACCAGTTGTTACATGTAAAAAAAATATTTTTTGTATTGTTTAATTAAAGATTATTAAGAGGTTTATTGTTTAAATTTATTACTATACAATCATTATATCTCAAAAAGAATAAATTGGTTTAAAAATAAAATGTCATTAAAGTTTTTGAAGGTTATGTCATTTTTCACATGCTGCTGCTTTCTCATTATTATTTTTTTATAGTTGCCTCAAACGATGAACTTTACAGCAAAATGAGACGTCAGCGTATTTTACAAGAGGAGCTACGGTCGAAGAAGAAGGAGCTGGAGGCGATAATGAAGAAAGACCGGAACAAGCGTCAATACTCTCGTAATCAGGACAATCAGAGTGACACAGTGTCTTTAAACACAGATACATTTGGGTAGGTGGACGTGTCATTTTTCTCTTCCCCTTTATTATGGTTTGGTGTCGATCAAGTGGATTATAGTTGCTCTCATTTAAAATGAAGAGGGGAAATAAGTGCTTGCTTAATTTATAAGTTCCATTCCCCTCATGATTTACAAAGAAAATTATAAAAGTCTGATTTCGTCTAACAAAAATTTTATGGAAAATTTTTTTTTAATTTTTGGTCATCTATACAATCTAAATAGAGACATGTATATACAATCTAAATAGAGACATGTATATACAATCTAAATAGAGACATGTATATACAATCTAAATAGAGACATGTATATACAATCCAAATAGAGACATGTATATACAATCTAAATAGAGACATGTATAAACAATCTAAATAGAGACATGTATATACAATCTCTTGACTGTTTTACCACTAATATCAAATCAAAATTAACCAGTCGTGTTATCAAGTGATCCCATTAAAATGAAATACAAAATACACAAAGTATTTAATCATAAAATTTCATTGAAACCTTAATTGTAAAGTTCAGAAAGTTTATTCTGTAAGGGCCAATCTTCTTATTAGATGCCATTAAGCAAGTTTTTAACTCTTTAAACTAAATTATGATTAGTGTTTTTCAGAATTAATGCAAGGAAGAAAGTAACTATTTACAAATTATTATCAACAAATGTTGCATTAGAATTATTGCTTTCTTTTATTATAGTCTTTCTTTCATTTTACTCTTAATTATCTTTGCAAGACAGTCTTTTAAAAAAAAACTTTTCTATAGTTTTTTATTTAATTAAACCTTTGGGGACGTTTTCATCATTGACAAGTTTTATTCTCAGTATTCCTGCCAGTGTTGATGCTACCATGGCCACCTGGGGAGGATCCACGGTTGACAACTTGGAAAACATTACTGAGGATGGTCAAGAGAGGAATGCTGGGGATGGTGATGAAGATGATGGTAGTTAAAGTTTCCATCATTTATTTTCACTTCCATTTTGTATTGATAAGTTTAGTTACATTTTTGTGTTTGTGAAAGTTATCAATCATACAAACATTCAATGAGTATTGATATTTTTATGAGATTGACCAGTTTAATGGATTGAATTCTGTTTTAAAAGATCAAATTCCCTAACAGATTCAGTTTTTAAGAATTTCTATTTTAGAAGGTCACTTTTTTTTTCTTAGTGGGTGATGTGTGAGAATATGGGTGCAGTAACTATATAATCTTAACCTCAAATAGCATCCAAATGACATTTATTTTTATCTTAGACTAAGAATGCTTTTAAATAATTAGAGTCCGTAAGACTTGGCCTATAAACTATATAAATAATTTATACGTAAGTATAACATTGTTATTTAAATATTTATTTATTTTTGTTGAAAAAATTAATTAATTGTCTTATTTATGTTGAATTTATTTTCTCCATCTTTATAGGTTACCCCAGTGATGGCATTGTTCAGGTGGAAGAAGAGGAAGAAGAAAATGATAGTGATAATGGAACATACACAATAGAAGCTGATGCAAGGCAAAGAACAAATACAAGGATAGGGGCAAACCTTGGCATTGGGGCACGTCCTAAAACAGCTCGTGGTAGACAAACATATCCCCAACCATCCTACAATGATAAAAGTATGCCATTTAAATCTTCAAACATTTTATTATTATTTAAACAACCTTTCCCATTTCAAGTCTATGTAATCCCAGATTGTACTATATCTTACTATTATTAAAAGTTTTGTAAACTGTTGAATTTTTCCCTTTCCTCATAAACTATTTGATTTGATCAACAGATACTAAGACAAAATCACAGAAACATAACAGTCAAAGATCTCAAAATCAACGAGACACGAAACTCAGGCAAGAGGTAAGTCTTGAATTAAAGCTTTTAAGGTTTCAGAGGCTTGTATTATTAAGCTCATAGGTCTTTTTTGTTAGCCTAGCTCTTGGATAGAAGGAAAAAACAATCAATTAAAATGTATGATTTTGGTCAAACTCTTCCAGAATTATAGATCAGCCCAGGAGTTGATGGAAGATGATGAAACAACAAAGGAAAAAACAAGTGAATGGTTCTGTTTTATCAATGAACGACTGACCACTTTGGCTAACTCTGTGGAAACATTGCTGAGGAAGTCTGACACAGAGAACAGACAGCTCAGTGTGTCACTAAATCAAGGTATGTTTCTTTAGGTAAATACTGCAAAGGTAAACAAATAAATAATAACCCTCATTTGTACTTTGTTTATAAATATATGCTAAAAATATCAACTAAATACATTATTAATGTTAATATTTTTTGGTTAATCAAAATTAAGATCTGAGACTTACCGTATATACTCTTGTGTAAGTCGAGTTTTTTTTCTCAAAATTTCAAGGCAAAAATCAGGGGGTCTACTTATACACGCATAACTCATTTTATAAACGCCATGAGTTTACCATAGCGATCATTGAAGCAATGTAAAATTCCACATTTCAAGATACAAATCAGGGGTCGACTTATAATCGAGATTGACTTCTACTCGATTATATACGGTACACCTTTAAAAAATAAATTGTAAGAATTTTGTTAGCTTTGTCATGAGTTCCTTATTTAAAATGTATAGCATTTATGTTATTTTGAATTTATTGATTGTTGTTTTCTTTACTGTGTGTAGTAACTTATTTTTTAACTTTATAATTAACAATCCACAAAGAAACTGCACCTCAGACGGCTACACTTATTTCCCCAATGCAAGAACAAATGTTGCAACTCCAAAGTCAGTCTATGATGCTTAGCTTTGGCCATGTTGTCCAGACCCTAACTAGACAACAAGTGGAGATGCAGCAGCTGCAACAACAGATGCAAGCTCTACAGCTGCAGGTAGATTTATTTTCTGTTATAGGTCTCTCAAAGAGTTGTTTTTTTGTTTTTTTTTCTTTACAAACAATTGGGCCAGCAGGAGCAAGATGACTTCTACCATAAAGAGATCCTGTATCCAGATTTATGTAAGAAATTTCTTCTTTGCTATCTGAAATGTAGTTCAACAAAGGTCTCCCATTCATTGATTTCTACTCTGGCTATCTTCATGTTACCTTGCCAAATGTCCTTAAATCTACACCATGGCTGTCCATTAAGTTTTTCCCCCTCTGCAACTCTTCATACAATAGATAGTTTTAAATACAGTATTCCTTAATTCTCATCACAATGTCGTAAACAGTGAATGCACCCCTTGTTAAGAGTGTAGAACATGCTATACATTTTGTTAGACACTTTGTCTTGCCATACAGTTCTCAAAGTTTGACATTTTTGGATATGTGGTCTGTGTTTCACTGTCATAAAAGAGCTTACTGCGCACACATGCCTGATAGACGTTTTGTTTGTGTTGCTCTGTCTATTGGACAACAGTAGATCAAGATGCACAGCATGTTTACATACTTTTCGTTTTCAGATCCATGAACATAGTTTGCATGGAACAAGTTTGGCTCCTCCTTCTTCTCAGCTGTTGAGACCAGCATTATCCAATCCTACCCTCAACAACAGCAACTATAATCTTCCAACAGCCTTGGGTACTCACCCCTTCTCCTTAAGTCAACAGGCGGGCAGCCCTTATGCCCAGGTAATAAAAATATTCTTGCAATGTTGATAATGAAAACTTTTGGTCATATAATTCTCTTACCAGAAGAATATTTATTTACTTTTTTTTTAGAAATTAATCTTATTTACTGCAAGTATGTTTGGATGTTTTTAAATTGTTAAAGTAAAAAAATTATATTCTAAAACTGAATTTTTATTAAAAAAATTTAAAGCTCTTAATAGTCTAATGTGTAGAATTTGAAATTCTTTACTTACACAGCTAGTTGAGGTTTATTTATTAGATGTTCTTTTGGTTTTCAGTCTTTTTGGAAAAAAATAAATAAATAAATGTGCTCCTTTTCAGAGTCAGTTAAATAACACAGCAACTGCTGGCCTCATGGGTGGCTTTGCTAGTCCAAGCCCAGGTCGTAACTTTCACCATTCTGCGGGGCTTGGTCTGTCAGCCGGTAACTTATCGGGTCACCCTGACAGGGGTCAGTCTGGTTATGGGAACGGGCTCAGCATCAACACAGGCTCCACATCATCTTTAGCCCAGCAAGGTGCTGTGGCAGGATTCATCTTCAACCCCTTGGGCCAGTCCCCTGTCAACCCCAGCACGTCGCACACAAGCATGACCAGAGACTTTAGCCAGTTTGTTAACACGGTTGATGCGGCCCCCAGCCCCCACGGGGCAGGCTTTCACCAGTTCAGCAACCATAACTTGTTTGGTTCCAGCAGCCAACAGCAGCATGCTCCCTCAGCGGGAGGCTTTCAATACTTGTCTTCCCAACTCCAAGGGACTGAGGAAGTTGAAGGGGAAAACTTGGCCCCCCGTTTGAACTCCTATCCCACTGGGAGTAGGAATAAAAAAAGGTAAACTTAAATTTATCATTCAGGTATGTTCAACAGAGAATATGAAGTAACTAGGGGTTGTAGGGCGCCTAAGGCGCCCACACCGGCTTTGGGGCGCCTACGGCGCCCACTTTTTTTGTCAAAACCCCAAGTAAATTATCCTTGTTTGATAAATACGAAATATTAAACTTCCTGAAATGTACACAAAGTATTTTATAATTATAAATCCTCAAATCCTATTTTTACATCGTTCCCTTTTCCAAAATTAAAATATAAGCTACAGCAATGACATCATATAATATTTTTTTACAGCACGTCTTTAATTGATAATTATTTTGCACACCTTTTTGCGCGCCTTGTATTAAATATAAGATCAAACAATGACGTCATATTAAATATTTTTTCAGTGCTAATCACCACACGATTTTTTAACTGCTATAGACTGTTGTACATCGTTCCTCAGCGTTTCACAGTGAGCCAGTTAATGACTTGGGCTTTTATATTATATATTTCATTCCAGTATCACAGAAATATGTAAGGACATTGATAGTAAATCAACACAGCCTTCTCTAGTTTCTATTTCAGTAATATCAGTTTTCAATTTATAGTTATGGGCATAAAAATGTGCAGTGACGTACTGATGGTGGGGCACTAATAAATATTCTTATAAAGTGTTTTTAATTACATATTGTGTCCATTGTTTGGCAGGTTTCTTAAAGTTATATATATAATCTGTTGTAACAAATGTGTTTATTTTTTGTGCTCAGGAAAGCCTCTAATAGAAATAACAATCCTGGGAATACTCAAACATCTGGTAAGGAATACTTAATATAGTTAATCATTTATTACCTACTCAATCATAATTTTCAATTTATTGATGATTTTCTATATTTACACGTCTTTAACACAAAATGTTATTTTTTAACTTCAAATAGAAATGTTTATCATTTAACCGTTTCAATTTGGGAACTAAATTTGTAGTAATAGTTAAAGTTCACATTTGAAACAAAAAATATGGAGCCATATTAAACCTGCTATTAATACTCATTACTACTGTTTGATAAATAAAACTTGTTAATACAAAAATCATGGTTTGTAAAACAAAATATATATATATATTAAAAATCATAAATTATTGTCTACTGTTTATAACAAAAGGTTTGAGGATGTCTACTCCAAGAGAAAACTCTGAGGCTATTGGAAGAGGAAGAGATCTGATCAATGACTACAGCAGAACAAACTATGAACCAGTGTCAGGCTATGATGGCAACACTGCCTTTGATACTGCCTCCAGCTATTCTAGCGTTCAGTCCATTAGAGATGAACACACCAGGCTGAGGGCAGAACAAAGCCAGATTAAGTGAGTTGACTCATAGTTGAACTGACCATCCTGCAGCCCAGGGGTGGGCAAACGTTTTAGGTCGAGGGCCGCATTAGTAAGAAATGAAACACCAAGGGGCCGCAACCTAACCAAAATTAAGCTTTGATTCAAGTACACATCCATTTTTAACATAAATTTATTGAATTTTTCGATATTATCGCAGGCTTCCGGGGGCCGCAGTTTGCCCACCCCTGCTGCAGCCTGATAAATATTGTAGCCCTTGTATGCCTTATTTATCAAAAATATACTTTTTTAACCTAATTGTTTTGTTTTTTTTAAAGTTATGTTAGGAGATAGATAAATAATGATTAGAATAGTTATGTTTAATGTATTTTTTAAATTACATTTGTAAGTGTACTGAGTGATAAAAGGTGTTTTATTTTAATATTAGGTCTATTGAGATTCAGGCCTCATCAGAGTGGCCTCTCTTATAGGAAGAACAAACATGCTCTGTTTTAATAGTCTGGTTTGGTACAACATGCTCTGTTTTAATAGTCTGGTTTGGTACAACATGCTCTGTTTTAATAGTCTGGTTTGGTACAACATGCTCTGTTTTAATAGTCTGGTTTGGTACAACATACTCTGTTTTAATAGTCTGGTTTGGTACAACATGCTCTGTTTTAATAGTCTGGTTTGGTACAACATGCTCTGTTTTAATAGTCTGGTTTGGTACAACATGCTCTGTTTTAATAGTCTGGTTTGGTACAACATGCTCTGTTTTAATAGTCTGGTTTGGTACAACATGCTCTGTTTTAATAGTCTGGTTTGGTACAACATGCTCTGTTTTAATAGTCTGGTTTGGTACAACATGCTCTGTTTTAATAGTCTGGTTTGGTACAACATGCTCTGTTTTAATAGTCTGGTTTGGTACAACATACTCTGTTTTAATAGTCTGGTTTGGTACAACATGCTCTGTTTTAATAGTCTGGTTTGGTACAACATGCTCTGTTTTAATAGTCTGGTTTGGTACAACATGCTCTGTTTTAATAGTCTGGTTTGGTACAACATGCTCTGTTTTAATAGTCTGGTTTGGTACAACATGCTCTGTTTTAATAGTCTGGTTTGGTACAACATGCTCTGTTTTAATAGTCTGGTTTGGTACAACATGCTCTGTTTTAATAGTCTGGTTTGGTACAACATGCTCTGTTTTAATAGTCTGGTTTGGTACAACATGCTCTGTTTTAATAGTCTGGTTTGGTACAACATGCTCTGTTTTAATAGTCTGGTTTGGTACAACATGCTCTGTTTTAATAGTCTGGTTTGGTACAACATGCTCTGTTTTAATAGTCTGGTTTGGTACAACATTCTCTGTTTTAATAGTCTGGTTTGGTACAACATGCTCTGTTTTAATAGTCTGGTTTGGTACAACATACTCTGTTTTAATAGTCTGGTTTGGTACAACATGCTCTGTTTTAATAGTCTGGTTTGGTACAACATGCTCTGTTTTAATAGTCTGGTTTGGTACAACATGCTCTGTTTTAATAGTCTGGTTTGGTACAACATGCTCTGTTTTAATAGTCTGGTTTGGTACAACATGCTCTGTTTTAATAGTCTGGTTTGGTACAACATGCTCTGTTTTAATAGTCTGGTTTGGTACAACATACTCTGTTTTAATAGTCTGGTTTGGTACAACATGCTCTGTTTTAATAGTCTGGTTTGGTACAACATGCTCTGTTTTAATAGTCTGGTTTGGTACAACATTCTCTGTTTTAATAGTCTGGTTTGGTACAACATGCTCTGTTTTAATAGTCTGGTTTGGTACAACATTCCTTCTCACAATTTAATAGTCTGGTTTGGTACAACATTCCTTCTCACAATTTAATAGTCTGGTTTGGTACAACATGCTCTGTTTTAATAGTCTGGTTTGGTACAACATGCTCTGTTTTAATAGTCTGGTTTGGTACAACATTCTCTGTTTTAATAGTCTGGTTTGGTACAACATGCTCTGTTTTAATAGTCTGGTTTGGTACAACATACTCTGTTTTAATAGTCTGGTTTGGTACAACATACTCTGTTTTAATAGTCTGGTTTGGTACAACATACTCTGTTTTAATAGTCTGGTTTGGTACAACATGCTCTGTTTTAATAGTCTGGTTTGGTACAACATGCTCTGTTTTAATAGTCTGGTTTGGTACAACATGCTCTGTTTTAATAGTCTGGTTTGGTACAACATGCTCTGTTTTAATAGTCTGGTTTGGTACAACATACTCTGTTTTAATAGTCTGGTTTGGTACAACATGCTCTGTTTTAATAGTCTGGTTTGGTACAACATGCTCTGTTTTAATAGTCTGGTTTGGTACAACATTCTCTGTTTTAATAGTCTGGTTTGGTACAACATGCTCTGTTTTAATAGTCTGGTTTGGTACAACATTCCTTCTCACAATTTAATAGTCTGGTTTGGTACAACATTCCTTCTCACAATTTAATAGTCTGGTTTGGTACAACATGCTCTGTTTTAATAGTCTGGTTTGGTACAACATGCTCTGTTTTAATAGTCTGGTTTGGTACAACATGCTCTGTTTTAATAGTCTGGTTTGGTACAACATTCCTTCTCACAATTTAATAGTCTGGTTTGGTACAACATGCTCTGTTTTAATAGTCTGGTTTGGTACAATATTCTCTGTTTTAATAGTCTGGTTTGGTACAACATGCTCTGTTTTAATAGTCTGGTTTGGTACAACATTCCTTCTCACAATTTAATAGTCTGGTTTGGTACAACATGCTCTGTTTTAATAGTCTGGTTTGGTACAACATGCTCTGTTTTAATAGTCTGGTTTGGTACAACATGCTCTGTTTTAATAGTCTGGTTTGGTACAACATTCCTTCTCACAATTTAATAGTCTGGTTTGGTACAACATGCTTTCTCACAATTTAATATTCTAGTATGGTACAACATGCTTTCTCACAATTTAATAGTCTAGTATGGTACAACATGCTTTCTCACAATTTAATAGTCTAGTATGGTACAACATTCCTTCTCACAATTTAATAGTCTGGTTTGGTACAACATTCCTTCTCACAATTTAATAGTCTGGTTTGGTACAACATGCTTTCTCACAATTTAATAGTCTAGTATGGTACAACATGCTTTCTCACAATTTAATAGTCTAGTATGGTACAACATGCTTTCTCACAATTTAATAGTCTAGTATGGTACAACATTCCTTCTCACAATTTAATAGTCTGGTTTGGTACAACATGCTTTCTCACAATTTAATAGTCTAGTATGGTACAACATGCTTTCTCACAATTTAATAGTCTAGTATGGTACAACATGCTTTCTCACAATTTAATAGTCTAGTATGGTACAACATTCCTTCTCACAATTTAATAGTCTGGTTTGGTACAACATGCTTTCTCACAATTTAATAGTCTAGTATGGTACAACATGCTTTCTCACAATTTAATAGTCTAGTATGGTACAACATGCTTTCTCACAATTTAATAGTCTGGTTTGGTACAACATGCTTTCTCACAATTTAATAGTCTGGTTTGGGACAACATGCTTTCTCACAATTTACTTCTTAGGACATATTACAGTCGGACCTCGCTAAGTCGAACTTCCCTAAGTTGAAAACTTCCCTATATCGAATTAATTGTTAGGTCCCGGCCAAATTCCATAAGACTAATGTATTTTAGGTCTCCTTACCTCGAAAATGTGTGGCTTCAAACCTCTCTTATTCGAATTTTCCAAGGTATTTGGGTTATTATTCTGGGGTGACACGTGTTCCTTAGAGCCACGAAAAAGTCTATTTTGAGACCAAAAAATGACCTAGAACAAAAAAAAGGAGTCCCTTTGCTGCATGATGTGAAACTTTTTAAAAATAAAAATCTTACACCCCCCCCCCTCCTCCACCCATCCCACTGTGGAGGGAATAAAGTGGTGTTGGTATGTCAAAGCCTAGTTGGCCTCCTTTTATATGAAACGTTAGACACCTCCTCTCTTTCCCGTTAAGCCTTCTCCACGGGATGGCTGTTTCCCCCCTCCCCTCTCAATATCAACATTGTCCTTGGTTAATTTGCGCCTATTACGCCATTTTCCCTAACTCGAAAACTCCCTAAGTCTATTTTTTTTTGGGTCCCTTTGAGTTCGACCTAGAGAGGTCCGACTGTAGCTTGTTTGGATTTGTACGCATTTTTATAACTGTCAGAACAGTATACAGTTATAGTGGAACATTTTTTCAGGATAAGATATTTTTTTAACTGTTATTTTATACCTTTCCGTTCTCACTATCAGATGTTATATTTATTTTCCTTTAATGTCTCATGTAATGAGCATTGTAAGTAATTCAAATTGACCTCATTAAATAGAAAAGAAAAATAATAATTAAACTATGGTTAAATAAAACTAATCTATCTCTCCACCAGATCAGCAGATGCTTCCAATGATGGTAACACTCTTTTCGAAACACTTCGTGGTGCCATCTACTCGGAAGTGGCATCTCTTATATCTCAGAATGAGAGCAGACCCCAGTTCCTGTTGGAGTTGTTTCGAGACATGCAACAAGTTGACTCTGACCAGTTACGACAGAGAACACTTTACTCCCTTCAGGAAGTGCTCAGCTCGCACATCAAGTCCATTTCTGGAAATAGTGTAGGTTAATATAGGTTAATATTGTATGAAATACGCCTGTTTAGATTGAGTGTTAGTATTATCATTAGTTACATGACAAATTTACAGATATTTAAAGTTTTTTCCAGAGGACAGGTATACAGATATTGAAAATTAATCCTGCTGACTGATATACAATACAGATATTTTTAAGTCGTTCCAGGGAAATGAGCTAAGATCTGGGGACAAAAGGAAAAAGGCATTCTCTTATCCCTAGTATAATACTATGAAGTGCATGCTCCCTTTAATCCCACAAATCAACACTATTTACTCGACTATTCAAAACAAAATCAATAATCAATTAGTCCAGATGACCTCAGATTTAATAATTTAATATTGTATTTGTATTCATTAATATTAAACTGACCTCATTTGAATTAAAACAATGCCGACAACTAAAGTGTTTTGTAACTTTCTGTCTGTCCCACTCCAACAACTAAAGTGTTTTGTAACTTTCTGTCTGTCCCACTCCAACAACTAAAGTGTTTTTGTAACTTTCTGTCTGTCCCACTCCAACAACTAAAGTGTTTTGTAACTTCAGTCTGGCCCATCGTGGGTTAGAGCCACCTCCAATGCTGGTGACACAGCCAACTCAGAACAGACCCCCAGTGAGAGTGTTACCTCCGATGATGAGGATTTCAAAATTGTGAGTTACAAGTAAAGAATAATTGAAATCAATGTGAAAGTTAAAAGGTTAGACCTGGTGAAATAATAAAATAGGTTGCTCTCCTTAAAGACATTGCAATGCTTGTTACAATCAATAGGATATTTAAAACTTGTTTGAACCCAACGCCTACAAATGAGTGGGAAATAAATCTTGTATCAAGCTGTGGACATCATTTTTTATCAGACATTTACTGAAGTTGTTATGCCTTTATTAAGTTTAAGTGGGTAAAGAATTGGGAATTAAACGGTCATCACTTTCCTCCTTTAAAGACACGTTTGAAAGAAAAAGCATCAGCCGGGAATAGACTTGACCGGATTACACGAAATCCATCTCTGAGAAATTTCCCCTATGATTTTGTAGAGCTGGCTGACAACCCCAGCTCCTTATCTACTCCTACCAATGGTTGTGAGGACTCGCCTTTCTTTCAGGTGGGTTCTCAATATACCAGGACAATCATTTTCAAACTTGGCAAATACATAACCTGTATCATCTGGTGTAGTGGATCGTAACTGTAAAACTGTTATTTCCCCTGCCATTATAGGTTGTAGTCCTCCCCATGTTACCATGCCATTATAGGAGACTTTACAAACTTGTAGCCCAGTAATAATTAGTGTGGGGGGGGGTCTTAAACTCCTGCATACATTTTTTTTATAATAATATGAGTACCGTATATACTCATTCTAAAGCCGACTTTTTTTTGGACAAAATCTAGGCGGAAATGTTGTGGGGTCGGCTTACGAGCGGGTCATAGGTGATTTCTGCATGTACATTGAATATCAATGTTGTTATTGTAGATCATCAAGGTCCCTTTCTACATTCTACAAGATTCGACTGCTCTACCAGAAGCTATAATATATTATTGAACATCTGCTCTTACCTTATTTATTCATTTTATTTATTTTTGTGAAAGTTTTAATAAATTATTTATAAATTTTGCTTTCAACAACGAATTTTAATGTATGCGCTTTCGCCACTGCTTACCAAAGAAACAAAAATTTACCGGTAACTCTTGGGGTCGGCTTACGAGCAGTTTAAACACTTTCTATACTATTCTATTCCAAAAAGAGGGGGGTGGGCTTATGAACAAACGGGCTATAGAAAGAGTATATACGGTATTTAGATTTGTAAATGGTCTCTTCCCCTTTCATATAACACATAGGTTGTTATTTACAACTGTGCCCCACTACTTACATTTCTTTTTCGTTTAGAACTTCTCCCATTTTATGTAAAACTATGCCCTTTCATATACAATTAATCCATGACATAAACAACTTTGCCACTTGATATACAAACGTATCCCTTCCCATATCAATACAAGAAAAAGCATAACACATTTATTTGTTTATTTATTCAATTCCAAGGAATAGTGATTATTTATTGTCTTTATTAAATTATTGTTGATGCAGGACACGCTTGGAGAAACTGTCATTGAGTTCAACAGTTTGAAACAAGACCAAGAAGCCAGAGGCTTATGGACCAACAGACAAGGAACCAACACCAACCACTCAGAACAGGGGAGGCAAACCCAGCAAGTAAGTGTTTATACACATTGCAGATTGTGAACTCTAAATGCTAAGCTTTACTTTCAACTGTGTCTAACATCTTTCACCTTTTCATTTAAAACCCCAGGTAACTTTTTTAAAATGGAAATAATGATTTTTTTAAAGACAGCATGTGGTACCCATTCTTAAATTTAGGTAAATAATTTCTTTTTTTCCTTGGCCCTTTTGCACAATTAAATACAAATAACCTCCCCAAAAAAATGAAATACAATTTTTGAGTCTTGTCATTTTTATGGATTATTTTTGTGGTCCTCTTTTGTCCAAGACCAACATACTAAGAATCACTGCCAGTTAAAAGTTGCACATTCTTATTTTGTTACATGTTGTCTTCTTATTTTGTTACATGTTGTCTTCTTATTTCGTCACTTGTTGTCTTCTTATTTTTTTGCATGTTGTCTTCTTATACATGTTGTCTTCTTATTTTGTTACATTTTGTCTTTCTGATAGGTTTGGGGAGCTGGAGGATTTTTAGCTTCTGAGCAACTTTTGAAAGACATGAAAAGAAGAACTCGGAGCAAGAAAAGTCAAGCATCCGGCGGGACATCACAGTCTAGTGAGGTGACTAATAGCTCAGCAATGGAAGAAGCAAGTCAAAGTTCTTTCTCAGAAATGCCAGTAAGTTTAACTCTCAGGAAGGAATTGCTGTTCTTAAACTGTTAAATCCTCATTACACATAAATATTTTAGGTCAAACTATTTAGAAACATATTTTTTTCTTAGTATCCTAGAATCGACATGAAACAGCTTGACCGTCAAATCAAAGACATTATGATGAAGACCATTCCAGTTGTCAAGGAACACATGGATGACATTTGCTCCACCCAGTTGCTGGCCTACATTAAACGCTTGGTTCTCTCGCTGACTAGTCAGATAGGTAACCAAGAGTTTGCCAGGTTTTTTCAGCGTCAGTTGTCTTCCTTGCTGCAAGACACCCTACAGAAATACCACGGAAGAAAGTAAGATAATTTTTATCTTTATTAACAAGTTAAAATTCTTTATTACCTAGAAATGGTGTAAGGGACCCAGCAATATGTTACTTAATCAATGACATAAAGATTTTTCTATGAGAAGAAGTTTTGGAATATCTTGTAAATGCATTGATAATTAACTAAAATTAACTAAGCCAAAAGAGCAACTAAAGAATAGAAGTGCTAGAAGTGTAAATTAAATTAATAATTTTGACTAATTTTATTGTCTTGTATCTGCAAAAATACCCACACAGGCTAAGTGCTAATGATAATAAGTGCTAATTAGTAATTTTGATTAACAGACAGGAAATGCTTTTTAAACAAGTGTTCAATTTATTTTTTAAAATTGTGTTGGGAACTATTGTTATTGCCTTGTAAATTTTGGGTTAAGATAGTGATGAAAATTATCCTGCTGCAGAAAAATAATAGTTGTTGGTTGCACTAAAACTAAAAATTAACTTTTTTTAAAAAATTAATTTTGATTTGTTTGTCCAGGATGAGAGAATGTGGTGAGGACCTTCTTGTGGAAATTTCTGATGTGCTGTTCAATGAGTTGGCCTTCTTTAGATTGATGCAAGACTTGGATGACCCCAATGTCGCTGAGAAAATGAGATCTACCCAGTTCCCAACACAGGTGGTACATCTGAACAGTTTGATATGAAATATTTGTAATGGATTATTCACTATAATTGAGTTGATAAGACATAATTTTCAGGCACAGGACAAATAAAATCTCTGTTAAAGAGCCATATTTGTCAGACAGTGGATGAAATGATTTTAATGAATGTCCAAGTTTTTTTAAAATCTAAACAGTTTGTATTGTTTAAAGTAAAATATTATTTTTAACAATTCAAAATATTGCTTACAGCCAATTAAAGAAAATGACGATTGTGAATATTTTCTGTAGTCTTTTTGAAGGAGTTTGGATCAAGTTCAATAAAATCATTTCACTGCTTTTATTTATACATTAAAATAAATTACTTCAAAATATATTTTCTTAAAAAATAATAATCTCTCTAATTCAGTATCTATTTGGGAATGTGGCCTGAGGCCTGAGTGAATATGGAGCCCTTCATATTGTGTTTACGTCATTTAAAACAGCATCTCTCAATCCCTCAGTTTTAACCATTTCTGTTATTTGTCTGTAAGACATCCAAGGAGTCATCAGAATATAGTGTTGAAAGCAGCGACTCAGAAATTGATGATGAAGCCAAGGATGATGAAGTTAAGAAATCTGGCAAGGCAGAGGAAAATGTTGCTGCTGGATCTGACGGTGAACCACAGAGAGAATTCAGCACGGCCAGGAAGGATCCTTTAGGACAAGTGAGGAAATAATTAGTTACAAACTCATTGTGAAACCTTTTTTTTAAGTCCCATAACCTCGTGGTCGTTATAACCCGTAGTCGTAGAGGGTTCTAATGTTTCCATTAGAACATTCTCGGGCTTGATAGACCTGGCGGTGCCCATCCCTCTCCAGGTCAGCGGAGGACTTTCTTAGCGTGAAACCTTGAGTTGGTCAAATCAAATTTTTTTTAACCTGTTCTCTTAGCACTTAAATTTTTTAAAACCTGTTCTCTTAGCACTTAAATTTTTTAAAATCTGTTCTCTTAGCACTTAAATTTGTTTAAACCTGTTCTCTTAGCACTTATATTTTTTTAAACCTGTTCTCTTAGCACTTAATTTTTTTAAAAATGTTTTTAATGTGATCTCTATTCAATATTCCATAAAGCACATGTTAATCCTGTTGTGGCTAGATTAAATTTTCCACCTATGGTGAAATAAGTTGATTGCCGAATAGGTACAAATGCTTTAACATAAATTCAGTTTTTCAAAACAAAAATGACATTTATGAAAGTAAAATGTGATGATTCTCACAGGATAGAAATAATGATGAGAGAACCATTGAAAAAAGTGAAAAAGACTATGAAGAGAAAGAGGAAGATGAGGGTGAACATTCCTACAAGATAGAGTTGGCTCCAAGTGAAACTAAACCATTTACTAGGTATTTCTGACATTCCTGTGCTGAGAGAGAGATAAGATGGATTATAGCAGGGGATCCTTTTTATTACTGTCACAGCACGTGTTCATATTCAACTATTGTCTTTTTAAATTTAACATCAAGTAATTTTTAGCCTAAGAGTAGAGGAAATAGAATAAACTATATTTCATGATTCACGGCATGTTGAGCAATTAACTGAATTATAAGATGCTTAATATTGATGAATCTGCTTTCCTCTCTTTTCATTCTATTTTGTTTGAGGAAAATGGGGGGATATTAATAGTACTGGCTGTCATTATTGTATTTTAAATAATAGAATTGGCAGTGATGAAGATGACGATGACAGTGATGAAGAGCAAAGCATGGATGACCCAAGTGAAACTGCTGTTAGTAGGGATTCAATGTTGGAGAGCACTGTTGGTTCTCGGGTCTCACCAAAAAAGCCTGAAGCAGAAACAACCCGGACGGCAGAGTCAGCCACGGTTCACAAGTCTGTAGGAGAAGGGGAAACAACTGCTCCAACAAACAATAACCACCTGCCTGTAGACAGTTCTCAGGTACACTGTGTGTTCAAATTAGATTTGATTATAATTAAGACAAGTATTAACATTAAGCGGTTATAGTGTGTGAACTGTCAATCTTCTAAAGTAATTCAAAAAGCACATTTCTAGTAATTTACTTTATCTTTATAAAAATCCCATTCAGTACTAACTCCCCCCACCCCCTTGCAAGGCCTTTGAACTTTATTAATATTTTCATTTTCTAGCATTACTTGTAAATTACTAGAACAAATAATATATAGTAGTATAGTTAATGACCCAGAGAAACATGTGCCCACGTCAAAACACATATAATATATAGTAGTATAGTTAATGACCTAGAGAAACATGTGCCCACGTCAATAGTATATATTTTGTTTCAGGGATGAAGATTTTATAAAACAAATTTTGAAAAAATATTAATCCTCAATAATTGTTTAGTTTTTTTCTGTTTGCAATACATTGAATTTTTATTTTGTCAATACTAAATTTGAAAGTTTCTTTGTGCGTTTGTGTTAAAAGTTTTTATTGTACATTGTTTCAGATGAACGGGATCACCAATGGAAACAATGATGAGGAACTAACCGTTGATGACTTGCCCGAGATTCTATCCCTTCCACCGGCATCATCTGGCAACACCGTGAGTGCCCCATCGTGTGTCATGTGTAGTGTGCTAGTCCTGGGACTTTCAGCCGGGGCAGCTCTTTTAGTAGGGGTGATGCTAGCTGCACACTTGCAGCCACCCAGATAGGAGTGCAGAGAGACAGCGCCCAGAGGTTGTATGACAGGCAATTCACAGTGGCATAGACTCGTTTTCTAGTTGTTGCTGGTTTCAGTTCTTTTAATGCCCTTTTTTTTTCTTAATCTTTTGAAATATCTGCTGGAAATCTCACTGTACGTCCTGCACATTAAATATTTTTTGTTTGCTTATAGAAGCTAGGGCTACAGGGGAAGGTTGTTTGAGAAATGTCCAGGAAAAATTCTAGTTGGAATATTTGATACTGACAAGGCCTCAGACATCTGCTATGCCTGAAAACATCTGATCTTTTCCCCTTCCATCCGTCTGAATCAGAATTTTAAACCTAAAGACCATTAAACTTAAACGGTTGTCTAGTATTAAACTATAAATGAATTGACTGTACACAGACACAGCCCTTACCATACAGAAAAATAAGGCTATTTTTTCAGATTGGTTCTGTCAGGCTTATGAATAGTTTTTTTTATTTGATGTGCCAACAATCTCCTTAACATATTCACTACTATTCAGAAGCAGGCTGTTTCTTAGTTACCCTTACATTCAAGTTCCTCTTAATTTTAACTGACATTGTTTTATCGCCAGCTTTTATTTTCTTTGTCTTTTTTTTTAACTGGTTTGAGTAGATAACACATTTTTTCCTAGCTAAGTTACTTTTGTTAAATTTATAGATTACTTTTCTTTTTTTTTGACTGTCCAATCCACTGTTTTATTTTGTCTCATTAATTTAACCCTTGCTTTCATTTAATTAAGCATTTTCATGACTGACTTTCAGTTATAAATAATTTTCATTTTGTTCTCTTAAATTTGTCAATGAATAAAATAATTTTAGTACAAGTATGAATATTACCGTATATACTCGTTCTAGAGCCGACTTTTTTTGGACAAAATCTAGGGGAAAAGGTTGGGGTTCGGCTTAAAAGGGGGTCATAGGTGATTTCTGAATGTACATTGAATATTGGTGTTGTTATTGTAGATCATCACGGTCCTTGTCTACATTCTACAAGATTCGACTGCTCTACCAGATGCTATAAAATATTATTAAACATCTGCACTTAACCTTATTGATTCATTTTATTTATTTTTGTGAATGCTTTAATAAATTGTTTTTACAAATTATGTTTTAAACAACAAATTTTAATGTACGTGATTTTGCCACTGTTTACCAAAGAAACAAGAAAATTAGTAGGAAATACAAAGAAAAGTATTATGTCAAGAGTGGGTATTACCTATATATTGTCACCAATTTAACATATTGACCGATTTAGCTTGTAGTATTAAAAAAATGTGTACAATTTTGTTTAAGCTGTCCTATTATTTTTTGGGGTCAGCTTACGAGCGGGTTACACACTTTTTATACTATTCTCTTCCAAAAGAGGGGGGTCGGCTTATGAACAAACAGGCTATAGAACGAGTATATTTAGTAATGAAATTGAATTATACATATGAAAATGGCAATAGCATTTCAATAAAATTTCTAGAATGAATAATTTAATGGCTGTCAATATGAATCATAATGCAAGTTTTAAACCATATAAATTCTAAGATCACAATATATTTGTTTTTATTTGCCTCCTCTAGATTATAAATTACAGAGATAAATAATATTAAAACTTTCAATATCAACAATTAATTTGAGCACCTAGCTCAACGCATGCGGTTCTTCTGTGTTCACATTGTGGCTTGCGTACAATTTTTGAAAGATGTGTTACAGGGATTACTGGAAGATTTTCAAGCCATATTTAATGACCCATTGTGCTTCAATGGGGCTCTCAACAATTTGTTTATATTTTAAATTGGCTCTCGGTGACTACAGGTCTGGCAACCCCTGACCTAGCTAAATAAAACAACTCAATGTGAAATAAAATAATAAATAGGTGTGATGGCTGAAAATGGCTTTGTATTACAATTTTAAACTAAATTTTATTGCAATAATTAAGATTAGTCTTTCTTTAAACAGCCAACAAAAATGTAATTGATTTATCTGTTAGTTGTAAACAGGCTTGGCAACCTGTGACATTGTTGCTTTTTGTTTTCATTTCCACTACTAATAATATTCTATAAGAATATCAGTTTACATAATGTTGTATACCAAACTCTAGCATTGTCTAGCTAAATACATGTATGTATTAAATGTTACATTTGTCATCAACATATTTGCTTTATATTCCCCTTCTCCCAGCTCTCAAAACGCCATACTATTACTCAAATCTAACACTTGTGCTCTAAAAACACTGTTTCAATCTTGTAAATTACTGTACGCCATTATTTAGTCTCTCATATGGTTAGTTTCTTGCATATAAAAAAAAGGATTTTATTTCTCTCTTTCAAGTTTTTGAGGCTTGCTTTACGAAGATAACTTGACATGAGAATGGCATAATGATGTTGACCAACAATATTAGTTTATATAAACATCCTTTTTTATGTGTTTCAGTTCAAGTCATACCACACCATATTTTGATGTCCTAAATTAAAGCTTTTTTTTATATAAATAAATAACAATGGCCCCCCACTGACACTTGTTGTTTGTTTCAGCCAGGACTAGCAAGTAAATTTGAAGAGGAGCAGAGAGTGCTTGCCGGCGTTGATGGTATTCTCTCATTGCTGGAAGGTGTGGAAGAGCTGGCTGGGGACGGTGCTGCAAGCCTAGATCCTGACTTATTTCTTTCATGATGAGAACAATCTTGTGATACTGTGGCCTCTTGCCAGTTAGTGTTGAAGCTGGAGTTTTCTAGACATCAGCAAGTGATACATACAAGGAAAACTGCTGATGTGTTTTACTGTAAACTGTGTCTAGCTGGGGCTGTGTGTCCTCACAGTGTTGTTTTGTTTCTTGTATGTATCTGATATATCTTTGTGCAGAAAAGGTGTGGCCATAAAATATTTTGTACTCATTTCTTCACTAAACACACACAATCACACCACACACCCACTTCCCAATCCAAACCAAACAATAAAATTACATGTACAAATATTTATGATTTGAGAATACCAGCAGTGTAATAATAACTCAAATATGATGTCAGTGGACTGTGCCGAGCTTGTTTTTCACGTTTACAGCTTGTATGTTGAGATCATTCCATTTCTGAATGCATTGTTCTTATTTTAGGGCATCTTTGTTAAAACCTAGATGTTAGAGGGATGACTGTCCTAGTGTTGACTTAGGGACGTTGAATTCTGATAACTGTGAACTTCCTAAATAGAATGTACAAAGATGATTGGTGACCAATCTGGTTTTTCAAGAACATGCTCTTTGGGTAAACAAGGCAAAGCTTTCATGTTGTTGGGCCATTTTGTTTGTCAATATCTCAAGTTATCCTGTTCATAACACCATGCTCTTTGGGTAAACAAGGCAAAGCTTTAATGTTGTTGGGCCATTTTGTTTGTCAATATCTCAAGTTATCCTGTTCATAACACTTTGCTCTTCACTAACGGATCGATCATCTGATCTTAATCTAATCTCTAGACTGTTGTGATGTAAGTTTTCCTTTGATTTAATTGCGTTTCTTGTGAAGATCCAACTAGTTTTTTTTTGTTTTTTTTTAAAAAGATATTTCTTCTTCTTGTATTCTGAATTTTTAACTTGTAGTGGTTTCATTAATTGACCAGAGATTTTGTTGATCTGAACTATGCTGCAGATGTGTACATAGCATAATTAGGCAACTTTAATTCAAGTGACATGTGGGGTTTTTCATTCAATCATTCTCTTTCAGCTCCAATTTTCAAGTTATCCATTTAACTTTTGAATAATTATAAGTAACACAATTTTATGACCTCAATGAAGCTGTTTTTAATAGGCCGACATATCAAACTTTAGATGAGTTTTAATCATATCTTTCTTATATAAGATTGTAATTCTTTCCCCTGTACGCTTGTATCAATATAATCCAATATATTATTTTTATTTAGAGATTTCTGGACTTCATCTGTAATATTTATGTTTAGTGCAGTAACTTAAATCAAATGTCAACTTGTTTTTTTTCTGCCTTTATTTATATAATTTTCATGTGTTTGTGTGTGATAAGATAAGAATTGCTTTGAACCAGTTATTATTTAGTTAAACTCCATCAAACTGACATTTCATTTCAATGTAAAAACCATATAAATAAATCTAGTGAATCATTTAGAAATGCCCTTGACCGCCTCACTGTTTTAGGTTCATTTTTAAAAATGTCAAGTCTTGGAACTCGTATTTTGTCTGAAAAATTGTGTGCATTTTGTGATACTTTTTTTTAGGTTCCTTTCTTATTTGGTTCATGTAAAATTGATTAAAATTTTTCACCAAATATTTTTTCTGTTTGGCTGCAATCATTTAAGAAAGAAAAAATGTTGATTTGTTAATGGATAATTTTTATAAATTAAGAACCTACTCAAATTATTCCAAAAAGATTTAGATATATTTCAAATATCATTAGAAATCAGAGTGCATTTTTTGTGCTCAATTGGACTATCTGAAATTTTAAAATGAAATTTAATGAAAGTCCTTTCAAATTAAAAAAAATAGTTTGTGCAATGCACAAAAATAAAGATAAAAGCAAATTTTCAGTTACTTGAAGAACAAAAAATCATTTTATTACAAAGATTGCACAGACATTCAAATGACAAGCCATCTTTAGAATCACAAGAAATTATTAATTTAATACAAAGATTGCACAGTACATGCCAATGATATTTCATTTCTCATGTCACATAAACTTGGTGTAGTTTTAAGTAAGGTGGAAATATTTTAATAAATAATAAAATGTATTTTATAGATTTATAAAAACAACACTGCCGTATTCATGAAATTAAAATAAAAAACTTCATCTCTTACTTGTGTGGAAAATTGGTTCACTCTCATGTTGAATTACATTTAGTGAACCTTAATTGATACAGTTTCATCATTAGAATAAATATATACACAAGTACAAATGAGGTACACAAATTTGTTTCAACAGTGGATAAAGGGAGGTAGCAAATAAAATGTTTAAATTAGTTTGGCTTTTCATTCCACATTATGGGACTTCAGAAAATAAAATACAAAAGTAAATAACTATGGTGTAATGTTTTTACATTAAAATGAGTTCAGCAGGGTCAAAAAAATTAAAAACACGTGGAAGAGAAAAATATTGTCTTTGCCATGTTAAAAAAAATATCAGCAAAAACAAATTTCAAGTTCTTTTTCAGCCATCATTTTGATGTACACTTAATATGTTCAACATTTCTTATTTAGTAGGTCTAGCAATGGCAAGCATACAGACTTGAAAATGGATCTTGAAAAGCCAGTTACTATAAGTTATTTATAACTGGAATGCACTCTTAACAAAACCAACATATGACAACAGGTAGTGTTACATAAACAATGGGACTAGGTCAAGCTTATGCAGCATGGTAAATGTCAAGTTTTCATAATTTTACTAACAAAGAATGAAACGAGAAAGCATCGATGTAGGCAGGGGTCGGCGAACATTTTTGCTCATTACCCCAAAATATAAAAGTTTATGTTTACGCTACCCCCGAAGGCGCAAGTTCCTGCCCACACGACTCGGGGTTTGGGGAACGTTGTAAGACCCACCCCAATATTTAATATCAATCAATTATAAAACACAGAGGTTTCTTCTTTAAATCTCTTTACTGTTCACTTCTGTGAGAAAAGATGTTGCTTCATTTTTGACACAATTACATCAAAATTGCGGCCTTTGGTGTCAAGGCAAGTTGAATGCAGTCAGCAGGGTCCAATCAATTTTGCAGCTGTTTTTATGCTCACTAGAGAATCCTTGTTGACGAAAGTACGTTGTTGCAAAAGGCAACATTGTTTTGATGGCCTCCTAATGTGCAATGTTGAAAGCCTATGCAGCATATGACATCCACAAATGTGTCAGATCTGATTTGTTTGCAAATCCAATATGTGCCTCATTATTGGATTGAAGTTCAAGAAGTGTCTCTGACAAACCTTGAAGCTCATCTGGTACATTCTCAATGTCACATCGAAAGGGATCTAAAATCCAACTGACATTAAGCGAATCAATAACTGGAATGTAAACAGTGAACCGCTCTTTGAGCTTGGTAAGATGTCTGCTAACTATATCCTAGTTGTGGTTAAAAGTTATATTTGCCCAATCTTCCAAGTACAGGACCAACTTTGAAAAGGACACTAACTTGTTTCATTCTGCATTTTGTTTCCAATACGAAAGCTTTAATCCAAAAGCTGAAATCTTTTCTCTGGTTGGGATTACACTGATATTTTTTCCCTGCAATTCTTTGTTCAACGCATTCACATGCCTCGTGAAAGCCACCATACCTTGGTGTGATAAAGTAGGTCTGTATATTCAGCCTCACCATCTTTACATAAATCACGAAACAGTCGTGTTTGCAGTGCATGTCATTTTAATGAAATTTACAATCTGGATAATATCATGCATGATGACCTCCAGATCAGGTTCCCAATGTTTTACAAGCAGAGCTTGACGATGGATCATACAGTGGTTAACTTCAATTTTGGGATTCCTCTCTCTTGCCAAAAAATCTGAAAAACCACGTACGCGACTCAACTTAGCTGGAGCTCCATCAACAAGACACGGCAATACAGTCTTCCCATTTTAAATTAACCTTATCAAATTATTCATTAACTTAATTGAATACATCAATTCCTTGACATCGCAATTCAAGAAGAGTACAAAACAACATTGTCTCTTCAATTATTTGAAAACCTTTGTAGCGAACATATGCCGAACATATGCCGTAAGCATTACTAATGAAATCAGTGGTCTCATCATCTGAATAGCAAAGAATTTACTCACATTTATAAAATGGGTTTTCTGGAAGGAACCGGTTAAATAATGGGCTTATCTTCCAAGCATACACGAACACGTGACTGATTTTGAACATATCTAGTGGATTTTATATGTCCCCAATGAGTCTGCATTACCCAAGAATTCAACTTTTTACCCCAAATTGGGTAATTTATCCCTGTTCGCCGACCCCTGATGTAAGGTTTCGAGGGGATGAACAAATACTGTAACCAAAATAAAACCTTTCACACAAACAACTTGCTCAAGACACTAAGCAAATTTATGGGCATCAAGCAAGGTAATACCCTGAACCCCTTAAGTTATGTAATTTGAAAATAAAAGTTCAAAGATAATTTGTCAATCTGTGAATGTATTGTAGTGGCTTGAGGTATGAGCCTCACTAAGACAACATGATAGCTATGTTACTGTTTAATGGTCCAAAAAAAATTCAACAATGCACAGCAGCTTTAGCCCTTTGATCTATGAAAACGTCCTGGCTTTGCCATTAGTCTTGACTAACTCTATTTGGGGAGTGGTTTTATGAGAACAGCCATGTTTTTTGAGATATCCTGGTTAGGCACTAAGGCATTCATGGTCAAGGGCGTGCCACGGCTACATACGGTCACATCCGACTCATCCACTTGGACAACTCTGTCATCTAGATTGGTGATGATTAAAACTGCCTGCACCCTTGCTTCCCCTCCTTGTAAGGCTGATTCATGGCAGTAAATCTAGGAAAAAAGAATGGTGATTTATTCAATAGCAAGAAGTTCCCTAAAGATAGGTCTTTTCAAACTGCAAGAATATCATTTATACAAAAAGTAAGGTCACTATAATTAAAATTTAAAAGCAGTATTTCCAACACAATGCATGCAATAGGGCTTGAATATTAACATTTAACTGAAGCAGTAGAAGATGGTTAAATTGCTTACCAGTTTCTGTGACATAAATAATTTTATAAAATGTTTAAGTCATTCAAATCTTTCCAAATGTGACATGTAGGGGTAGGCCACGGTAACCCAAATTTAAAAAAAAATTAAAAATCTACCTGTAACGTCCAGGTGTCATTAGATTTTCTGTATGTTATTTTCCATTCCCCATCACGCATTTCAGATGGAACTGAGCCGACATATGTTCTTACATCAACCTGTATACCATATCTTAGTGTATTTTGCATGCGAACCTGAATATTGAGTATATTAAACTTGAAAGAATTAGCACCTTGTACTGTAATGTGAAGAAATGTCAACTCATCAACAATCATTAATTTTTTTACATGGAAAAATTTAGAAAATTTAGTTTAAAAATTGTATTTATCACAACTATTTTTTAAAAAAAACAACATGATAAATTAAATGTTATACAAGGATGAAGTGAAATTGATTATTTAATGAAAATTACTTTTTTTTTAAATTGAAACTGTTTAAATTACTGTAGAAGGACATCTTTTCAACAACAAAAAATATAAAAAGTATTTAAAAAAAATAAAAAAAAACAAGATACAAAGTCAAATGTAATAGTAAGTAAGACGAAATTCCTGGCAATCCTCCGAATTCCGGTCCCAAATTATTTTATGTGTGTTATCACATGGAGATGCTTAGTTACTTACGGAAACGTCTGGGTTATAAACAATTACGTCATTATTAACAATTCGTTAATCAGTTCATATTTCAGGTATTTTCATAGTTATATAAAATTATGGCAGCTCCAATAAACCGTTGTTTTACCTTTAGCGCAACTGGCGCAACAGTCACAAACGGAACGTTTTCGGCAGCTATTTTCAAATGCTCTATGACAATTACAATATTTAGTATTTGATGACTGATTATCAGACGATAAATGACTTGTGCTGTGTTCTATCAATAAATAAAATACTTTGATGTACTATACTTTTACTTATTAAGTTTGTTGTTGTTGAGCCTTCTCGTCCATGAGGGGCATGCACCGATCATCGTCGGCGTCTGCGATTCCCTCCAAGGGCATAGGCCACCTACGAGAGACCTCCTAGACCAGCTTCTCCAGGATCTTCCAGTCATGGCAAATTCTCTTGATGTCTGCCTCCAATTCTCGGCGCCAAGTGTTTCGTGGACGGCCTCTTTTCCGCTTACCCTGCAGGTTTCATTTCAGGTCTTGCTTTGTTGTATTAGAAGCAGGTTTTCTTAGTGTAAGATCAATCCCCCTCCACCGCTTCTGAATAATCTCTTCCTCAATGGGCTTCTGTTTTGTCAGCTGCTAGTTCCCGGTTGCTGATTTTGTCCGGCCAGTGAATTCTGAGAATCCTTCTTAGACATAGTTGATGAAGGACTGGATTCTGGTCAGGTTTACGGCCGTTGTTCTCCATGTCTCGGCTCCATATAGCAGCACAGGTTTCACCATAGCGTTAAAAATCCTTACTTTTAACTTGCTGCCTAAGTTGTTGGAGACCCAAACAGTCATGAGTTGCTGGAAGGCTGCTCTTGCTTTTCCGATCCTATTTTGACGTCAGCATCTGTACCACTTTGTTTATCTATTAATTAAGTTCAGTGTAAAATAATTTGGGACCGGGATTCGGATGATTGCCAAATACAAATTGAATTCCTAAAATAGCGGCCCCACTTATGGAGGTATACATCAATGCTATTTTAACAATGATATTTATACAAAAAGGTAAATGACATAAAACAGCTAATAAAAGTTGTTTTTGAAATAAGAAGGAAAAAAAACTTACGTTATCCACCGCTAAATCTAGATAGTTTCTAGGAAGATAGAAGTCTTGTGCGAAAGAGACATCAATGTCGGTCTGATGCGGACAAAGGGCGCGAAATCTGTAGGCCTTGTTAATCAGCTTTTTAAACAATGGCTTCAGTTCTTTCCCTTGGTACATCTCGCTCTTCTCTATGGCTACAAGTTCCTTTACCTAAAGTAACAGATAGGTATATTTACACGGCATATTTGTGTGTTAATTGTAAGGAAAATTTAATAAATCAAGCTTATTGTTAAAATCATAGTATTAAGTATGAATAACTTAAAATTTTCATTTAATCAAGTGACAGTGGCGTAGAAACCCAAGGGAAGGGGATCAACAAGTGACGCCACTTTTTTTTTACTAATAGACTAAAGAAGACAAAATAATTTATTCATTCAGTTCTATAAGAATCCTGCATTAGAATTTGAATAAATTTTTAGAATAGCCGTTTAAGTGCAAAATTTAAATATGCCAATTATACCCCCCAAAAATTCGTTTTTATCAACGAATCAGACGAATGCATAAAAACTCCAGATATAGCTAAAGTTAAAGCTACCTTACTACCTAGTCTAGCTCTTTTTATCCAGGTTTAAAACTTTAAAGGAGAATTTCACGACCCTTGCCGTCCGTTGATCAGAGGCTAATTCCCGTAATACCCAGCCCTAAGCCCTAACATCTTCCCCCATACCATTCCAAATGCAACCATTAGGACCGACGGTTATTTTTGGAAAAGGAGTAGGATTACTTTTGAATATCACCTCCATCGTCACTATACACCGGAGTCATCATCTTATATACACGAAAAATACCAAATAAACTGAAAGAATCGCGCGTGTAAATTGTAAATAAAACAAAATCAACGCGAAAAATGCCAATAGAGTGAAGTTCTAAACTCTAAACTAAAATAAAAAACAGAAAATTTTTAAAAGGAAAATACTCTCCAGCAAAGAAGAGTTTCAGTGACTAAAGTCTTTAAAGGCGTTACTAAAACTAAAAGAAGGATTACAGCCAATGGATTCGAACTTAATGTAGACTTAAGTCTTATCTTGTCTTAGGGGCCGTCCTTAAATGACGTCACGCTATTTTAGCCGATTTTTCACCCCCTCCCCCCTCGTCACGCGTCGTCACAAAAAGTTAGACCCCCCCTCCAAAATACGTCACAAAGCTTTAACCCCCCCCCCAAAATAATATATCCACTAGATATATTAAAATACGTCATGTGTACCGTAATTTGTACGTGTACGCTTCTAACATATGCCCACTATTGAACCGGTTCCTTCCAGGCAATGCATCTTTTAAATTTGACTACTATTATGTAGATTTCTTACCTACGTAATATACGAAGACACCTAAATCCACCCTACTTTCATTTATATTGACACGAGTGACAATAATCTTAATCCACATGACTTCACTGTATCAAGTATCCTTTCTGTGATATTTAAAATTAATGCCTTAAAAACTGAGCTAAGAAGAAAAGTTGTTTTGTGTAAGGTGACCAGACGTCCCGATTTAGGCGAGACAGTCTTAATTTCAGACCTCATGTCCCGCTGACCCTCGCTTGTCTCGGCGGGACGCCCGTTTGTCCCGCTTTTTTCAATGCTTTAAATACAATTAGTTTTATTTTGATTTTGGGTACGAATGACTTAATATTTTCTTAAATTTAATTAAATATTCAAAACGGTGATATTTTTTATAAATTTAAATTTCTTTATTATTAGCTAAGCCAGTTGGTGCGTCGATTTCTGTGGTTATTTACATTTTACTCCTTGATACGGCCTTCCCGTGACTTGTCCGTGATCCCGACGCGTAAGGTGACCAGACGTCCCGATTTCAGCCCGCTCAAGTGACCAGACGTCCAGATTTTTTTGCTACATAAACCTGGGGACCCCCCCACCCCGTCCGAGGGGCCCCGTCCCGCTTTGCCCCCCGGAAAATCTGGTCACCTCATGTTGTGCTACTCTCGAATTTCGATTTCAAGAATTTGATGCATTCAATAAAGTTAATGAATACTATTATATCTAGAATGGACAGGGGCATTAGACCCAAAACAAATCGAACAATTATATCAAGCTTAAAACGTTTATAATTGTATCATATAGACCCGCCCCCCCCCCAAAAAAAATTGATATTCCGTGTCGTTTTGACTTAAAATATCTACACATAATCATATTCACATCATTTTTTAGACACTTATCATGCTTGTAAAACGCACCGGGGGGGGGGTGCTAACGACGCTCCCCATAATCCCCGCCCGAGTCATGTGGGCAGGACCTTGAGTCGGGGGGGGGGCGGGACGCACACATAAACTTGTATTTTGGGGTTACGGGCAAAAAAGTTCGGCGACTCCTACCGTAAGAAAACCAAACCTACAAATGCTTTGATGTCAACACCAAACGACGCTTTTATACATTCTCTTTTGAGTTCTCAAACTTTAGGATTATAATTTGCTTTAATTTTCATTTCTTGATAACTTAGGCCAACCGGCGTTTGATGACCTACGGATATTGCATTTCTTTGGCACTTTGAGAAGCACTGATGGTTTTAATTTTTTTTTAAAGTCATTAAATAAATTGTAAGCGACCAAATATTACAGTGAAAGTTTTATTTAAAGTTACCCTTTTCATGTGACGTCACATTTCTTCAACCCCCCTCCTGTGACCCCCCCCCGTGTGCGTGACGTCATTTATGGACGGCCCCTTATCTATACAGACGCTCTTTCTATACCGAAGATTATTGCGTCCACAGACCATGCCACGTTCACAGGCCACGGCTATGAGGGTTCCACGCATTACCCAGACGTCTTTATTTCCCTAACTAGTGTTAGGTACCCAGCCGAGTGCGCATGCCACTCGACCACCGTGCCCCTAAGATATTACCTTGCTATTGTTAAAGTAAAAATTAAAAAAAATAACTTTCCCCACGGAATTTCTGTTAGTAATTATTTGTTACTTTTCATTGTATTAAAATTTTAATGTTTAATATTATTTTACTAAAGAAGTATTATTGCATTTGTTTGTACAAATCCCCTAAGAGCTTCAAAATAACACAACAAAACAACGACCAACTAGATGGAAATGTGAGTAGAAAGAAAGTCTATCATGATTTATATGTAAAACGAGAAAGAACCTTTGAAATGTATTTGTTATTTATGAATTCCAAATAAGTACTTGAAAGACACGCCCCAGTCCCCTACAAATCGTATTTAAAACATGTAAGGGGACGTCCATAAAGTGCGTCACGCTGTTTTTGACCATTTTTAACTCCCCCCTCTCCCCTTTCACAAACTGTCACAAATCTCGGACCCTCACCCCTAAAGTACGTCACACTTTTGGACAAAAATTTGTTTCATAACACAATTATTATAAAACACCGTGACGTTACACACGGCCTGATCCCCCCTCTCCCCTGTCACAAACTGTCACACTTTCTTAACCCCCCCCTCTGAGCGTGACGTACTTTATGGACGGCCCCTAATCTTCCTCTTTAACTTTTGATGACATTATGTGGATTAGGACTTGGGATAAAGTACTGCACTGATTAGGACTTGGGATAAAGTACTGCACTGATTAGGACTTGGGATATAAAAAAAACTGTACTGATTAGGACTTGGGCTAAAGCACTGTACTGATTAGGACTTGGGATAAAGTACTGCACTGATTAGGACTTGGGATAAAGTATTGCACTGATTAGGACTTGGGATAAAGTACTGTACTGATTAGGACTTGGGCTAAAGTACTGTACTGATTAGAACTTGGGATAAAGTACTGCACTGATTAGGACTTGGGATAAAGTACTGCACTGATTAGGACTTGGGATAAAGTACTGCACTGATTAGGACTTGGGATAAAGTACTGTACTGATTAGGACTTGTGATAAAGTACTGTACTGATTAGGACTTGCGATAAAGTACCGCACTGATTAGGACTTTGGATAAAGTACTGCACTGATTAGGATTTGTGATAAACTACTGTACTGATTAGGACTTGGGATAAAGTAATGCGCTGATTAGGACTTGGGATAAAGTACTGCACTGATTAGGACTTGAGATAAAGTACTGCACTCATTAGGACTTGGGATAAAGTACTGCACTGATTAGGACTTGGGATAAATTACTGCACTGATTAGGACTTGGGATAAAGTACTGCACTGATTAGGGCTTGGGATAAAGTACTGCACTGATTAGGACTTGGGATAAATTACTGCACTGATTAGGACTTGGGATAAATTACTGCACTGATTAGGACTTGGGATAAAATACTGCACTGATTAGGACTTGGGATAAAGTACTGCACTGATTAGGACTTGGGATAAATTACTGCACTGATTAGGACTTGGGATAAAGTACTGCACTGATTAGGGCTTGGGATAAATTACTGCACTGATTAGGACTTGGGATAAATTACTGCACTGATTAGGACTTGGGATAAATTACTGCACTGATTAGGACTTGGGATAAATTACTACACTGATTAGGACTCGGGATAAAGTACTGCACTGATTAGGACTTGGGATAAAGTACTGCACTGATTAGGACTTGGGATAAAGTACTGCACTGATTAGGACTTGGGATAAAGTACTGCACTGATTAGGACTTGGGATAAATTACTGCACTGATTAGGACTTGGGATAAAGTACTGCACTGATTAGGACTTGGGATAAAGTACTGCACTGATTATGACTTGGGATAAAGTACTGCACTGATTAGGACTTGGGATAAAGTACTGCACTGATTAGGACTTGGGATAAATTACTGCACTGATTAGGACTTGGGATAAAGTACTGCACTGATTAGGACTTGGGATAAAGTACTGCACTGATTAGGACTCGGGATAAATTACTGCACTGATTAGGACTTGGGATAAAATACTGCACTGATTAGGACTTGGGATAAAGTACTGCACTGATTAGGACTTGGGAGAAAGTACTGCACTGATTAGGACTTGGGATAAATTACTGCACTGATTAGGACTTGGGATAAATTACTGCACTCATTAGGACTTGGGATAAATTACTGCACTGATTAGGACTTGGGATAAATTACTGCACTGATTAGGACTCGGTATAAAGTACTGCACTGATTAGGACTTGGGATAAAGTACTGCACTGATTAGGACTTGGGATAAAGTACTGCACTCATTAGGACTTGGGATAAAGTACTGCACTGATTAGGACTTGGGATAAAGTACTGCACTGATTAGGACTTGGGATAAAGTACTGCACTGATTAGGACTTGGGATAAAGTACTGTACTGATTAGGACTTGGGATAAAGTACTGCACTGATTAGGACTTGGGATAAAGTACTGTACTGATTAGGACTTGTGATAAAGTACTGTACTGATTAGGACTTGCGATAAAGTACCGCACTGATTATGACTTTGGATAAAGTACTGCACTGATTAGGATTTGTGATAAACTACTGTACTGATTAGGACTTGGGATAAAGTACTGCGCTGATTAGGACTTGGGATAAAGTACTGCACTGATTAGGACTTGGGATAAAGTACTGCACTCATTAGGACTTGGGATAAAGTACTGCACTGATTAGAACTTGGGATAAAGTACTGCACTGATTAGGACTTGGGATAAAGTACTGCACTGATTAGGACTTGGGATAAAGTACTGCACTGATTAGGACTTGGGGTAAAGTACTGCACTGATTAGGACTTGGGATAAATTACTGCACTGATTAAGACTTGGGATAAAATACTGCACTGATTAGGACTCGAGATAAATTACTGCAATGATTAGGACTCGGGATAAAGTACTGCACTGATTAGGACTTGGGATAAAGTACTGCACTGGTTAGGACTTGGGATAAAGTACTGCACTGATTAGGACTTGGGATAAAGTACTTCACTGATTAGGACTTGGGATAAAGTACTGCACTGATTAGGACTTGGGATAAAGTACTGCACTGATTAGGACTTGGGATAAAGTACTGCACTGATTAGGACTTGGGATAAAGTACTGCACTGATTAGGACTTGGGATAAAGTACTGCACTGATTAGGACTTGTGATAAAGTACTGTACTGATTAGGACTTGGGATAAAGTACCGCACTGATTATGACTTTGGATAAAGTACTGCACTGATTAGGATTTGTGATAAACTACTGTACTGATTAGGACTTAGAATAAAGTACTGCGCTGATTAGGACTTGGGATAAAGTAATGCACTGATTAGGACTTGGGATAAAGTACTGCACTCATTAGGACTTGGGATAAAGTACTGCACTGATTAGAACTTGGGATAAAGTACTGCACTGATTAGGACTTGGGATAAAGTACTGCACTGATTAGGACTTGGGATAAAGTACTGCACTGATTAGGACTTGGGATAAAGTACTGCACTGATTAGGACTTGGGATAAATTACTGCACTGATTAGGACTTGGGATAACGTACTGCACTGATTAGGACTTGGGATAAAGTACTGCACTGATTATGACTTGGGATAAAGTACTGCACTGATTAGGGCTTGGGATAAAGTACTGCACTGATTAGGACTTTGGATAAAGTACTGCACTGATTAGGACTTGGGATAAAGTACTGCACTGATTAGGACTTGGGATAAAGTTCTGTACTGATTAGGACTTGGGATAAATTGGGACAAAGTGTGCCCTGGGTATAATGTTCAAAGTGTGCCCTGGGTATAATGTTCAAAGTGTGCTCGGGGTATAATGTTCAAAGTGTGCTCTGGGTATAATGTTCAAAGTGTGCCCTGGGTATAATGTTCAAAGTGTGCCCTGGGTATAATGTTCAAAGTGTGCCCTGGGTATAATGTTCAAAGTGTGCTCTGGGTATAATGTTCAAAGTGTGCCCTGGGTATAATGTTCAAAGTGTGCCCTGGGTATAATGTTTAATGTGTGCCCTGGGTATAATGTTCAAAGTGTGCTCTGGTTATAATGTTCAAAGTGTGTCCTGGGTATAATGTTCAAAGTGTGCCCTGGGTATAATGTTCAAAGTGTGCCCTGGGTATAATGTTCAAAGTGTGCCCTGGGTATAATGTTCAAAGTGTGCCCTGGGTATAATGTTCAAAGTTTGCCCTGGGTATAATGTTCAAAGTGTGCTCTGGGTATAATGTTCAAAGTGTTCCCTGGGTATAATGTTCAAAGTGTGCTCTGGGTATAATGTTCAAAGTGTGCCCTGGGTATAATGTTCAAAGTGTGCCCTGGGTATAATGTTCAAAGTGTGCCCTGGGTATAATGTTCAAAGTGTGCCCTGGGTATAATGTTCAAAGTTTGCCCTGGGTATAATGTTCAAAGTGTGCTCTGGGTATAATGTTCAAAGTGTTCCCTGGGTATAATGTTCAAAGTGTGCTCTGGGTATAATGTTCAAAGTGTGCCCTGGGTATAATGTTCAAAGTGTGCCCTGGGTATAATGTTCAAAGTGTGCCCTGGGTATAATGTTCAAAATGTGCTCTGGGTATAATGTTCAAAGTGTGCCCTGGATATAATGTTCAAAGTGTGCCCTGGGTATAATGTTCAAAGTGTGCGATGGGTATAATGTTCAAAGTGTGCCCTGGGTATAATGTTCAAAGTGTGCCCTGGGTATAATGTTCAAAGTGTGCCCTGGGTATAATGTTCAAAGTGTGCCCTGGGTATAATGTTCAAAGTGTGCCCTGGGTATAATGTTCAAAGTGTGCCCTTGGTATAATGTTCAAAGTGTGCTCTGGGTATAATGTTCAAAGTGTGCTCTGGGTATAATGTTCAAAGTGTGCTCTGGGTATAATGTTCAAAGTGTGCTCTGGATATAATGTTCAAAGTGTGCCCTGGGTATAATGTTCAAAGTGTGCCCTGGGTATAATGTTCAAAGTGTGCTCTGGGTATAATGTTCAAAGTGTGCCCTGGGTATAATGTTCAAAGTGTGCCCTGGGTATAATGTTCAAAGTGTGCTCTGGGTATAATGTTCAAAGTGTGCCCTGGGTATAATGTTCAAAGTGTGCCCTTGGTATAATGTTCAAAGTGTTCTCTGGGTAAAATGTTCAAAGTGTGCCCTGGGTATAATGTTCAAAGTGTGCCCTGGGTATAATGTTCAAAGTGTGCCCTGGGTATAATGTTCAAAGTGTGCTCTGGGTATAATGTTCAAAGTGTGCTCTGGGTATAATGTTCAAAGTGTGCTCTGGGTATAATGTTCAAAGTGTGCTCTGGGTATAATGTTCAAAGTGTGCTCTGGGTATAATGTTCAAAGTGTGCTCTGGGTATAATGTTCAAAGTGTGCCCTGGGTATAATGTTCAAATTGTGCCCTGGATATAATGCTCAAAGTGTGCCCTGGGTTTAATGTTCAAAGTGTGCCCTGGGTATAATGTTAAAATTGTGCACTTGGTATGAATCCACTATGTGCCCTGGGTTAAATGTTCAATATTTGCCTTTGCTATGGGGACAAGAATGTGGCCTGTGTGTGATGTGCCCTTGTTCATATGCCAACAAAATGGCCTCTGTATAATGTTCAAAATGCATTCTGGGTATGAATCAGTATGAGGTCTAGGATGTGCCCTGAGTTTGTTGCATCTCGTGTTTAGGATGTGCCCAGGCACTGCCCAGCTCTTTCTATGAACTTCTTTGTGTCTTGCGCCGTCACAGTAACTTATCGCCAAACCTTCATACTACATAACCACATTTATCAGTATTCGACGCTACTTAAATTTTCAACGTGTTACCCACTCACAATATCTTGGCTGTGATTTCAGAAGCCGTCGGCTGCACCTGTCATATAATATTGATTAAATGGTCGACATTCTGCAGATTAAACTAGGAATGTACAGTTTGCCTCTTAAGGTGTGTTTAGTTAATGAAGGCTTTAAAAAAAATTGATTAGATCAATATGTAAGTCGTGTTGGGCGAGGCGAGTGTAAGGCATAGAGAGGAAGAATGTGGTGAACGCCTTGTTTGAATAGGGTGTAGAAGGTCAAAGATCATGGTACTGGTAATGGGAGCTGAGGTGCAGGATTGGGGATACAGTACATCAATAGGAAACATGTACTCCCATTTTGTTTTATAAATAGATGCACTTTTATTTCGTGTGTTTATTACTTTTTAAAAAAACGTGGATATGAGTGTATGGATTACACCCACCCCCCTAAAAATGGGTTATTCCATGGAATCTTAATAAATCAATTCCTTCTCATATTCCCAATCAATAGCACCAAATAGATTGTATTTAAATTACTACATTATATTATGTACTAGATATGGCCCGTCGAAAACTGGCGGCGATGACACGTTGAATTTCGATCTACCCTTCGACAAAACTACGACCTACTCAAGTTACTTGACTATGAATAAATTTAATGAATGCCAATATGTTTTGCACCCCTCGCTGGGAGGTGGGGAGGGGGTCCTCAGCACCAATTAGTAATCATGCTTCTTGATTGTATTAATTTATTTTTTGAAACCCAAACTTTGTCTCCAAAGATTTATTACACCGTTTTTAAATTGGTACTGCTTCAATTTCCCATTTTTAATAAAGAAAAATAAAGTACTGCCCACAAAACGTGCAATAATTTACGAGGTAATTTTGTCTGCGTCTCCTTTTTTGGCCGACAAGTCTCTTAGTTTGGCGTTAGCCTTGTAGGTTTCTCTCTCCCTTGTGTATAGCTCTGATTTTACAACTAACATCTCTCCCCTGTGTATTATATATTTGCTCTTATTTCACCAACAACGCCACCCTCTCAGTATTCCTCTTACATATTAGCGTGCACAACATGTCGAAACAAGTAATAACATTAGGAAATCTTTCTTTCTTTCAGCCTACAAAATTAATTAAGAAGCAAACAGCCCTCAAAGAGACCAAAGGAGCCTGCCTTACACGCCAATAGGATAAGATTTGTTGGACTTAACGCAAGTGAGACTTGATCCCTGACTGTTGTTTACATGAGAGATCTTTCAAATCAAAGTTAAGGTTCTGTGATCAAACGATGGTGTGGAGAGTTCTTGCAAGCCGTGGTGTGTATCGGTAGTTAAATGTCCCGCCAATAGTCGCAACATTTTTTTTAAAGCAGACTGCGCTGGACTGTACTCTTAGAGAGGATGTCGGGTTGCAGAGAAGTAACCCAGAGACAGGTGGGTTGTCCAACAGTAATATAGAGACAGGTGGGTTGTCCAACAGTAACCCAGAGACAGGTGGGTTGTCCAACAGTAATATAGAGACAGGTGGGTTGTCCAACAGTAATATAGAGACAGGTGGGTTGTCCAACAGTAATATAGAGACAGGTGGGTTGTCCAACAGTAATATAGAGACAGGTGGGTTGTCCAACAGTAATATAGAGACAGGTGGGTTGTCCAACAGTAATATAGAGACAAAAAGGTTGTCCAACAGTAATCTGGAGACATGTGGGTTGTAGGACAGTAACCTAGAGACAGGCGAAGGTAATCACTGTTGAACACAGACTAAATGCATTAACGATATAAGGAAGGGCTTTCTGGTGTGGGGCTGCGTAAAAAAAGGCAGGCAAAAAGCAGGCAAGCAATCGATAGATCCGAATGGAATGATCTGTTGGGGCAAATCTCCTAATGTGTTGCACAATGCTGATGCCCAACATTTGATGTAACCAATAGTATTTAAATCTATTTAACTTTCTTTATTAAAAAAAGCTTTACGCGACTTAATTGTTAAATTTGTTCCAATTTCATCTTCTCAATATAATTTTAAAACCATTTTCAAAAAAAAACCCGACCACTCACTTGCATCTGAGGAAATCTAATCAGGGGCAGCAACTCCCTGGCGTATTCGTGATAATGCTCCTGACGCTCCTCGGCGTCCAGCCAGAGTAGTAGCGCCTGAAACAGCAGCTCTTCCCGTTGGATGACCAGGTCGCCGTTCTTCAACATGTCACTGACAAAGTCGATGTCCATGTGGAGCCACTCGGGCGACTTCAGCAGCTGCTCTGCGTTCCAGGCGATGGTCTTGGAGCACTGATGGATGAGCTCTGCCATGTGGAGGGCCTTGGACCACGAGTACCAGTTGAGGGCGTTCTTGACCAGTGGGGACCTGGGGAGGGATCAATCGATAAAGGAGATAAGTCAATAACTCTAAAGTGGGTTGCTTTTTAAAAAAAAATACTTATAATTATAGAGTAGAGAGATTTTTCTTCCCTGGTAAAAACGGGAGTACGTTTTTTGGTCATATTTATAACTCTTCGAGAACGTACAACCATGGCAATAGATCAGCCATGTTACTAGAATAGATCATTCGTGGTAATAGATCAGCCATTTTGCTATAAAAATAGCAATCATGGTAATAGATAAGTTGTCTCAATAGTATACATCGAACATGGTAGGTAATAGACCCCGGTGTTTACTAAAAAAAAATAGATCAGTTGTGATTACAGATCAGTCGTATATCAATAGAATAGACCTGGGGTCGGCAACTTATGTCACTGTCACCGAAAACCCTGCCTGTGGCATTTACTTAATATTTTATTGTATAAAAGAAAACAGATTTGAACTGCACCATGAACCTGAACAACGCTCCATCTTTGGCTCTTTCTATGTCAAGATGAGGCGCTCGAGTTCAATGCGCAACTAGTAATAATTGCATGTTAGTGGCTCTGTGAGAAACTGGTAAATGTTGTAAATTGTCTTTTGGTTCTTACTCTTAAAACGGCTGCCGACCTCTGGAATAAACCAGTCGTGTTAGTATATCTTTGTTTATCAGTCAAGATAATAGAATAGATCAGTCGTGTGTGTATAGAGTGGATCAACCGTGTGTGTATAGAGTGGATCAACCGTGTGTGTATAGAGTGGATCAACCGTGTGTGTATAGAGTGGATCAACCGTGTGTGTATAGAGTGGATCAACCGTGTGTGTATAGAGTGGATCAACCGTGTGTGTATAGAGTGGATCAACCGTGTGTGTATAGAGTGGATCAACCGTGTGTGTATAGAGTGGATCAACCGTGTGTGTATAGAGTGGATCAGTGGTGTGTGTATAGAGTGGATCAGTGGTGTGTGTATAGAGTGGATCAGTCGTGTGTGTATAGAGTGGATCAGTCGTGTGTGTATAGAGTGGATCAGTCGTGTGTGTGTATAGAGTGGATCAACCGTGTGTGTATAGAGTGGATCAACCGTGTGTGTATAGAGTGGATCAACCGTGTGTGTATAGAGTGGATCAGTCGTGTGTGTGTATAGAGTGGATCAACCGTGTGTGTGTATAGAGTAGATCAACCGTGTGTGTATAGAGTGGATCAGTCGTGTGTGTATAGAGTGGATCAGTCGTGTGTGTGTATAGAGTGGATCAACCGTGTGTGTATAGAGTGGATCAACCGTGTGTGTATAGAGTAGATCAACCGTGTGTGTATAGAGTAGATCAGTCGTGTGTGTATAGAGTGGATCAACCGTGTGTGTATAGAGTGGATCAGTGGTGTGTGTATAGAGTAGATCAGTGGTGTGTGTATAGAGTAGATCAGTCGTGTGTGTATAGAGTGGATCAACCGTGTGTGTATAGAGTGGATCAACCGTGTGTGTATAGAGTGGATCAGTGGTGTGTGTATAGAGTAGATCAGTCGTGTGTGTATAGAGTGGATCAGTGGTGTGTGTATAGAGTGGATCAGTCGTGTGTGTATAGAGTGGATCAGTCGTGTGTGTGTATAGAGTGGATCAGTCGTGTGTGTGTAGAGTGGATCAACCGTGTGTGTATAGAGTAGATCAGACGTGTGTGTATAGAGTAGATCAACCGTGTGTGTATAGAGTGGATCAGTGGTGTGTGTATAGAGTATATCAGTGGTGTGTGTATAGAGTAGATCAGTGGTGTGTGTATAGAGTGGATCAACCGTGTGTGTATAGAGTGGATCAACCGTGTGTGTATAGAGTGGATCAGTGGTGTGTGTATAGAGTAGATCAGTCGTGTGTGTATAGAGTGGATCAACCGTGTGTGTATAGAGTGGATCAACCGTGTGTGTATAGAGTGGATCAGTGGTGTGTGTATAGAGTAGATCAGTCGTGTGTGTATAGAGTGGATCAGTGGTGTGTGTATAGAGTGGATCAGTCGTGTGTGTATAGAGTGGATCAGTCGTGTGTGTGTATAGAGTGGATCAGTCGTGTGTGTGTAGAGTGGATCAACCGTGTGTGTATAGAGTAGATCAGACGTGTGTGTATAGAGTAGATCAACCGTGTGTGTATAGAGTGGATCAGTGGTGTGTGTATAGAGTAGATCAACCGTGTGTGTATAGAGTGGATCAGTGGTGTGTGTATAGAGTAGATCAGTCGTGTATGTATAGAGTAGATCAGTCGTGTATGTATAGAGTAGATCAGTGGTGTGTGTATAGAGTAGATCAGTCGTGTGTGTATAGAGTAGATCAGTCGTGTATGTATAGAGTGGATCAGTCGTGTGTGTATAGAGTAGATCAGTCGTGTGTGTATAGAGTAGATCAGTCGTGTATGTATAGAGTAGATCAGTGGTGTGTGTATAGAGTGTATCAGTCGTGTGTGTATAGAATAGATCAGTGGTGTATGTATAGAGTAGATCAGTCGTGTGTGTATAGAATAGATCAGTGGTGTGTGTATAGAGTAGATCAGTCGTGTGTGTATAGAGTAGATCAGTCGTGTGTGTATAGAGTGGATCAACCGTGTGTGTGTATAGAGTAGATCAACCGTGTGTGTATAGAGTGGATCAGTCGTGTGTGTATAGAGTGGATCAGTCGTGTGTGTATAGAGTGGATCAACCGTGTGTGTATAGAGTGGATCAACCGTGTGTGTATAGAGTAGATCAACCGTGTGTGTATAGAGTGGATCAACCGTGTGTGTGTATAGAGTAGATCAACCGTGTGTGTATAGAGTGGATCAGTCGTGTGTGTATAGAGTGGATCAGTCGTGTGTGTGTATAGAGTGGATCAACCGTGTGTGTATAGAGTGGATCAACCGTGTGTGTATAGAGTAGATCAACCGTGTGTGTATAGAGTAGATCAGTCGTGTGTGTATAGAGTGGATCAACCGTGTGTGTATAGAGTGGATCAACCGTGTATGTATAGAGTGGATCAGTGGTGTGTGTATAGAGTGGATCAGTGGTGTGTGTATAGAGTAGATCAGTGGTGTGTGTATAGAGTAGATCAGTCGTGTGTGTATAGAGTAGATCAACCGTGTGTGTGTATAGAGTAGATCAACCGTGTGTGTATAGAGTGGATCAGTCGTGTGTGTATATAGTGGATCAACCGTGTGTGTATAGAGTGGATCAGTGGTGTGTGTATAGAGTAGATCAGTGGTGTGTGTATAGAGTGGATCAACCGTGTGTGTATAGAGTAGATCAACCGTGTGTGTATAGAGTGGATCAACCGTGTGTGTATAGAGTGGATCAGTGGTGTGTGTATAGAGTAGATCAGTCGTGTGTGTATAGAGTGGATCAGTGGTGTGTGTATAGAGTGGATCAGTCGTGTGTGTATAGAGTGGATCAGTCGTGTGTGTGTATAGAGTGGATCAGTCGTGTGTGTGTAGAGTGGATCAACCGTGTGTGTATAGAGTAGATCAACCGTGTGTGTATAGAGTAGATCAGACGTGTGTGTATAGAGTAGATCAACCGTGTGTGTATAGAGTGGATCAGTGGTGTGTGTATAGAGTAGATCAGTGGTGTGTGTATAGAGTAGATCAGTCGTGTGTGTATAGAGTGGATCAACCGTGTGTGTATAGAGTGGATCAACCGTGTGTGTATAGAGTGGATCAGTGGTGTGTGTATAGAGTAGATCAGTCGTGTATGTATAGAGTAGATCAGTCGTGTATGTATAGAGTAGATCAGTGGTGTGTGTATAGAGTAGATCAGTCGTGTGTGTATAGAGTAGATCAGTCGTGTATGTATAGAGTGGATCAGTCGTGTGTGTATAGAGTAGATCAGTCGTGTGTGTATAGAGTAGATCAGTCGTGTATGTATAGAGTAGATCAGTGGTGTGTGTATAGAGTGTATCAGTCGTGTGTGTATAGAATAGATCAGTGGTGTATGTATAGAGTAGATCAGTCGTGTGTGTATAGAATAGATCAGTGGTGTGTGTATAGAGTAGATCAGTCGTGTGTGTATAGAGTAGATCAGTCGTGTGTGTATAGAGTGGATCAACCGTGTGTGTGTATAGAGTAGATCAACCGTGTGTGTATAGAGTGGATCAGTCGTGTGTGTATAGAGTGGATCAGTCGTGTGTGTATAGAGTGGATCAACCGTGTGTGTATAGAGTGGATCAACCGTGTGTGTATAGAGTAGATCAACCGTGTGTGTATAGAGTGGATCAACCGTGTGTGTGTATAGAGTAGATCAACCGTGTGTGTATAGAGTGGATCAGTCGTGTGTGTATAGAGTGGATCAGTCGTGTGTGTGTATAGAGTGGATCAACCGTGTGTGTATAGAGTGGATCAACCGTGTGTGTATAGAGTAGATCAACCGTGTGTGTATAGAGTAGATCAGTCGTGTGTGTATAGAGTGGATCAACCGTGTGTGTATAGAGTGGATCAACCGTGTATGTATAGAGTGGATCAGTGGTGTGTGTATAGAGTGGATCAGTGGTGTGTGTATAGAGTAGATCAGTGGTGTGTGTATAGAGTAGATCAGTCGTGTGTGTATAGAGTAGATCAACCGTGTGTGTGTATAGAGTAGATCAACCGTGTGTGTATAGAGTGGATCAGTCGTGTGTGTATATAGTGGATCAACCGTGTGTGTATAGAGTGGATCAGTGGTGTGTGTATAGAGTAGATCAGTGGTGTGTGTATAGAGTGGATCAACCGTGTGTGTATAGAGTAGATCAACCGTGTGTGTATAGAGTGGATCAACCGTGTGTGTATAGAGTGGATCAGTGGTGTGTGTATAGAGTAGATCAGTCGTGTGTGTATAGAGTGGATCAGTGGTGTGTGTATAGAGTGGATCAGTCGTGTGTGTATAGAGTGGATCAGTCGTGTGTGTGTATAGAGTGGATCAGTCGTGTGTGTATAGAGTGGATCAACCGTGTGTGTATAGAGTAGATCAACCGTGTGTGTATAGAGTAGATCAGACGTGTGTGTATAGAGTAGATCAACCGTGTGTGTATAGAGTGGATCAGTGGTGTGTGTATAGAGTAGATCAGTGGTGTGTGTATAGAGTAGATCAGTCGTGTGTGTATAGAGTGGATCAACCGTGTGTGTATAGAGTGGATCAACCGTGTGTGTATAGAGTGGATCAGTGGTGTGTGTATAGAGTAGATCAGTCGTGTGTGTATAGAGTGGATCAGTGGTGTGTGTATAGAGTGGATCAGTCGTGTGTGTATAGTGTGGATCAGTCGTGTGTGTGTATAGAGTGGATCAGTCGTGTGTGTGTAGAGTGGATCAACCGTGTGTGTATAGAGTAGATCAGACGTGTGTGTATAGAGTAGATCAACCGTGTGTGTATAGAGTGGATCAGTGGTGTGTGTATAGAGTAGATCAACCGTGTGTGTATAGAGTGGATCAGTGGTGTGTGTATAGAGTAGATTAGTCGTGTATGTATAGAGTGGATCAGTCGTGTGTGTATAGAGTAGATAAGTCGTGTGTGTATAGAGTGGATCAGTCGTGTGTGTATAGAGTAGATCAGTCGTGTGTGTATAGAGTAGATCAGTGGTGTGTGTATAGAGTAGATCAACCGAGTGTGTATAGAGTAGATAAGCGGTGTGTGTATAGAGTGTATCAGTCGTGTGTGTATAGAATAGATCAGTGGTGTATGTATAGAGTAGATCAGTCGTGTGTGTATAGAATAGATCAGCGGTGTGTGTATAGAGTAGATCAGTCGTGTGTGTATAGAGTAGATCAGTCGTGTGTGTATAGAGTAGATCAGTCCTGTGTGTATAGAGTGGATCAGTCATGTGTGTGTAGAATAGATCAACCGATAAATAGTAGTAGCAATAAAAAATGGCACCGCAAAGTAACTTCACATTTATGTTATGCATACTTATCAGCATTGTCAGGAACAACGAAGTGAATGCGCAGAAGTTTCTGTAGATCGTCTTAAGTATATTGGTCCATAAATTTTAACTGTTACCACTGTGCATAATTCTATTATTTTTTTCTTGGTGTGGGGAGATGCGGGTAGGGGCAAACCCCCGTACATTAACTGTGGTGTCGCTGATTATGTCAGAACGGACGCAGCTAACTGTTAATTTATTTTAAAAAATAATAAACGCTCTTTTGAGTTCGTGTAAAACACGAATTACGTTTTAATTGAATTAGAGACATACCAAAATTTATCTTCGAGTTAGTTTTTTCTCAATGTGGCAGTGTGCCCCTGGGTCACTCAATTAGATCGAGGGGTGACGTCTTGAGTAACACCGTGATGTGCCCGACTGTCCTGACCAGTCACATGGGAAGCGTGTGGTTGAGTGAACTCCTGTGAGCTCACTCAGCTCGTGGAGTTGTAAGCATGCGACACGTAAGGGAAAGGGAGATAATGAGTTTGTGTGTACCAGTGAAGTTAGGGTACTGTAGTAAAGTGTTATGTGCAGTTTGAAACTGTAGGGAACTGTTCCTCTCTTCAGATTTAAACTGTTATAGTTCTCACGACCTGTGTGTTCTACATTGTGTTTACTCAGTGGTACATAGCCACCACACGGCTATAATAATTGTAGTTGTTTTTTTAAATAGAAAAACATATTTATTTAAGTTTTAGGAGTCCTTTTTTTAAAACTTACTTTATTTTGGGTTCCTGGTCTCACTTAAAATAAAAACAACCCGTAAAAGCAAAGTTTTTGACTATAAATCCCTTATATATGAGACATAACTAAAAGTATTGATTATGTTGAATATACTACGCATCACGCGACGCACTAGCATAAACATTTACAGACTCAACGTGACTGAACTCCCCTTTGCCGTAAAACACGGGGATGTGGTCATCGATGGCTGGAGTGAACTCCGGTGACAAGTGGAGGTCAACTATAGCAGACGGCTAAACATGCTTTATAGAGATATACTAAAAATTCATTAATTTAATTACGGTACATTCGATCGATCTGAAATTTTGACAGAATGCATTATTAGGTGACACACGTCTATGTTCAAAATTTCAGCTCGATAGAATCATGGGAAGTGGGTCATTTGTTACTTTTATTTTTCCGCGGATGCGAGGAAGGGTGGGACCACGACAAGACGGTGAAGTGAATATAAAGGATTTTAAAATATTCATCTCCCCATAAATGTCAGGATGCCCCGTTCCAAGGTAGGATGCCCCGTGCCAGGTAAAGTATGCCCCGTGCCAGGGAAGGACGTCTCGTGCAATGGAAGGACGCCCCGTGCCACGGAAACACGCCCCGGGTCAGAGAACGACGCCCCGTGCCAGGTAAAGTACGCATCGTGCCATGGAAGGACGCCCCGTGCCAGGGAAGGACGCCCCGTGCCAGGGAAGGACGCCCCGTGCCAGGGAAGGACGCCCCGTGCCAGGGAAGGACGCCCCGTGCCAGGGAAGGACGCCCGTGCCAGGGAAGGACGCCCCGTGCCAGGGAAGGACGCCCCGTGCCAGGGAAGGACGCCCCGTGCCTGGAAAGGACGCCCCGTGCCATGGAAAGACGCCCCGTGTCAGAGAAGGACGCCCTGTGCCAGGGACTCTCTCTGTGATATCTGCAGCCGTCTTACCTGGTATGCTCCACCATGTACTGGGAGCATAGATTTTTCAGAGACGTGACGCCATACTTGTCCGCCAGGCACAGAATCCCAACCGCCGACTCGACGCTGATGTTGACCTCCGCCGTGTACAGGAACTTGAGGAAGGTGTTGAAGTATTTCTGGCACTCTTCTGTCTCCTCCAGCACGATCTCGGGCAGGCCGGACTGCGACCAGTTCTTGTTGTACAACATCGTCCGGAACACCTCGCTTGACTTGGCCAGCACGAACTTGTGACCGTAATAGGTTTCCTTGCCAATCTGCAACACCGCCAAATTGCAATATCAATAGAGTCTGTCATTTCTGATATCAATAGAGTTTGTCATTTCTGATATAATAGATTTTGTCTTTTCTGATATCAATAGAGTTTGTCATTTCCGATATCAATAGAGTTTGTCATTTCTGATATCAATAGAGTTTGCCATTTCTGATATAAATAGATTTTGTCATTTCCGATATCAATAGAGTTTGTTATTTCTGATATCAATAGAGTTTGCCATTTCTGATATAAATAGATTTTGTCATTTCTGATATCAATAGAGTTTGTCATTTCTGATATCAATAGAGTTTGTCCTGTCTCAGGCCGGAGAACGTCATCTCCAATGTTCGCTTTAAGCTGCGCAGATATCTGACCGACGCCGCGCAGCAGTTTAGAATTACCGCGCAAAAAATTGTACAATGGATGCTGTGCGACTTTGCACACAAGTTTTGTTTACTTTGCGTACGGACCAACGAAACTTAGAAGGAATATTGGTTATATCATTACGTAGTGTTACCATTTTGAGACAAGGTCTTCATAAAACGTTGTGTTGGTTTTTTTTTGTTAGCATAACTATGGAAGTAATAACAAGTTGACAAAATCTTTTAGAATAATAAAGTTTTAAACAAGTTCTTATCTTGCTTTAGTCCACTCAGCTGACTCACATGAACGTAGAATTAATGAATATTTGTTAACTTAAGTCCTAACTGAGTACCCGGATATTTGATTAATATATTAATTATGCATTTTTGCCGATATTGCCGATAACGATATTACCGATATTTGTTTTTGCCGATATGAGTGCGGATACCGATATTACCGATATTTTTATGAGTATTTGTTAGTACAAAAACCAATCGCCATATTTGATGACGTCATTCTTAAATTTATGAATCGTAATTACAGTCAGACCTCTCTAAGTCGAACTCAAAGGGACCCGAAAAAAAATTTCGACTACGGAGTTTTCGAGTTAAAGGGAAAACGGCCTATAAGCGCAGATTAATCAAGGACAATGTTCATATTGAGAGGGGGGAGGGCAGCTATACTGACTAAAACGCTTGACAGGATAGAGATGCGGTGTCTGATGGTTCACATCAAAGCCATCTTGCTTTGACATACCGACACAAGCCCGTGAAAAGAGACACCTTCCCTCCCCTCCTCCACTTTCCCCCATCCACAGTGGGATGGGGGGGGAGTCATATTTTTTTTCTTCTTTTTAAACAGAGTCACAATATGCCTTGGAAAATTCCACTAAGTAAGGTTGGAAATCAAAAATTCCACTCAGTGAGGTTGGAAGCCAAAAATCTTCGAGTTAAGATTTAAAATACATTAGTTTTATGGGATTTGGCTGGAATCAAACAATTAATTCTATATAGGGAGGTTTTTGACTTAGGGAAGTTCGAGTGTAGTTAAGTACCGATCGACCAGCCGATATATCGGTAGACCCCTAATATAATAACACTGGGCAACTGAATATCACGAAAAGTGTTATTAATAAATTTCCGCCATGACATGAAAGGGAAACTACCCCGTGCACCCACTGCAAGTGGATATTCCTAAGTATTCAATTTCAATGTATCTATTAATTATATTTTAGCCTAGACGGTATAAAGATTTTTGTAATTTCCTGGCTTCATCAAAGGCGAAACTTTTCTATTGTAAAAACAAATAATGTCTACTGGTGACATCTAACATTTATTTTTAGGTGGATTCCATTTTTTTTTAAAAACCTTGCACCAGTGGGGTTAATCAGAGGCGTCACAACGGTTGATGTCACCCGATGCAGCCCGCACCCACCTAGTGACGCCTCTGGGGTTAATGACGACAAACGTCACGAGTTGTGTTAATCTTTGCTTTTCCTAGCTCTAAGTGCACCCCAAAACAGGCCCACCACACTAATCAGTGCTAAAGGAGGTTTGTTTTTTTTAAAATTTCCTTCTAACATCAACAGCCGGGGATTTAGAGAGGACTCACCTTAAGTATGACGTCACTAATATCCTGCTGGTTATAAAACTGTCCAACATTCTGGATAAAGTTGCTTTCATCTCTCAAGACACGCGCCTGGCAGACGAAGGAGATGGACTCCTGGGATTGTTCGGTTATGATGGCTCCTTCCATTGGCTGTGGGGGTGGGGGATACAAAACATGGGAATTATTTGGAAATGTTTAAGATCATAGACTGTGATAAGTATCAGGAGATACTAGATACGCCCAGCGGCATAGCATACGCCGCAGACTTCCTCATAGATAGTGCAAAGGAAAAAAAAAGGGGGCGGACACAAACTACATCACGAAGAAATCAGAGCAACGCAAGTGAACCTTGTTGGGTTGTGGGAGAGGTGGGAGAACTGCCGACGTATTGTTGGGCTCGAAACATGCACACTGCGTTTAGCTACCTGCCCCCACCCTGCACCACCATAGCTTGCCAACCATAAACTGTGATTGGCCGACCTTGGCGAGGGTCATTCGTCAAGCTTATTTGCACATAATCGCTCCTGCTTTGGTGAATTACATATATAGAAGAAGATTTAAGATCATATACTGGGATTATGTATTAGGAGATGTTGAAGATCATAGACTGGGATTATGTATTAGGAGATGTTGAAGATCATAGACTGGGATTATGTATTAGGAGATGTTGAAGATCATAGGCTGGGATTATGTATTAGGAGATGTTGAAGATCATAGACTGGGATTATGTATTAGGAGATGGTGAAGATCATAGACTGGGATTATGTATTAGGAGATGTTGAAGATCATAGACTGGGATTATGTATTAGGAGATGTTGAAGATCACAGACTGGGATTATGTATTAGGAGATGTTGAAGATCATAGACTGGGATTATGTATTAGGAGATGTTGAAGATCATAGACTGGGATTATGTATTAGCAGTAACTGTACCCACCTCCCCTCCCCATCTCGTATTATTCACATACAATAACTAAGAAGGCAGCAAATTCGCATCAAAGGGACACAATTTGAAATGAATCAAGGCAACCACTTTCATAAAATTGTAGAATCACCTGGCAGTATTGTGACAAGCGGGGGGCTGGGATCGGTTCGGGCCACAGTGGGTGATACCCTGACATAGAGTGCGATGGGGGTTGATAATTTGCGAATACAGACAATTCAAGTTCTTCTGCTTGCCAATCAAATTTAAGTAGAAACTAAGGGTGCCGCCTGTGCGACGTGTCACCGGAACACATCACCGTACACGACATTGCATAATGTGTGTATGTCATTGATGTGTGTATGTCATTGATGTGTGTATGTCACTGATGTGTGTATGTCATTGATGTGTGTATGTCATTGATGTGTGTATGTCATTGATGTGTGTATGTCATTGATGTGTGTATGTCATTGATGTGTGTATGTCATTGATGTGTGTATGTCATTGATGTGTGTATGTCATTGATGTGTGTATGTCATTGATGTGTGTATGTCATTGGTGTGTGTATGTCATTGATGTGTGTATGTCATTGATGTGTGTATGTCATTGATGTGTGTATGTCATTGATGTGTGTATGTCATTAATGTGTGTATGTCATTGATGTGTGTATGTCATTGGTGTGTGTATGTCATTGATGTGTGTATGTCATTGATGTGTGTATGTCATTGATGTGTGTATGTCATTGATGTGTGTATGTCATTGATGTGTGTATGTCATTGATGTGTGTATGTCATTGATGTGTGTATGTCATTGATGTGTGTATGTCATTGGTGTGTGTATGTCATTGATGTGTGTATGTCATTGATATGTGTATGTCATTGATGTGTGTATGTCATTGATGTGTGTATGTCTTTCTTGCTGGATGGGAGGGTATTCCGTGCATGGAGAAATGTACACGCACGTAGTTGCACAAAGAATTATTACTATAATCATTTTAAACATGTTGAACAGGCGAGCCTCAAGTTAAGACGGTAGTGATAAACGGTGTCCGGACAAGTGAGAACACAACTTGTGACCACACGGACAAGTGACCACACGGACAAATGATCACGCGGACAAATGATCACGCGGACAAATGATCACGCGGACAAGTGACCACACGGACAAATGACCACACGGACAAGTGACCACACTGACAAATGATCACGCGGACAAGTCACCACACGGACAAGTGACCACACGGATAACTTAACCTACAGATACAGGCTGATGTGAAATGTAACGAATGTGGAAATTAACATTTAAACACATACATTTTAAAAAAATAGATGAATCAGATGAGACATTTAACTAGTCAGGACTCAGGACCCTACACAGAAAGTTGGCTACTGAATGAGGTCTGAAACTGAAATTGCAGGCCTAGTAAATAAAGGAGCATCTCTGATGTTGACCCCCCCCTGGCTTTTACCGCTTTCGACAGGCGAGGCAATGTATGGATGACCACACAGTTTTCAGTCTTGTCTTATCTATACAGACGCCCCTTCTATACTGAAGATTATTGCGTCCACAGACCATGCCGGTCATAGGCCACGGCTATGAGAGTTTGAACGCTATTCCCAGCGGCCTTTGTTTCCTAAATAGTGTCAGGTACCCTTTCAGAGCTGGGTGGACTCAGGGACACCCTTGGCCCCGGGAACTAATCCCTGTCTTCACAGATATTCGAACCAGTCACCAGCCGAGTGCGCATGCCACTCGACCACCGTGCCCAAAAGCTCTAGAAGTTATGGAGCTTACATATTTAAATTTTTCAAATTCGAACATTAATTATTTTTTTAAAACAGAAATTAAGAAATGTCTGAATTCAATATACAAATATAGTGGTACAATTTTTTAAAACATTATTTCAAAACTAGTTATAAACTTCTGAGCAACAAATATAAATCGTATCTCTGAGGACAGAAGATTTCTCCTTTGCATACCAAATATAACACGTGGCACCATGAATGACAAAAGATGCTATAAATACTTATATATGCTATAAATACTTATATATGCTATAAATTTACTTTTATTAAAAAAATTCGAGTTTAAATAAATTGAGGTATCTTTTTTTGTTGAAAATTTACAATTATCTATAATGAAATAAATTGAATACAAATATATGAAAATAATTAGATATCCTAGAGTATGTTATATTAAATTAAGAGTTTACCCGGTAGGGTGTCTTTGTGTTTGATGGAGGTGGCACGGCTGTGGTGGTGTTGTATGTGTGGGGGGCGATGGTGTGGTTATCGACAACTAATCCTCAAAATAAAACGTAAAAATAGCCTAATCTTAATCTTCATTAAACATTAACTTCATCTTCTAGCACAAATCGTACCCCCTCGCCCCCCCCCCGCTCACCAACAAACCTTATAAATCGATGTCTCCACCCCCACTCCCTCCCAAATGTGAAATAAACAACTGATTCCACAGCTTATAATGATAAGCTCCGCGTTCCTCCTTCCATTGCCTAATGCAGTGTTTTGTCTTCCATCGAAGGAACCTACCTTTGCCATGATCTCGTGGCTGGTTTTCAGGTCTCCTGTTTTATCAAATTTGGGAATCTCTGGATATCTCCTAGCAACTAGGTACATTACGACAATCAACGATGGCGTCCGAAAGTGAGTAAGCAGCTGTGCATTACGACAAAAAAAAACAGAGTTGATCACAACGGTGCACTCGCTACATTGTCAAACACACTAATTCGGTCAACAGAACACATGAATTACACCGACACTTTCTTGAAAAGTTAAAACGAATCGAAACGTTGATTAACTGCCAGCTGATTTTCATATTAACGATCCTACCGTGAAGTTGAATGCAGTGTAACGCGGCTCATACGCAGATAGATTGTTGTGGTCCAATTGACTAAGCATTTTATAACTGATCACGTCACAAATTTACACATCAACTTTACAACTCCTTAAAGATGATCGTCAAGTAAAGAAACGTAACTCCTTGAAAACTATTAGATAAATCCTAATTTTTGTGTACGTTGAAGCACACTGATTATTTTTTTTAAATATTCCAAAATATTCAATTTCGCGCCCACAAATGACAACAAAGGCCCGATTAAACTCTTTCTCCTGGGCCACACTAAAAATAGAGCCGCGTAGTTGTCATGTGACCTAACCTACTTGTCAACAGCAGATGGGCACACAGCGAGTCACACACGTTAGAAATACCAGGCTGGGGGAGTCGAAGTCTGGGGGAGTCGAAGTCAAGGGACGCCTAATTAACTGCACATTGGGGGTGGGGGTGGAAAGGAGGGGGTCTTAAACATTTCGACCTCTGTGAGTAGGGGAGTTTGAAACTGTATTAAGTACATGATGTTACTTAACTTACTTCATCATATCAATATGTTAAAATGTTCTGTCTCAAGTTCTCCAATATGTCATTATGCTGCGTTTAATTTGTTTGGTTTCAGTGGGCGCTAATAATCTTGGCCCTCCCATGAAAGCACTTACTCTAGTTACGCAACGGCTGTCAACGAGACTGGAACATATAGGGCCCTTCCATAACCCGACTACAAAGTAGAAAAGAATCGTGTGTAAGGCAGAGGCGTCTACTTGACCATGGGAGTGTCAGATATGTGAGGGGCCCAAGTTTAAAAGAACAATTAAGATATTTCATTTTTAAAAAAAAATAACTTTGAATGTGAAGAAAGTGTGTGTGACCTTGGGGGGGGGGCATACAAATGTGTGAGGGTATGCCATAACGTTCCATACTGTTACTATTAGAAAACAAAGGGCGTGTATAAAATGTCATGTCATTGAATTATAATAACTCTACAATGTATTATTTTATTTTAACATTAACAATAATTGATTATCAAATCTAATGAGTCACTGTTATTACTAGCCAGGCATATCTCATTTTTTTCTGCTAAGACTAAACCATCTTTTTAAAAATCACTAGCTAAGCAAAGTTCCAAATGTCCTCAAAATCATCCAACAAAATTATCCAACAAAATTATCCAACAAAATCATCCAACAAAATCATCCAAAAAAATCATCCAACTGCCTCTCCGCTCTTTTGTGCTCCAAATAATTAACAGTTTACCTACCCCGCACTCCTCCCCTTTCGTTACGCCAAGTTGTTCGCTCATGTCCGCGCTCGAGTTCCTCCGTCCTTCACCTTGCTGACCGGCTCGTATCGATGGAGTGGACGACGTAGCCTGAGTTCCACGTCTGACTGGTGTAGCAGGATTGGACACAGTTGCTCGTGACGGGGTAGATGACCTTGCCCCTGATTGTCTTAATGGCGGCCGATGGTATTTCTGCATATCATTAAGAAACCGTCCAACTATGAACTAAGAGTTTTTGACTGGACAGATTTCATTTTAAAGGGAGAGAATTTTGGAAAACCGGTGACAACACTCTCAAAGATTTTGTGTGTGGAAAGAAGCTCTAGCAAAAACCTGGAGAATAGAAGAACAGCCTTCTAGTAAATTCCGCAGATAAATAGAGCAAGGTGTATCTGAGCCCAATGTATATCTGAGCTCAGGGTATATCTGAGCTCAAGGTATATCTGAGCTCAAGGTGTATCTGAGCTCAAGGCATATCTAAGCTCAAGGTATATCTGAGCTCAAGGTATATCTGAGCTCAATTTATATCTGAGCTCAAGGTATATCCGAGCTCAAGGTATATCTGAGCTCAAGGTATATCTGAGCTCAAGCTATTTTTGAGCTCAAGGTATATCTGAGCTCAAGGTATATCTGAGCTCAAGAACAAGACGAAAGACTTAAAAAGGAACTGTGGGCTAATTGCATTTACAGAAGACAGTACCAACAAAAATAAAGTATTTGACATTGAAAAACGTTAAATGTAAATGTCCACAGATCAAGGTGTTTAGCTTTTCTCAGTTTCTGTGTAGAAACAAAGATTAATGTTTAAAAATGGGAGATGTTCACAATAAAAACGCGAATATTACTAGATATTCAATTCTCGTGGTCATATACTGGCATTTATAATGTGAAATTAAATTTCTAAACTCCTGAAAATGGGACGAGACAAGTGCAGAAATTGAGACCCAAAATCAAGAGATCGTTTGATTGATTCCAGTTATAATTCACAAAATCTTAATTAATTCATTTTCATTTGTCCCTCTCGCTGGTGTATTAGAGCAAGAGTCTTGAACCATTGAAATGGTAATTCATTAGTTCTGATCGTGAATTGGCTAAAAATTAGAAAATTCAAGACTATCATTCCTTAGTTGAAGGGTGGAATTTTGGTCAAGCAATGGTGCAATTCGTTGAATCTATAGAGTGAAGTACGGTAAATTAGTGTCGGAGTTATTGAAGAGACACTATCACTAAAAAATTTTAGAAAATCTTCAGATTTCAAACCGTGGATTGAAGACTCATTTTTTCAATGCAGACTGATTTGCAACGAACTGACTGTTTTGCAACCTTTACTCTCTCTCTCTCTATTCTGCATCTCGCCCTTAATCACTTTATTTGTCAAACTTCTCTGTATTTTTCTTCCGTTTCATTTATATTTTAAGTGATATGAGCATATTAAAAATATTAACGATATAGAAATGAGCATCAGCATCATTATTATTATTAATTTATTATTATTTGTATTATTGTTATATAATAAATGAGCCGGAATTCTGGTCAAGATGGTAAACTCCGTGAATAAAATCAACACCAGTCAGACATTCCAAATGTTTTCCCCCAACTCTCTGTGTGCCTGGCATGCAAATGATTAGTAGTGCTCGGTGACCGAACTTGAATTCAATTATCTTTTACAAAATACATAACGCGGGAGACGTGTTATTGGCACAAAACAAAACGGGTCACATAAAAACATATGGGATGATCCTAAGACAGTCGTGTTTAAACGTTTTGCACAGAGGGCCGTACTCTAGTAAGTATAAATATGCGCGGGTCGGATTACGTCACTAGACAGAATACGACGTACAGTGAGACTGAATGACTGGGTTTTTAATTATAATTATTACAGATTTTTGTTTGTAATACGTCAGATTGACATTGAGTAAGAGGGGGGTGGGCGAGCTGGAAAGGGGGTGGGTGGGGAATAATGTTCCCTTTAAGCTGCGCGGCCGCGCAGACATCTGACCGACGCCGCGCAGCAGTTAAGAATTACCGCGCATCAAATTTTGTAAAATAATGAACAAAAATTGCAAGCTGTGCACCTTTGCGCACGATTTTTTTTTAAAATTTGCACACGGACCAACGAACCTTAGAGGGAACATTGGTGGAGAAGTGGACAGTACTATTCCGATTTACGAGACTTTATAAATATCTTATTCCATCATTAGAAGTGACTAAAATTGGATGAGTAACGACAAAATTATAGCAATTAAAAATGTCTAATTTACCCTTACAATAATAAAAATGTGTCGAATATAGCTAGAACGGAAATGCTGTATCGAATAGTGCTATATACAAACCGTTTTAAAATGTAATGTACACCAACGCCGCGTTCATTTCCTTTTCCAGGTTGGCAAAAATAAACAATATTACGTCATCGAATTTATCATCATCAGGTGTCATAGAATTTCATAGACATAAAACAGTGCATAGCTTCATCAACTTTTTAACATCAATATCTTAGTTTGTTAACATTACAAAAATTGTCCCATCATTTGTCGTCTTTACAACAAAAATCCGCTAGTAATTTGATTACTTAAGATGAGGTGGACGGTTACTTCAAATGTTAAAGTGGGCAGTATTTGGCCCACGGCCCGGACTTTGGACACCTCTGGTCATAAGACATAATGGGGTTTAAAACGGTATGCGCAAAAATTTAGGAATGCCGCGCGTTTAGAGTTTTGAGAGTGGTAATACTGCCCCCGTTTGTCACCCCCGTTTGTCACAACCTAGTTACGCCACTTTACATACCAGCCATTACCTGGTACGACCGTTATTTATGACCAAAGCAACTGCAGTTCCACGGCGGCGTCACGGCAGGTCCAATGTTAATGTGTGTTTGAATGAGTCAGCGTGGATTTTCGCCCAATTAAAAACATTTTACTTTTACACGATTGGGAAAGAGTCGGTCTTTTCATACTCTTCAGCTGGATCATGTCCACAGTCTCAGGTGTGGTCGCGTGATTTTTGTGGGGTGTCTGTCAATCAACACCTGTCGTCCCGTCGAAACCTCCATTCATCGCGTCAAGTGAAAGAACGAAAAGTGACATACTCTCAAAGACAGGGCGCGGCTGGTTTCGGCGTGGAAATTCAAAGAAACTTTTAAGGAAGTATTGGAGGTTAACTGCGTGAGAGGGAAAGGAAAACATAAATAGAAGGAATGACGTCATCCCAAGTTATTTTTTTGGCCGGTCGTGGCCCGGGGGGGGGGTGGTTGCTGGTCCATAAATAGACTTGTGGCCACGTCTCTTCTCCATCCAAATTTTGATCGACCCGGAAATTTGAACCTTTGTGGAAGTCTAATACCACATGGGAATCGTTCAAGCTGAGGCGTTAGGATGAGTAGATTGTCTGATAAAGGAAAAGGCGGGAATAGACATTACCCACCAGTGGCGTCACCGGGCAACAGTTTCCTACAGCGGGTAGGAAATACTAAGAGAATACCTGTAACACATACCGAATTCTAGCCACGCCCCTCCTCGCGATCATTAAAACACGAAATCTTTTCCCCGTTTTTCTTGAATAAGTCAAGTATCATTGATTCCCAGGGAAGTCCTGTAATGCATGAATCCCTTAACGTGTGATTCATTAGACTGGATTCTTCACAAATGATTTGTTATTAGCTGCTGGCCAAGTCATTGTGCTGTGGAAACGCGTTCAATATAAAGTGAAAATAAAGTTTATTTAAATATAGCAATACATGTTAAGCTTTTATTATTTGTGATATAAAAGTAAAGAAGCACTCATAAAAAATAACGGGACAGATTTAAATGACAACGCAGAATCCATACTACTTAAGAAACGAATAAGGGAGAGAAACGGAAAAGATTGGGCTCAAGCTTACTTAAGGATTTTTGACTACTTATTGGCTCTGTGAGTCTAGAAAACGTGACAATTCAGTAACAGCTCTAAACACGGCCTCATTTCTAGACAAGGTTACTATTCTAGTCACGGAGACAATTTGTAGACAAGGTGACTATTCTAGTCACGGACACAATTTCTAGACAAGGTGACTATTCTAGTCACGGACACAATTTCTAGACAAGGTTACTATTCTAGTCACGGACACAATTTGTAGACAAGGTTACTATTCTAGTCACGGACACAATTTCTAGACAAGGTTACTATTCTAGTCACGGACACAATTTGTAGACAAGGTGACTATTCTAGTCACGGACACAATTTCTAGACAAGGTGACTATTCTAGTCACGGACACAATTTCTAGACAAGGTTACTATTCTAGTCACGGACACAATTTCTAGACAAGGTGACTATTCTAGTCACGGACACAATTTGTAGACAAGGTGACTATTCTAGTCACGGACACAATTTGTAGACAAGGTGACTATTCTAGTCACGGACACAATTTGTAGACACAAATCGTTGTGATAATTCAGACTTGAGATTTTCCACCATGTCGACAAGGAAACTATAAACTCCGCGGATGTTGGAAATTTGATCCATGTTTACATACTGGGAAAGCTCTCCAGACCGTGGATTGTTTACATGGCGAATACTACGTACTTGGAGCGATTATTACATGCATAGAGGGAATTTGGCACCACGGGGCATTCGTACACGAAAGTTGATATGTACGCAAAGTATAAGATGTGTCATTAATACATGGCTGAGACTGTGTGCATGGCAGGCTGAAGAACTCTGGTCCTGAAGCACTAAATGATTCTGTCCGTGAACACACATAACCTTTGCCCCCCACATAACCTTTGCCCCCAAAAAGCCCATCATCACTGACATATCGCTATGGAAGTTCAAATATGCAAGTGGGGTGAGACTGCAAATATAGCGTGTCATGAGATAAGTATATGGTTATTGAATAGGGTACGAGTAAGCCTGAAAAGCATCCACAAGACAACGAACGTATCGGCAGAAAGCTTCGTCATGAAACAAACAAGTGAGAAAAACAAACAGAAGTAAGAAAATTATAAAAAAAACACACACACACATATCTGCAATGTTTATTAGTTCCAGGAGACGTCAACGAGAAAGAGAAGGAATAAAGTAACACGGAGGTTTATACAGGCGAAGTCACCTACAGGCGAAGTCACCTGTATTTACAACATATTTGATGGATTAAAGGTTGTCAATGGTATGAGAGTCCCTGTAGCTAACTGTTGATGAAATGCGTTCCCTTTTACCAAATGTTATGAAATGTCTTCTTTCGATGAGATGCCATGGGTTGAGGGAGGGACTATATATATATAGTGTGTGTGTTGGGGGGGATAGTGTGTGTGTGTTGGGGGGATAGTGTGTGTGTGTTGTTGGTTTTATGGGGGATAGGTGTGTTTTTTGGGAGGTGTGTGTGGGAAGGGGCAGTTCGTAGAGAAAAAAAAACAAAGCGAAGTAAGAGAGCTAGTGGGAGAAGACCATACAGTGTTAGGGGAGATCACTCAGTTATTGTGATATGACTATTGATAAGGGTTCGTTGCATTGTTGATTGCATTCGAGATGTATGATTGCTATATTGCTATATAAGTAACAGAAGAAGTTTATGATGATACGCTGGCTTCGAGGACTTGTTATTTTACCCATCGCGAGCGGCAGTGTGAGATTTTGTGTGTATAAGACATGCAACCGGGACATATTATAAATATCCCGAGCAGTGAGATAGGTCCAATATTTGACCATGAGATTAGTATGCTGTGAGATGTTGACAGTTGTTCCCAGGGGCGAGGTGGGGTGGGTAAGGGGAGGATACATCCCCGGGTGCGTCATTTAGTGGGACCTGTTTTCAAGGTTGAAGTAAAAGTGGGAGGAAGTGGGTTGGGGGGAGGGTCTCGACCCGCCATGGGAGTCACGAAGCCTTAGCTACGACACCCAGTATGGTCTCTAGTCCCCTGATATATTCAGGTTAATATATCTACAAGTTTGTAATATTCTCAGTGAGGGATTTGTCCCACGCTACGCACAGTTCTCGTGGGATAAATCTGTCGCTATTGATTGGGTTTGTCCATGCGAGTGAAACCATGCAGCGTACACATCAACTGAACTGAATGAAACCATGCAGTGTACACATCAACTGAACTGAATGAAACCATGCAGTGTACACATCAACTGAACTCAATCAAACCATGCAGTGTACACATCACCTGAACTCAATGAAACCATGCAGCGTACACATCAACTGAACTGAATGAAACCATGCAGTGTACACATCAACTGAACTGAATGAAACCATGCAGTGTACACATCAACTGAACTCAATCAAACCATGCAGTGTACACATCAACTGAACTCAATCAAACCATGCAGTGTACACATCAACTGAACTGAATGAAACCATGCAGCGTACACATCACCTGAACTCAATCAAACCATGCAGTGTACACATCAACTGAACTCAATCAAACCATGCAGTGTACACATCAACTGAACTCAATCAAACCATGCAGTGTACACATCAACTGAACTCAATGAAACCATGAAGCGTACACATAAACCAAACTAAATGAAAGTAAAACTTGGTTTTTAGTTAGAGAATTAATTGTAAAAAAAGATGTAATATTAATATAAATACACATCAACTTTTACAGAACATGTAATGACTGACTACCTGTACAGAACATTTAATGACTGACTACCTGTACAGAACATGTAATGACTTATTACCTGTGCAGAACATGTAATGACTTATTACCTGTACAGAAGATGCAATGACATATTACCTGTACAGAACATGTAATGACTGACTACCTGCACAGAACATGTAATTACTGACTACCTGTACAGAAGATGTAATGACTGACTACCTGCACAGAACATGTAATGACTTATTACCTGTACAGAACATGTAATGACTTATTACCTGTACAGAAGATGCAATGACAAATTACCTGTAAAGAACATGTAATGACTGACTACCTGCACAGAACATGTAATGACTGACTACCTGTACAGAAGATGCAATGACTGACTACCTGTAAAGAGTGTGTAATGATGAAGCTGCCTGTACGTTAGATGTAATTATTGATGTGGTATATTGTTCATTTCCTCTTCTTGTCTTAAATTGGCTTGAGCATGTTAATTTAACGAGAACGTTCTGTCACCATCGTTTAAACATTCTACCCCCCACCCCCGCCCGCCACCACAACTGTTACTGTCATAGAAACGTATGTATAATAAACACATGACTTTTAAAAAAGTTTGTAATACGTTTTTAAAAACCGTACATAATACGGTTGATTATGATTTGTTTGACAGTACACTTGAATATTAAGTTTTATTTTTAAAAAAAAATTTTCATTCTATATTACAGGATCACAACTGGTTAATGTAAATGATCACAACTGGTTTATGTAAATGGTTATTTGGCTACAGTGTAATGTTGTCAACCACTTAACGCTGGCTCCCTGATGGAGCACAAATAAATAAAAACCAGTTTTGTTAGAGCAGTGATACTATAACACAATTGAGGGCATTATACTAAAAACTGTTGTACCTCTACATATCATGTGTCAGACGAGTCAGACGATTCAGACGAGTCAGGTGAGTCAGGTGAGTCAGGCGAGTCAGGCGAGTCAGGCGAGTCAGGCGAGTCAGGTGAGTCAGGCGAGTCAGGCGAGTCAGGTGAGTCAGACGAGTCAGGTGAGTCAGGTGAGTCAGACGAGTCAGGTGAGTCAGGTGAGTCAGACGAGTCAGGTGAGTCAGGTGAGTCAGGTGAGTCTTTGTCTTTTATTCGTCCTGAAAATATAAATAAACCGACGTTTGCAATCTACCTCGAATCTAATGTGATACCATTAAAATGGGAGGTTTATGTGTGTGTCGGCCGGGGGGGGGGAGGGGGGTAACAGTAAATGTCAACATAAGTAGAGTACACTATTTTCTAGACTATCATAAAAACCTTTGTAGCATTGTACATAGTGTTTGAAATGCTTAGAAAGAAAAGCGCCAGTTTGTGTACGAGTTGAGATCCCTTACTTATTGTGAAGGGGGCAGCCAGTAAAAAAAAACCAAACAAACAAGCTAGTGAGTCAACTTATAAGTAATCGATATCCGTGTTGATTAGATCCTCGTTGGTCTCTGGTCGGCCCTTGATTAAGGGTAGGGGGAGGTGTGTCGTGGGGGAGGGGGTAGAGGGCGTATTAAGATCACTTCTGTTCTGACAGACCCATAGCCCGTGTCACCTGGATTTACAGAAATGTTTTATGGATTAAAGTTCGCGTGAACTGACATAGGTCCGGTATTCGACTGACATAGGTCCGGTATTCGACTGACGTAGGTCCGGTATTCGATTACATAGGTCCGGTAATCGACTGACATAGGTCCGGTATTCGACTGACATAGGTCCGGTATTCGACTGACATGGGTCCAGTATTCGACTGACATAGGTCCGGTATTCGACTGACATAGGTCCGGTATTCGACTGACATAGGTCCGGTATTCGACTGACATAGGTCCGGTATTCGACTGACATAGGTCCGGTATTCGACTACACACAGTTTTAGTTTAACTACAAGTGTGTACTGTTAATCAACGCCAAGTTATCAAACATTTATTTACTGTGCACCATATGGGGATGAACTGGTCAAGTAACGTGCACTGGTCAACTGGTCAAGTCACGTGCACTGGTCAACTGGTCAAGTAACGTGCACTGGTCAACTGGTCAAGTCACGTGCACTGGTCAACTGGTCAAGTCACGTGCACTGGTCAACTGGTCAAGTCACGTGCACTGGTCAACTGGTCAAGTAACGTGCACTGGTCAACTGGTCAAGTCATGTGCACTGGTCAACTGGTCACGTCACGTGCACTGGTCAACTGGTCAAGTAACGTGCACTGGTCAACTGGTCAAGTCACGTGCACATGTCAACTGGTCAAGTCACTTGCACTAGTCAACTGGTCAAGTAATGTGCACTAGTCAACTGGTCAAGTCACGTGCACTGGTCAAGTAACGTGCACTGGTCAACTAACGTGCACTGGTCAACGGTTTTTGTGTGGAGGTTGGGTGTGGGGGGGGGGCATAAGTTCACTTTCAAAATATCCCACACAATGTGTGGATGATCTTATACCAGTCATTTCATTTCATCATACTAACACATACATCATTTGATCACACTGCCACACAGATCAAATCGTCACGTTACCAGGTACCACATACATAAGACCTCATGCAAATTATTATATATCTTATTATGTATCTTATTATATCACTAACACATACATAACATCGCGCACATGTTAAAACAACTTTGACTGAGAGAAAATGAACATTAGACGCATGAACGATCCGTGTATCAGCTGTTGACACGAAATCCATATAACAACAATAATAATGATAATAATAATGTGATGATTTATATTGGCCATTACCCCAGCAAACAGCTGGCCTCACATCACTTCACATAAACCGATTCCCTTCCCTGGATCTACCATAAACAATGATCACTGGTCAGATGTCTGCTCGTAATTTCATAACACCAGGTCACTGTACCGTCTTACAGATACCACCATCACCACTATTACGTCAGTAGCTATAAATAAACTTCCAGAGGCGTGCTACGCTGGCTCAGCTTATGAGGGGACGTGGTGGTCGAGTGGCAGCGCACTGGACTGTCGTACCGATGGTCACGGGTTCGAATCCGTGTGAAGGCAAAGGTTTGTTCCCGGGGCCTAGGGCGTCCCTGAGTCACCCCGCTCCGAATGGGTACCTAACACTACATGTAGTTAGGCGGCTGGGTAATGCGTGGAACCCACAAAGCCGTGGCTTGTGAATGCTGCATCACTTGCCAACAGATCATCTGTCATGGTCTGTGGACGCAACTATCTTCTGCATAGAAGGAGCGTCTGTATAGATAAGATAAGAGTCGGTGCCCAAGTACACAAATAGACTGCGACCCCTTTGTACACAAGGTTGTACACACCAAGCGACCTTTTAACGACGGAATACGTGTGTCCATGAAACGGCCAAAATTTTGTGTTTACCTTTAATAGTGCGAGGTGCACAGTGACAACATCCTTGCACATCCGGATTCCTGGAATGAAACACGCGACACACACAGTGCCAGACTGATGGCGACACACACAGAGCCAGACTGATGGCGACCCAGCTCAACACGGTGATATCGATCTATCGACCCCCCCTCCCCCCAAACCACCACCTTCCTTGAGAGTGGAGTCTGAATATGAAGTTGGAATGGAAATCGTGATATACTAGAAAGTGGAAATGACCATTTCTCGGGGAATTATTAAGTCTTTTTTTTCACCCATGTAAATTGAAACGACGTGAATTAAAAGGACGTGAATAATTGAATAACCAACCACAAAACCTTGTCCAACCAACTTTATGGAATTAAAGGTGGCCACATCGAGATATATTTCTCTTCCGAAGAGATTTCGGACCTAATTTCTTCGATTCCCAGCAGCCGAGCAGACATCTCTTTCCTTGGTGACCCGTATAAAAAAAAACTTTCGACAACAGATCTGGCCGTGAAAAGTTAAGAAAATTGTAACTTAGAATTAATAATGTCACTAATTGGGGCAATAATTCTATGATATGATGCCACTAGTTGGGGCAACATTCTATGAGATGATGTCACTAGTTGGGGCAATATTCTATGAGATCTCACTAATTGGGGCTACATTCTATGAGATGATGCCACTAGTTGGGGCAACATTCTATGAGATGATGTTACTACTTGGGGCAATATTCTATGAGATGATGCCACTAATTGGGGCAATATTCTATGAGATGATGCCACTAATTGGGGCAGCATTCTATGAGATGATGTCGCTAATTGGGGCAACATTCTAGAAGATGATTGCACTAGAGAAGCAACTTGTATGAATGACATGTTGCCACTAGTTGGGGAAACATTCTTCGAATGCCATATGTTACAAGATGCATTGGTGTACCCGACCCTGGTTGTGAAGGACTAGGTAGGGCGTGGTTACACACACACACACAAGTGGTAGCGTGTCCTCTTGTCCCACTTACCTAAACCCCTACACCGATGCGCGGCACCATCCTGAGAAAAGTACTTACCATGTAAACACTGAATGTAATCTCAAATATCAGTTTTGTAGGCCAATGTTCCTCTTCAATGACTCTCTTTACGTCAATTGGAATAGTCATGCATGACGTCACGTGCGGTACTTTAAGCTTAAGACTTGACTCACTTTCCCCTCGACATCAAAACCAGATAAATGGCAACTGCGCGGAAAAGTCTTAGCAATAGTTTTAATGTGGAAGTTTGTAAGTCCCTTCCACGCATATACCATATCTTGTTGTTTTATTGCTTCCGTGTTTGTTTATAAACTCACAGAGGACACAAAATGAGTGAGTGAATGAAATCTCAAACACTTTCCCCAAGCCTCACATGAGCTGACGTCACAAATTATCTAAGAGTCTTGGTATCATGACATTGACAGAAATAGCTGTGTTTACACCGGGAGCAACATTTTTTTCAAATATATAAATACCTTGTCAAAACAGTAAAAGACGTTAAAAATATGAAATTGTAAATGTGTGACATTCTCTAACATTTCTAACATAAAAAATTTCAATGACTTAAATCGATAAGAGGTATTCTAAATTAAGACAGAGGGGGGAAAAAAACATGTTTAAAGCTTCTCGATTGAAGAAGTAGTTTAATAAGAGATTAAGTTTCATCACTATGATGAGGACCAACATGATATATAGATATATAGATATATAGATATATAGATATATAGATATAAAGTTACACTGGCAGTAAGTACCAACAGCTAATATCTTACTGTTCACTTACATCCAAAATAAAGTTGTTATACTCCAGTCAGGTTGGTGTGCACACCACTACCACAACGTTACCCCCATGACGAATGTCAGTCAACACATGCCACTGAACGCACAACATACACGAGGACGAATGAACCGAATCAACGTGTGACCAAAAGGAATCCGTGTGGTGGTGGCCTTTTTTGGGTTTCTTTTTTTTTCTTTTTTAAAGACAGTTGAACTTGACGCCGTCAGGTCAAAGGTCAAATCTGATCGAACGGAAACACTCCGAAAAGCTTCATTGCTAGATTCTCTCATCATTTCTTGTTTCAGCATTTTAATTATTTTTTTTAAAACATTTTTTTCGGGGTGGTGGTTTGAAGGGCGGGGCATGGGGGGGGGGTAATGCTCAAATTTTAACAAACAATAAACATAAAACCAGCTGTTGAACTTCCTGAAGATGTGTATGACAATCAGCCCCGGTATACGCCCCTTAGCTACGCCAACGCTAATTGCGGGCTCCTGTGCTTTGCCAAACGATTCATTAGTTGTTTTTTTGTTTTGTTGTTTTTTTACTAGTTTATTATTTTTAATGCATTTGTAGAACGATTGAAACAGTGCAATGGTTGCTAGGATATAAGTGGGGTGTGACTGCACCTATATAACGGTTGTTAGCAGACTTGACAATGAAATTAAAACACCAGGAACAAAACAAAAATGTACATTCGATACACATGCTAACGTTGCAGAGCGATACGATTACATCGTCATTTTGTGACGGCGATACCAAACATTCATTAGTGAAGTCTGTTACAAAATTATATTCACTACTACCGAGGTTCACTACTACCGAGGCTATCGAGAGTCACGGGTTCGAGCCTCGGTGCTGGCCAGGTCCCCAAGTTCACCCAGCTTCATATGGGTACCTGACATCGGTTGGGGAAAGTAAAGGCGGCTGGGCATTGTGCTAGTCACACAGTCCCTTGCTCGTAAGCCGTTGTTAAAAACTTGTGAACGCTACCTCACTTGCTCCCTATAGCCCATCATGGTCTGAAAAGGGGAATTGCTTATTTTTAATAAAAAAATTTTATTAAAAACTTTGGATTTCGAATGAAGGTAATATTACTACAAGCGAATTCAAGCGATTGACAGTGACGCGATTGACAGTGACGCGCCTGGCATTTTGTTTTTATCAAACAAATAGATTTTTTTTCTACTAAAACTAAAACCAACAAACACCAATAAATTTAGTTGCAATAATTTATTTTAATCCGTACAAATTAAATAGCTCACCAATGAATTATAGCATACAAACTAATAAAGACGAATACTTACAAAAATTAAAATATCGCAACAGTTGCAAAATGGAAAGCTACTTTATAAGTTAATGAGAAGTTGTTTTTTTCCCTACACTTCAAATATAAGTACTACAGTTTCAAATATAAGTACTACAGTTTCAAATATAAGTACTACAGTTTCAAATATAAGTACTACAGTTTCAAATATAAGTACTACAGTTTCAAATATAAGTACTACAGTTTCAAATGTAAGTACTACAGTTTCAAATATAAGTACTACAGTTTCAAATGTAAGTACTACAGTTTCAAATATAAGTACTACAGTTTCAAATGTAAGTACTACAGTTTCAAATATAAGTACTACAGTTTCAAATATAAGTACTACAGTTTCAAATGTAAGTACTACAGTTTCAAATATAAGTACTACAGTTTCAAATATAAGTACTACAGTTTCAAATGTAAGTACTACAGTTTCAAATATAAGTACTACAGTTTCAAATGTAAGTACTACAGTTTCAAATATAAGTACTACAGTTTCAAATATAAGTACTACAGTTTCAAATATAAGTACTACAGTTTCAAATGTAAGTACTACAGTTTCAAATATAAGTACTACAGTTTCAAATATAAGTACTACAGTTTCAAATGTAAGTACTACAGTTTCAAATATAAGTACTACAGTTTCAAATATAAGTACTACAGTTTCAAATGTAAGTACTACAGTTTCAAATATAAGTACTACAGTTTCAAATATAAGTACTACAGTTTCAAATGTAAGTACTACAGTTTCAAATGTAAGTACTACAGTTTCAAATATAAGTACTACAGTTTCAAATATAAGTACTGCAGTTTCAACTGAGCCGAATGTCTCTTGGAACAAGATGTTAAACACCTGTGTTTATTATCATCCATAATTTATTCCTCAATCTTTCTCGCTTTCTTGTGCATACATTTAATTTAAAACATTGCAAATAACACTACAAATGTGTAAATGCACAGTGATGTACATAGTACATAAAACTGATTCAATAGTGCATGATTATTTACAACAAGATCAATAATTGACTTTTTAATGACTTCAAAAATGTAAAATGAGTTTTTAAAAAAGGCGGGGTTGTAAATGCATTGTAAATTTAAGAATTAAAGACTAACTTACCATTTACCTTGCCTTATAAAAGACTACAATAGTTGAAGACACAACTAATCATAACATTTAACAAAGTTTGAAATGTAAATTTTAAAAAATAAGACTAAGTTTTCACTAAGTGTTAATACTTTGATAAATTTGGGTCACATTTTCGGCTTCCTGTAGTTTTTTTTTCGTTTGGTTTCATTTTTTAAATAATTTTTTTTTCATGAAAGGTGGCATTTAAAAGTTTAACATATATAGTATGACACTAACTGTTGGCTTGGCCCTAAGTAAACGACAGCAGGGATCGTAACTCTGGTCATCAATTCACTGTTTCTCATGATCCTGACCAAAAGTTCAATACTCCACCAATCTATCAACACAGGGGGCTAGAGGCTAGAGCTTTCTAATTCAATTAACTTTTTAAATTCTAAAAATTGAATTTTAAATGAAATATCTCGACCCTTACAAGCAAAAAACATCAACATTTCAGTAGACTTAAAATGCCACCAAGTAAACTGTACTGGCAAAGGTTAATGACCAGATTGTGTAATTTGATGCTTGTACATATACTTCCATCAAAGGTGAAAACAGATATAAAAATGTATTCTGTTCATATTGACATATTTTTCAAATGCATTTGGTTTAAGACTATTTTAAAAATATTCATTGATATAAACTTATTATGATAAAAACATTTAAACATTTAAGGTTGCCAGGTTGGGTTGCCAGGTTGGGTTGCCAGGTTGCATTTTAAATAAAAGATATCAGATAACAAAAGATTAAAGAGCTCTTAAAATGCAATGCAATTTCTTAAAGGCTGTTCATCTTCTTGCAATCATTTTTAGCAGCTTACAAATACTCAGCATTTGCATTTTAAATATAGTTTTTAAAAAATCTTTATTTAATTTCGAATGCTTCTGGTTTATATACATTTTTTAAATATCTAAAACACCATTTTTAAGGAATATGACTTGCAATATGGATTCATGTGATTGATCTAGAGACAACTGGTGTTTACGTTGTTAATTCAGTTACTGGGGAGAAGAAACACAGCAAAATATGTTTAAACATCATTCATTTAATAAATTTAATTATTTTTTTAAAACAATTTATTTTGTAAGTACCATTAGAGATAGGGAAACTAGTGTCCAACATAGTTTCTTTTTAAAGAGGGTTGCAAAAAATTTGATACAAGTACCAATACTGACAATACCGTAATTATAAAAATATTTAATAAACAACAACCAAAAACAAGTAATAAAATTGGTCTGTATCTGTTAACACGTCAGAATTAATTCAGCGAAGATAATTTAGTTACCAATTACTAAACTTTAGTGTACATGTATTTCAAATTTAAAATTTATTTCACTTACATCTTCGGCAGTCACACTGCCCAGTCGAGATGTTGCACACAGGGTCAGAGTTCTCCGGGCAGTCTCGGGAAACGCAGTCTGCATCGGACGAACACTCTGAGCCCTGGGGCTGGTCAAGGTCACCGTCAGGACACTCGTGACAGTGACAGTGATGGTCGTTGTGACAGAAGGCCAGGGTGTTGTTGCATTCAATCTGACAGGGGAGGTCATCATTGCAAGAAATCTCTCCGTATTCTGTCGACGTGAATAAAAACAACATGAGGATTTGAAATATAGGGGGAACAAACTAATTAGACAGTATATAATGATACTTTCATGTATTACCGGACTTGTCATGACAGCATATAATGATACTTTCATGTATTACCGGACTTGTCATGACAGTATATAATATACTTTCATGTATTACCGGACTTGTCATGACAGTATATAATGATACTTTCATGTTTTACCGGACTTGTCATGACAGTATATAATGATATTTTCATGTTTTACCGGACTTGTCATGACAGTATATAATGATACTTTCATGTATTACCGGACTTGTCATGACAGTATATAATGATACTTTCATATTTTACCGGACTTGTCATGACAGTATATAATGATACTTTCATGTATTACCAGACTTGTCATGACAGTATATAATGATACTTTCATATTTTACCGGACTTGTCATGACAGTATATAATGATACTTTCATGTATTACCAGACTTGTCATGACAGTATATAATGATACTTTCATGTATTACCAGACTTGTCATGACAGTATATAATGATACTTTCATATTTTACCAGACTTGTCATGACAGTATATAATGATACTTTCATGTATTACCAGACTTGTCATGACAGTATATAATGATACTTTCATGTATTACCAGACTTGTCATGACAGTATATAATGATACTTTCATGTATTACCGGAAGACAGTATATAATGATACTTTCATGTATTACCGGAAGACAGTATATAATGATACTTTCATGTATTACCGGACTTTTCATATACGGTACGTTTCGCGAAGCCACTGGAACACATCAATGGAACCTCGATCAATTCACCCCCCCCCACCCTCAGCGAAGTAGAAAGACGACAGAGTGGACTTGATTCCTGCCTCTATTCGGAGCTTTTTTATAATTCTTCTTCTTTTGAAGGGTTTTAAAGTTTTCAGATAAATTTCAAGTTGTTATTTTCATGGAATCTGTGCGGCAACCTATTAACTTTACCTAAGCGAAGCCCTAGATTAAACTGTTGGAAATATCTAGCCGTGGTACGAGTGAATAAAGGAGACCCCAAAAAAATGAAAGTTAGAGATGGATTTTTTTAAAATGTGTCGCCAACTGACCATGACAGTGACATTTGTTGGACGGGACATCGCAGACCACGTGCTGAGGGTCCGGACACACCGAGGTGCAATCAGCGCTGGTGCTGCACGGGGTACTGGGGTGACAGTCGTGGTCAGCGTCGTTGTGGTCATCGTGATTGTTGTCCACAAGTTTGTTGCCTTCGTCATTGTTGTCCCCTTGGTTGTATCTGCCGTGGCACTCCTCACAGTGACAATGGTGATCATTGTGGCAGAATGCCGTGTCAGTGCCACACGCTGCCGTACACTCGTTGTCAGATGTACATGGGATTTCACCGTAATCTGATGATAAAAAAAAATGTATTGAAAAATTAAAGAAAATATTATTATTTTTTTTAAATTGAACAAAAGACAAGGCGAGATCAAATAGAGAAAATATTTCAAGGGCAGTAACTTAAAGCCAAGGGGAGTAACTTTTTTTTTACCCAAGGAAAACATTTGACAAGGGTCGCGACTTTAAAAGGCAAATAACTTATAACATTCGTGTGGGGTATCTATTGCTAAACACATCTTCCAGACCACCTTAAATCTAATATAATTTGTGTTTACAGGCCCAATGAAGCTGACGGTGAAATCAAGACACAGTGCCGCAATCGCCGTGGTGATGACCTTTATGAACAGGGAACAACTCATCCTGAAAACAGGCAGAGCCGTCTTTACACCATTTTGGGTCCCTGGGCAAAGAAAGAGTGCGCCCCCCCCCCGCAAGAATAGAAAATTAATATACATAATATATATAAATAAACATATTCCCATGGGGCCCCTATGCTCGTGGGCCCCCAGGCAAATGCCCAGCGGGCCTATGCGTCAAGACGGCCCTGACAACAGGGTATCATGGTAAGAACGCCACCGTGATAACGACCCACTCATACTGACCCCGGGGTTTGACCCCACACTCACCGTGACAGTGGCACCTAAAGGTGGGCAGGTCACAAACGCTGCGGTTGTTCCCACACACGGAATCGCAGTCGGCGTTGCCGTGACACGGTTTGTTGGGGTGACACTTGTGGTCATCGTCGTCCTCCGGACACTCCTCGCAGTGGCAGTGGTGGTCATTGTGACAGAAGGCCCTCGAGTTGTTACAAGCTGCACGACACGTCATGTCCTCGGTGCAAGCGACCTCACCGTACTCTATAAATAGAAGAAAACACAGAAGTGTTGACAAGGGATCTGGAAACTGGACATGTTTTGACATAGGGTGTTGACATTGGACGCGTTTTTACCAATGTTCGTTAATTAAGAGTTAAAATCCTCAAACACGACATTTAAAGAGTAGCAAAATTTAACAGTTGGCCAGTTGGGGAAAATAATAATGAGAGAGGTACATGTATGTATAGAACTTTTCCCGAGTCCTTTATTTCTATAATCTGGAAAAGATCGAACTAAGACCCGTGGGTCATTTCCGGCCCACTATCGATCTTCAACCCGCCCTTTCTAAACAGATGCATTTGTACCCAGATAGCAGTGACTAACATAGAAACAGATGCATTTGTACCCAGATAGCAGTGACTAACATAGAAACAGATGCATTTGTACCCAGATAGCAGTGACTAACATAGAAGAGGTCGTGTAACATCTATTTAGAGAAAGCAGACGCGGCCTTCCCTACTGAGCTTCATAAACTTATCATGACTAAAATTGGTCTTCATTTTTAAATAATATCCTACTATCCCCCATCCCAAAAAGCTTTATTTTCCACTAACAATACGATTTGTGAGTGCGCTTAGGAATTGGTTCGTGTAATGGTGAACCGTTCCTTTGTCAAAACTGTGAAAACACATGTTCTGATTGGTTCAAGAGATATAACAATGCAAACGATAAAGTGAGTGAGAGAGAAAGAGTGACAGAGAGTGACAGAGAGAAAAGAGAGAGACACATAAAAAAAGAAAGAGAGAGGCGACCATGTTCAAGAGTAGAAAGAAAGAAGGAGTGTAGAGTCATTTTCACACGTAAATATTAATTAAACATTAATCAAATGTCACCAACTGACCATGACAGTGACATTTGTTGGACGGGACATCGCAGACCGCGTGCTGAGGGTCCGGACACACAGACGTGCAATCAGCGCTGGTGCTGCACGGGGTACTGGGGTGACAGGCGTGGTCAGCGTCGTTGTGGTCATCGTGATTGTGGTCATCGTGATTGTTGTCCACATTATTTTGTACCTCATGACTGTGGACCTCATGACTGTGGTCGCCCTGGTTGTGGTCCGCGCCGTCAGGACACTCATGACAGTGGCAGTGGTGGTCGTTATGACAGAAGGCCTGGGTGTTGTTACAAGATACCTGACAGGAGAGGTCCTCGGTGCAAGGCAGCTCACCGTACGCTGTGCATGTCAGAAGAGTAAAAACGTATAGAGGAAAACATGAACACAATGTAAGATCGAGGTATAATACAACAGGAAAACATGAACACAATGTGAGATCGAGGTATAATACAACAGGAAAACATGAACACAACGTGAGATCGAGGTATAAAACAATCGAAATGGTTAAGTCTAATACTAATATTATTAAAATGTGTATAATATTTATATACTAGCAGACCCGTCGTGCGTTGCAACGATCTCAGTAAAACTGAATACATTTAAAGAAACCAATAAGTGGTATGTTTAAAAACAATTATGCCAGAAAACTACGCGTAAGTGTGGAAAAAAACCGTCACATTTTCATAGCAACCGGATAAATAAATCAATAATTTAAAAGCTTAAAAAAGAAGAAACGATATTAAGGGCCCCGACCCCTTAATAAGCGATAATTTATTTTTTTATTGCCATTGTACTCAAACTATATTTCTCAAAATCGTGTAAAATTGAATAGGAAATACAATTATTAACGTTCAGTAGACATTTGGGGCCCCCAGCTCTGAGGGAATGGACATTAGAAGTTCAGTGCCCTATAGTAATTTAATATAGGCTCTTAAGTTTGTATATACTAAGTTTGGTCAAAATCCAGTTATTTTCTCATTATCTAACTCTTAAACTACCCTTTATAAAGCTAATATAGAGGGGGGGGGGATGGCATTAAGGGACCACCGGACCCATTCAGTGCAAGATGTCAATTTCAAAAACCTGTTCATTTTAATTCAGTTTCATCATGGATATATTTCTCAAGATCTTTAAAAAGTGAATAGGAAACATATCTTAAACATATACGAAAAAAATACATTTGGGGCCACGGCCCCGAAGATATTGACATTAGAAGTTCAGTGCCCTTAAATATTTTAATATGGGCTACCAAGTTTTTGTATACAAAGTTTGGTTAAGATCTATAAGTCCCATAACCCGAAGGTCGTAGGGGATCCCTAATTAGAGCTTACTCGGGGCTTGTTTATACCTGGTAAGTGCCCCAATTCCCTTCCAGGGGTCAGCGGAGGACTTTCTTAGCGTATCATTTATATTGTGGCTTTGCGTGGGCTTGATCCCACGCCCCTCAGCTTTGTGAGGCGAGCGAACTACTGACTTCGCTACACAGCAGCTCAATTACTCAGTAGCTAACGCATACACTAATTTTATATAGCTCGTATAAGCAAAAAATGACATTATTGCCCCCCGGCCAGTGGCGTAGCTAGGGGGGCGGTCCCTCCCGGGCGGCACACATTTTGACGGCGGCATTTGTGGGCATTTGAAAAGTACAGCCATTTCCGACTAATGCCCTTTTTCCTGTGAAGGGGGGAAAACAAGGTGAAACAAAAATATTCGTAATTTTGAGTCTTAATTAACAGGTAGCACATTATTTGTTTGATTACATACTGGTTGTTATAATTACCGCAAACCCGTTCAAAAAATTAAGATCGCTCAAAAAAGGTATCGATTTGTTTGGAAAATTAAGCGGTATACTTCACAGATGACGCTTTTAAAGGAAAACTATACACAAAAACACATCACCACTTGGCCGAATAATATGTGCTATTAATATCGCCAAGAATAAATTTTGCGTGGAATTTCGACATGCGCAGAATGATGCGCGAACAAGTACCAACATGGCATGGTGGGTCAAATATTGTTGTAACTTGCAAGTTGTAATTTATATTACTGTTTCAGTTTTCAGAAAAATTATTGTAGGGAATTATTAAAAATTAAATAATTTTTTGTATTGCATTAAAGTAGAACAAATGATTTTTGCTTTTTTAAATTTATTTATTTAAAATTAAAATACGGTTATTCATTAAAAATGTTACGCCTATCCAATTAAAGTAATGTGTAAATAATTTGAATTATGACAAGAATATGAAAATATTCAAATTTCTCCGTTAATAAACATAACAATTGCCAAACATAATTTCGAAAAAAAAATACTGTAAAATTTCAAGCGTCTTGGAAAAATTGACATCTGAAGAACTAACTAGTAAAACGAGTTCAGATGCGGGAATTTTACTCTATTCAATGCAATTTTTTCTAGTGTATGTTATCTCAATTTAAGGGAACCCATCTTTTTTTAAAAATTAATGCACAACCATTTCATGGAACAAAGAGATGTGCTAATACAAAACGCTGTTATATCAGCCAAAACAATGTGTGAAGAGTTGGAGATATCAGCTGAACGCCGAATGAGAAGGGGAAAAATATGAGTGGGGAAAATTCAGAATACGTGGTTCTATCTTTAGAACAAGAAGTGCGACGAGAATTATTTTTATCCATGGATAGAAATATACAAGAAAATAAAACAACGCTTATCCTTGTAAGAAAATATTCGTGTATAATACCATATAATACCATATAATACCATGTAACCTACTAAATGAAAAATGTGAACATCAAATAAATTACTGTTTTGACATTGATAAAGAAAATTTCAAATTTGAAAGAAAAAGGATCCAGGTTTTTATGGCTGTACCTACACTACAAGAAGAAGCATTACGTTAGAAAAACCGGGGGAAAAGACCCTTGATCTATTAACATTTATTCAACAGTATAGATTGGAAAATTTGCTAAGAATTTGTTCAATAAATGCTCTCAGTTGTCGCTTTCTCCAAACTGAAGTTGATAAAAAAAATTATTAAATTATTGATTAAAATGCACAGGCATTTCGAACTTTACATCTGGCACCGAATGGGCCCGGGGTTGGCTATAAAATCGGTTTTTGATTATATGAGCGGTATAAAAATTAATTTAAGCATTTTATTCTTGAAAAAATTAATGGATCGTGACCAAACTTAGTATATTAAAACTTGAGAGCCTATATGCCTATATAAAAAAAATAAGTATGGCACAGAACTCATTCCTTCTGGGGCGGAGCAACAAATCTTTTTTTTTCGTAAAACTTTAAGATTTTGTTCCCATTATGATTTTACACGATCTTTACAAATATTGACATATATATATATTATGATACTGGTTGAACTGAACAATGAACAGGTGTTTCAAAATTTATATCTTGCATCGATTTGACCAGGGGCCCTTGATGCAGTTTTTTAGCTCATATTAGCAATATAAATATTAATTTATTCAATTATTTCAATCCGATCGTTAAGAAATTCTGAAAAAGTTTTTGACATAAAGAATATTAAAAATAAAACTTATGGGCCCCGAGGGCCCATAATGGCATTTTTTTCTTATATATAAGCTATATTAAAATATTTCAAACATGGTCTACTGCGTTAATGGACGGATCTTGACCTAACTTTATGTTTCAACATTAAATTATTATAGGGCGTTGAAATCCTAATGTTTATTCCTTCCGTGCCAGGAGTCCCAAAATCTCTTTGTAAATTTTAAAGACTTATTTCACTTTTCGATATTAAACGTTCTTGACAAATAATGACAATTTTCTTTATCATAATCCAGACATAAATCTTCAGGGGCGTTGACATCTTGTTCAGTTTGGACCCGGGGGCTCTCAATGCCATTTTTTAATATAAGCTTTATAAAGATTACTTTAAACATTAGCTACCGGCACCATTCATCCTATTGAATGTTGTTGAGCACGCACAGGCAAAAGGATTGTTGGCAACTTTATAAAGTTAATCTTCATAGGAGGCCTGGGGCCTAAAATATCGTTTTTTCTCCGTATATGAGCTATTAACGAAACTATTTAAACATTATCTACTGAGTAAACAGATGAATCTTGATAAAACATGGTAAATAAAACTTTTTGACACATTAAAATAGTAAGGAAATTGAAATCAAATTGTACATTTTTTTGGAGCTGGGCGTTTTTCTCCATTCGATTTTACACAATCTTGACAAATATTAAAACACATATACATCATTATTCAGTTTTCAATATTTAAGGATTTTGAAATTTACATCTTGTACCATTTGGGGCGCCGGGACTTTTATGTTTTTAAAAAAACTTTCTTAAGCTTTATAATTATTATTATATTCAACCGATCGCCCTGATAATTTGATAAGTTGTTAAGTAAGTTGGAAATATTTAAAAAAATGTATCACCTATTTTGGGGGCGTTGCCCTTAATATCGTTTTATTTTCTATGTAAGTTTCTAATAAATTATTTTATTTATACAATCACCATGAAACTTAGATTTTTTTAGCACACTTCTGCGAAGGTTTCTGGCATAATACGCTTTTAAAACATACCACTCATTGGTTTCTTTGTATTTATTCCTTTGTACAGAGATCGCTGCAACGTACGACGGGTCAGCTAGTTTATAATAAATGGCAAATGCTTAGAAAAAAAAATCTGTTTGGAAAATCTTTTTAAAACGATCCTTTGTGAAAGATCCCGAGGAGATCTAGTTCGAGTGTTTAAATAAATAAATAAAACTGAACAAATGTTTTTTTAAAAGATCCTATAAAAGATCCCGAGAATCTAGTGCAGTATCTTTATTTAATAAATAGAAAGAAAGGCATATATACAGAGAGAGAGTGAGAGAGAGAGAGAGAGAGAGAGAGAGAGAGAGAGAGAGAGAGAGAGAGAGAGATGAGAGAGAGAGAGAGAGAGAGAGAGAGAGAGAGAGAGAGAGAGAGAGAGAGAGAGAGAGGGGGGGAGAGTAAAAAGTGAGATAAAATGTATAAATTAGCTCAGATACAGAGGACAATGCGTGGTACTGATTTGATAACCATCTTTGGAATACCCAGGGGGGGGGGTCTACCAAAACTAATGAGAATTAAGTATACATTTAAGTCTAAAAGCTTTAGTTACGACAACATAACTTTACTTACAATGTCAATGGTACGACAACATATATAACTTTACTTACAATGGCAATGGCATTTTTGTGACGGAACATCGCACACAGCATGTTCGGGATCCGTGCAAACCGTTCTACACTCGTCGTTGGTCAAACAGGGGGTGTTGGGGTGGCAGTCCTGGTCACCATTGTTAGGGTCAACATCATTCCGAGTATTTTCGCCGGTGTTGCTGTGACCCAGGCCATCATTCAGGGTGTCGCTGTGACCCAGGCTATCATTCAGGGTGTCGCTGTCATTGATTCTGGGCTGGTTGACCAGGCGTAGATCTCTACTCAAGTTATCGTTCGCATAAACGTTGTCAGGCTCATTGTTCCTGGGGTCATTGTTCCTTGGGTCAGTGTTCATGGGGTCATTGTTCCCGGGGTCATTGTTCCTTGGGTCAGTGTTCATGGGGTCATTGTTCCCGGGGTCATTGTTCCCGGGGTTATTGTTCCTGGGGTCATTGTTCCTGGGGTCAGTGTTCCTGGGGTCATTGTTCCCGGGGTTATTGTTCCTTGTGTCATTGATTCTTGGGTCATTGTTCCCGGGGTCATTGATCCTTGGGTCATTGTTCCTGGGGTCAGTGTTCCTGGGGCCATTGTTCCCGGGGTTATTGTTCCTGGGGTCATTGTTCCTGGGGTCAGTGTTCCTGGGGTCATTGTTCCCGGGGTTATTGTTCCTGGGGTCATTGTTCCCGGGGTTATTGTTCCTTGGGTCATTGTTCCCGGGGTTATTGTTCCTTGGGTCATTGTTCCCGGGGTTATTGTTCCTTGGGTCATTGTTCCTTGGGTCATTGTTCCTGGGGTCATTGTTCCTTGGGTTATCCGTCCTCAAGAAATTGTTCCTCTGATCATGACTAGTGGATTCAATGTTCCACGGATTATTGTTCCTGGGGTTATAAGTGGTAGAGTCAATGTTCAACAGATTATCTGTCACCATAAAATCGTTCCTCGCGCCATTGTTGCCGTGACCAGCTGTGCTTACGTCATAGTTTCTTGGGGTATAGTTCAAGGGGTCACGAGTCCTGGCTAAATTGTTCTGGGGGTCATGAGTCCTGGCTAAATTGTTCTGGGGGTCACGAGTCCTGGCTAAATTATTCTGGGGGTCACGAGTCCTGGCAAAATTGTTCTGGGGGTCACGAGTCCTGGCTAAATTGTTCTGGGGCTCACGAGTGCTGGCAAAATTGTTCTGGGGGTCACGAGTCCTGGCAAAATTGTTGTGGGGCTCACGAGTGCTGGCAAAATTGTTCTGGGGCTCACGAGTCCTGGCAAAATTGTTCTGGGGGTCACGAGTCCTGGCTAAATTGTTCTGGGGGTTATCCTGTCTCTGTCCAGGCTGAACACAGGGCAGGTCACAGTGACATCTCATGTCCATGAAGCAGCACGCAGTCATGTACCCGCAATACTGGACGCAGGTTGAGTTGTCGACACATGGGATGGGCTCACGGTCTGCGTGAGAGACGAATGAAATGGTGAGGCAAGACTAGGTGACATATAATGAAATGGTGAGGCAAGACTAGGTGACATATAATGAAATGGTGAGGCAAGACTAGGTGACATATAATGAAATGGTGAGGCAAGACTAGGTGACATATAATGAAATGGTGAGGCAAGACTAGGTGACATATAATGAAATAGTGAGGTGAGATTATGTGACATTAAAAGTAATGGTAAGGTGACGCTTTGTGACATTTACTAATATGGTAAGGCGGGACCAGGAGAAATTAAATTAAATTGTAAGACAATGTATGGAATTTTTAAAAACAACTTTTCATTAACGTGAAAGAGCAGATCACGGAAAGGGGTAACAAGTTGGGGTGACAGGACAGAGTTAACAGAATCAGGTCGACAGGATTGGAGGTACAGGAATGGGTTGACAGGATTGGAGTTACAGGAATGGGTTGACAGGATTGGGGTTACAGGATTGGGGTTACAGGAATGGGTTGAAAGGATTGGGGGTACAGGAATGGGTTGACATGATTGGAGTTACAGGAATGGGTTGACAGGATTGGAGTTACAGGATTGGGTTGACAGGATTGGGGTTACAGGAATGGATAGACATGATTGGAGTTACAGGAATGGGTTGACAGGATTGGGGTTACAGGAATGGATATACATGATTGGAGTTACAGGAATGGATAGACATGATTGGAGTTACAGGAATGGGTTGACAGGATTGGGGTTACAGGAATGGATAGACATGATTGGAGTTACAGGAATGGGTTGACAGGATTGGGGTTACAGGAATGGATATACATGATTGGAGTTACAGGAATGGGTTGAAAGGATTGGAGTTACAGGAATTGGTTGACAGGATTGGAGTTACAGGAATGGGTTGACAGGATTGGAGTTACAGGAATGGGTTGACAGGATTGGGGTTACAGGATTGGGGTTACAGGAATGGGTTGAAAGGATTGGGGGTACAGGATTGGGGTTACAGGAATGGGTTGAAAGGATTGGGGGTACAGGAATGGATATACATGATTGGAGTTACAGGAATGGATAGACATGATTGGAGTTACAGGAATGGGTTGAAAGGATTGGGGGTACAGGAATGGGTTGACAGGATTGGAGTTACAGGAATGGGTTGACAGGATTGGGGTTACAGGAATGGATAGACATGATTGGAGTTACAGGAATGGGTTGACAGGATTGGGTTGAAGGGTATAGAGTACCCAGTACCGGATAGAGGTGACGTAACGTAATGGTACGCATAAGGGCGTAGCCCAGTTCGCTTTGCGTTAAACACATTTGGCAAAAGATAGGTACCAAGATAGTCTAAATATCCATCGGAGTTTAATTCCCTTTTTTATTGACAGTGCACATTGATAAAGCTAAAAACGATTGATTTATTGATGTTTGCATGTTTATATGTTTGCATGTTTATATGTTTGCATGTTTGTATGTTTATATGTTTGCATGTTTATATGTTTGCATGTTTGCATGTTTATATGTTAAATCAGTGGAATGGTTACTAGGTATGAAACATCATGTGGACTCATAATTATAAGAATTATGTGTCAATCTCTGTCAACATACAACTATGTGTCAATCTCTGTCAACATACAACTATGTGTCAATCTCTGTCAACATACAACTATGTGTCAATCTCTGTCAACATACAACTATGCGTCAAGTATTTACAGTGTGTCTCCCTAGCACGATGATTATAGAAAATGTTATTTGTACCATACATTGAGAGATGATATTCCACTGAAAAATCCTGAAAACATGCAGGATATTAATCTCGACAACCAATATACTTGGCGCCCACGCTTTTCAACATAATTTAAACATACCGTCAACACAGTTGTACCACGAGCGCAGTTTAAACATACCTCCCATACAGTTGTACCACCAGCACAGTTTAAACATACCTCCCATACAGTTGTACCACCAGCACAGTTTAAACATACCTCCCATACAGTTGTACCACCAGCACAGTTTAAACATACCTTCCATACAGTTGTACCACCAGCGCAGTTTAAACATACCTCCCATACAGTTGTACCACCAGCACAATTTAAACATACCTCCCATACAGTTGTACCACCAGCACAATTTAAACATACCTCCCATACAGTTGCACTTTTGGGTGTCCTTGTTGCACGTCCCCTGCCATGGTCGGCACCAGTACACACAGTGGCGGTCCTCCAAGCAGTAAGACAGGTTGCTGTAAGGGTTTGGGGCAGTATGTGAAAGACTGATCAGGCCTGTAAGAAGAATGAGAAAGTGTTAGCGATATTTCAGATAATAGGATTCATGTTTCAGGCAGTATAAGTCATATTTAAAATAGTTATGTATATTTACCCATGATGCACCATCGTCTCGCGAGACGGAAGCATGGCGAAGATATAAATGTTTCAAAGAGTATTCTATATATATATATATATATATATATATATATATATATATATATATATATATATATATAGAGAGAGAGAGAGAGAGAGAGAGAGAGAGAGAGAGAGAGAGAGAGAGGGAAACACCTTGGAAGTCGTCGATGATTTCACCTACCTTGGCAGTAACATCACAAGCACACTCTCCAGGGATAAGGAAATAGGAACCAGAATCGGCAAGGCCGCATCATTAATGGCTAGGCTGAATCAAAGAGTGTGGAACAATGCGCAGCTCACAGATAGGACGAAAATCACGGTGTACCAGGCCTGCGTGCTCAGCACACTCCTCTATGGCAGTGAGTGCTGGACGACCTACGCCAAGCAAACAAAGCAGCTCAACAGCTTCCACTTACGATGCTTGCGTAGGATTCTACGCATCAAGTGGCAGGACAAGATCACCAATGTCGAGGTACTCAGAAGAAGCCATATGCTGAGTATGCACTCAATTCTGAGTGAGAGGCGCCTGCGGTGGTTAGGTCATGTCCGCAGGATGAGCTCGGAGCGCATTCCTAGAGCATGGCTTTACGGTGAGCTGGCAACCGGTATGAGAAAAAGAGGTCGCCCCTGCTTGCGCTTCAAGGGCGGCTGCAAGAAAGACATGTCATTGGCTCAGATAGACCATAAAACGTGGGAGACCATTGCCGAGGAGCGCACCTCCTGGCGGGCAAAAGTGCGTGAGGGCATTCATGTCGCGGAAGCATCCCTCATAGCTTTGAGTGAAGAGAGAAGGGCCAGGCCAGAAGAAAGAGCAGGGGGGCAGAGGAGTAGGAGTACACGCCATCGTCCCATGAGGACGGACGGTTGCCATACATACATACATACATATATACATATATATTTCAGTTAGCATTATGCATATCACAAAAAGTATTGACATTTTTACAAAAAGTATAATTCGTATTTCATATAGTAATGGTGCATTTCAGATATTATTATTCCTATGTCAGATAGCATTGAAGTATTTCAGATGCCATGTGTCGTATTTCAGCTACCATCGGTCGTATTTCAGATACCATCGGTCGTATTTCAGATACCATCGGTCGTATTTCAGATACCATCGGTCGTATTTCAGATACCATCGGTACTATTTCAGATACCATCGGTCGTATTTCAGATGCCATGGGTCGTATTTCAGATACCATCGGTCGTATTTCAGATACCATCGGTCGTATTTCAGATACCATCGGTCGTATTTCAGATACCATCGGTCGTATTACAGATACCATCGGTCGTATTTCAGATACCATTGGTCGTATTTCAGATATCATTGGTCGTTTTTCAGATACCATTGGTCGTATTTCTGATACCATTGGTCGTATTTCAGATATCATTGGTCGTTTTTCAGATACCATTGGTCGTATTTCTGATACCATTGGTCGTATTTCAGATATCATTGGTCGTATTTCAGATACCATCGGTCGTATTTCAGATACCATCGGTCGTATTTCAGATACCATCGGTCGTATTTCAGATACCATCGGTCGTATTTCAGATACCATTGGTCGTATTTCAGATATCATTGGTCGTATTTCTGATACCATTGGTCGTATTTCAGATATTAGTAGCAAAACTTTGGACAGCATCAGAACGATGATACTTTTACTTTTACGTAGTAATTTGAAACAATTTAAAAAGGGGGAAAACAGAAATGTGGTGATGTGTTTGTTTTTTTAAAAAAAGAAGTATAACGAAAAATCTGACTTAAATATCAGGTACTTAGTTATATTGTTAGTCATTGTAAAAGATCATTATTAAAGAACTTTTATTTGTTAAGTTACCGTCAACTATAATTATTTATAAGTATATAAATATTGTTTGACGTGTGAGCCAATCAAAAATTATTGTACCAGTAAAATAACTTTTGTAGGGTCTAATAATTAATACTATTATCATCGGTGTTATAGCACAAATATACATACATACATATGATATATATATATGCCTTGGTGTAACAGAGCAAAGATCATCTAAATAAATGTTGTCAGTTACGATTAATAACTAATCATTATAAATAATTAAACATTTAAGTTAAAATAATTTTTTTCTTTTACTGTAACCGCTTATCTACTAGTCTACTGTTTTTCTCCCTCGAAAATTCTTTTTTTTTAAAAGTTATTTATTTTTAGATTATATAATTTTACACTAGTTTATAGATTGTTTAAATCATCTCTATTTGATCTCTGAACTAAGAAACGCAGGCCAAACCCACTACCACCTCCCTTTAAAGAAAATGTTGCAAATCTTTTAATCTATTTGTAGCGCACACTGAAAAGTTGAATCTTTTGCTCAGACACCCCAGGTCCTCTCATTACCCACAATCTGCACCTGAGTATACACGCGTGGGTGTGTTTGTGTGGTCGTGTGTGTGTTAGTGAGTATTTACTTGCGTTAATTATTATTATTAATTTTTCTTTCTTTCTATGAGCGTTTTCATGTTGCAAAAGTATGTGTGCAAAGTCTTTGATTAAAAATAATAAATACCGACACTGTTAGTAGATTACAATATATGTTTAGAATCATGATTTCATAGAGAACATTTGGCTGCACGTTCTGCGTAAGGGGCCGTCCATAAATGACGTCACACACCTTGGTGACCCACACATTTACGATGATTTGTGACGAGAGGGAGGGGGTGTTTAAGAACTGTGATGTCACATCAAAACGCGCAGCTCTAAATAAAAGTCCCACTTAAATATTTGATTGCTTACAATTTATTTAATGAAGTTTTAAATGGCTACACGTGAGTTACGATATCAGAGTGCATCATTTAACTAAATACAAACATGTACTTAAAATGACGATAAAGTGATTTGAAACAGGCTCATTTTCAAATATTAAGTCCGGTTTTTGTTTGTTTGTTTGTTGTTGTTTTTTTATTGTTCCGAAAAGCTTTGTGACGTCATATTCGATATTTTTTTTGGGGGGGGGGCTAACTTTTTGTGACGACGTGTGGCAAGGGGGGAGGGGGGAATCACGAGGTGTAGTCTTATTTTTTCAACTTTCGGCACTAGAAGATGTGTCATGATTGAGCAACACTTTCAATTCAGAAAGGCGGATTTAATATTTGTTACGTGTGGATAAAATTAAATTAGGAACTTTAAAAAAAAATTACATAATAACGTTAGGTGTTTGCAATTTGCTCTTCCAAATGATCAGCCTTATATTATATTTTAATATATAAAAAAGACATTTTAAATTCACATTACTTTTTTTCCATTAAAAATATATAGATTTATCCGAGTAATTTACAAAGGATAACAATTAGTAGTGAATTATTTTGTTTTAAATACCTATTAAAGAAATTTAAAAGTTTAATTTTACTTTGGTCAACAAAACAATGACAAAGATGATTAAAGGATAATACAGTAATAATAATTTTGATACTTATAATGATAATAATAGCAATCATATAGCAATAATGATTCTGACGATATTGATGACGATTATGATGATGATGATAATCATAATAATAATAATAATAATATAATAAATCGAAAGGAAAAAAATAAAGATAAAAGAGCTGTGACTGTGATGATATACATAATCAGAAATCAACGTACATGTTAGTCCAACCAAGGCAGAAGCCGAAGCAAAGAGAAACATTTTGTTCTTTCTTTTTTTTCCTTCTCAGTAGTTTATCAGAATGGCGAAGTAGCAGTGTGTTGTATCTCTAGAATAGATCATGTCGATTAATCCTGACTTTTTATAGACATCCACCCTCATTGTGATAGCCGTCACGTGACCTACGCCCGAGTTCACTGTCCCGTGTCAACAACATAACAAGTTGAGCAGTCGAGGAAAGTCATTTGTTTATTCAATTCACGCCCGTTCTTTGGCCGGGGGTCGTTGTCAGTCATAGTTGTTTATGTCGAATTAGTTAACTGGGGAGCCAGGTGTCGCATTTTTAATTAGTATTTAATAATAAAAATTATTTTGTAATCAAAAACCAACTTCGTGGTGTTATTGTAATTGTTTTATTTGTTTTCCTACCTCTTCTTTATGAAGCATGGAGCCGACAGGCCGCCCGCCCGCCCCTAAATGCGATTATAATCTTTGTCCTGAAATGACGACTAGAAATCAATTTGAAGAAGTTATGATTCAGAAAAAAAACATTGTCATGAACATTTATTAATCTTGCCTTGTGTAATCCAGAAAAAAAAATGTATGTGTTTTTGTGGAAAGTGTGCTTATAAAAACTTGAAATAGGACCTGTTTCTTTTTTTTTAAAGTAGTAGTGTCTATCATTTGGAGCAGTAGTGTTAATTCCCCCCCCCACCCCCACCCCACCCGCGACGAGCATTGCTTTTACTGTTAGAAAATGGAGATAGTTTATCAAGGGCGTTGATTTTTTTAAAAAACATCATTGAAAGAGTTAACCTGACATTTAATATGGACGCGTTTTATTTCAAATATATTTTTTATTTGAAATATCTTACTTTCAAGTTGTACTTGACTCTATCACAATGCCTGTTATTATGTTTCTATCACAATGCCTGTTATTATGTTTCTATCACAATGTCTATTATTATGTTTCTATTACAATGCCTGTTATTATGTTTCTATCACAATGCCTGTTATTATGTTTCTATCACAATGCCTGTTATTATGTTTCTATCACAATGCCTGTTATTATGTTTCTATCACAATGTCTGTTATTATGTTTCTATCACAATGCCTGTTATTATGTTTCTATCACAATGCCTGTTATTATGTTTCTATCACAATGCCTGTTATTATGTTTCTATCACAATGCCTGTTATTATGTTTCTATCACAATGTCTGTTATTATGTTTCTATCACAATGTCTGTTATTATGTTTCTATCACAATGTCTGTTATTATGTTTCTATCACAATGCCTGTTATTATGTTTCTATCACAATGCCTGTTATTATGTTTCTATCACAATGCCTGTTATTATGTTTCTATCACAATGTCTGTTATTATGTTTCTATCACAATGTCTGTTATTATGTTTCTATCACAATGTCTGTTATTATGTTTCTATCACAATGTCTGTTATTATGTTTCTATCACAATGTCTGTTATTATGTTTCTATCACAATGTCTGTTATTATGTTTCTATAACAATGTCTGTTATTATGTTTCTATCACAATGCCTGTTATTATGTTTCTATCACAATGTCATTTGTCTATCTGTTATTATGTTTCTATCACAATGTCTGTTATTATGTTTCTACCACAATGTCTGTTATTATGTTTCTATCACAATGTCTGTTATTATGTTTCTATCACAATGTCTGTTATTATGTTTCTATCACAATGTCTGTTATTATGTTTCTATCACAATGTCTGTTATTATGTTTCTATCACAATGTCTGTTATTATGTTTCTATCACAATGCCTGTTATTATGTTTCTATCACAATGCCTGTTATTATGTTTCTATCACAATGCCTGTTATTATGTTTCTATCACAATGCCTGTTATTATGTTTCTATCACAATGTCTGTTATTATGTTTCTATCACAATGTCTGTTATTATGTTTCTATCACAATGCCTGTTATTATGTTTTATTCAAATATTCTTAATAAATGACACTGAAAAAAAACGCCCATGAGTTTTTTCTTGTCTTGAATGAAAGAATAACAGCAACAGTGCTAAGGCGACACTTAGATACCATTGAGAGGTCACGTGACGACCACCATGAAGGAATATCTAGTATGACGAATCAATTCAAAGTGAAAGCAACCTCAAATCACCGTCCCTCAAAGCACTGTCCCTCAAAGCACCGTCCCTCAAAGCACCGTCCCTCAAAGCACCGTCCCTTAAAGCACCGTCCTTCAAAGCACCGTCCATCAAACCACCGTCCCTCAAAGCACCGTCCCTCAAAGCACCGTCCCTCAAAGCACCGTCCCTTAAAGCACCGTCCTTCAAAGCACCGTCCATCAAACCACCGTCCCTTAAAGCACCGTCCCTCAAAGCACCGTCCCTCAAAGCACCGTCCCTCAAAGCACCGTCCCTGAAAGCACCGCCCTTCAAAGCCACGTCCCTCAAAGCTACGCCCCTCAAAGCTACGCCCCTCAAAGCACCGTCCCTCAAAGCACCATCCCTCAAAGCACCGTCCCTCAAAGCACCGTCCCTCAAAGCACCGTCCCTCAAAGCACCGTCCCTCAGAGCACCGTCCCTCAGAGCACCGTCCCTCAGAGCACCGTCCTTCAGAGCACCGTCCATCAAAGCACCGTCCCTTAATGCACCGTCCCTCAAAGCACCGTCCTTCAAAGCATCGTCCCTCAAAGCACCGTCCCTCAGAGCACCGTCCCTCAGAGCACCGTCCCTCAGAGCACCGTCCCTCAGAGCACCGTCCCTCAAAGCCACGTCCCTCAAAGCACCGTCCATCAAAGCACCGTCCCTCAAAGCACCGTCCCTCAAAGCCACGTCCCTCAAAGCACCGTCCCTCAAAGCACCGTCCCTCAAAGCACCGTCCCTCAAAGCACCGTCCCTCAGAGCACCGTCCCTCAGAGCACCGTCCCTCAAAGCCACGTCCCTCAAAGCACCGTCCATCAAAGCACCGTCCCTCAAAGCCACGTCCTCAAAGCACCGTCCCTCAAAGCCACGTCCCTCAAAGCACCGTCCCTCAAAGCCACGTCCCTCAAAGCCACGTCCCTTGAAGCACCGTCCATCAAAGCGCCGTCCCTCAGAGCACCGTCCCTCAGAGCACCGTCCATCAAAGCACCGTCCCTTAATGCACCGTCCCTCAAAGCACCGTCCCTCAAAGCACCGTCCTTCAAAGCATCGTCCCTCAAAGCACCGTCCCTCAAAGCACCGTCCCTCAGAGCACCGTCCCTCAAAGCCACGTGCCTCAAAGCACCGTCCATCAAAGCACCGTCCCTCAAAGCCACGTCCTCAAAGCACCGTCCCTCAAAGCTACGCCCCTCAAAGCACCGTCCCTCAAAGCCACGTCCCTCAAAGCCACGTCCCTCAAAGCACCGTCCCTCAAAGCACCGTCCCTCAAAGCACCATCCCTCAAAGCACCGTCCCTCAAAGCACCATCCCTCAAAGCACCGTCCCTCAAAGCACCATCCCTCAAAGCACCGTCCCTCAAAGCCACGTCCCTCAAAGCACCGTCCCTCAAAGCACCATCCCTCAAAGCACCGTCCCTCAAAGCACCATCCCTCAAAGCACCGTCCCTCAAAGCCATGTCGCTCAAAGCACCGTCCCTCAAAGCCACGTCCTTCAAAGCCACGTCCCTCAAAGCACCGTCCCTCAGAGCACCGTCCCTCAAAGCCACGTCCCTCAAAGCACCGTCCCTCAAAGCCACGTCCCTCAAAGCACCGTCCCTCAAAGACACGTCCCTCAAAGCCACGTCCCCCAAAGCCACGTCCCTCAAAGCACCGTCCCTCAAAACACCGTCCCTTAAAGCACCGCCCCTTAAAGCACGTCCCTCAAAGCACCGTTCCTCAATGTCATTTCCCAAAACAATCAAACTCTCCAATATGCAGTCCTCCAGCCAGCAACACACCATTCCTCCAGAACACCTTTTCCCAAAGCATGCACCATTTCTCAAAACACCATCCCCAAAACACCATTCTCCCAACATACCGTCCCTCAAATACACAGTATCCTAAATCATCAAATAGCAACACACACCATTGCCAACCAAAAAATACAATACTGCAGATTGCATATTGCATTACGAATAAATCACACATCAACACTAACATTAACGGCACGGCGAATATGACCCTTGTTGATCGGGGATTGTTCCATGCTGTTTTGCAAACGTCACCTTGCGACACACGGTATCAAAAACATGTTGTTGTCTATCGCGATGAACGTTAAAACCAAGAAATATTCCAGAGCTTTGAAGACGTTTAGTAAAGGAATATTCCCTCCAAGTGCTTCGTCCCTAATTGAATCACGCCACGCACCCATCCACCTCTACACAGAAAGAAATACAAGCCCACCAAAAATTAGTATATTTTTTAGAGTAAGACGTTGGTGTGAGAGTACGGTGTTTATGAATGAATGATGTCATCAACCAAGTAAACAAATTGAAAGTCACCATTGAGATAATCATTGAATGATTATTTTTTTTAAAGTTAAATTAACGTCATTTTTTTAACCACGTTTTTATTAACTCGCTTTCGTTGGGCATTGTCCAAGATTTTTTCAAATCTGCCAACGTAAAATTGAACCACTTCTGATTGTCCTAGAGATCTGAAAATTTTACCACAGATAGATCTTGGATGACAATGCATTGTATCAAAATTTCAGATCGATCAAATGTACCGTTATTAAATTATTGAACTTTTAAGTTTATCTATAGTATATATAAAAGCATCTGTACCGTCGGCTTTTGTTGACATCCGTGAGTTCGCCCCGTGACCACATCACAATGTTTTTAAAACGTTGGGCGGGCGCTTGTGAGGTGTTTGGTAAAATAAATAGAGGTAAAAAAAAGATGTTTAAAAACCAGGTTGTTATAAGCGGACTAAAAAGAATAAAATAAATAGAAGTAAAAAAAAAGATTTTTAAAAACCACGTTTTTATAAGCGGACTAAAAAGAAGAAAATAATTTAAAACTTATTAGTTCAAGTACTTCGATTTAATATGACTAAAAACGTGGGGTGGGTGTTTGGTATGAAAATTAAAGATTTCTAATTTAGAAGGCAAAAGAGAGATCTATAAGTGAGAGAATGAGTGAACCGCATATGTTAAACCTCATAAGCGCCCGCCCCACGTTTTTAGTCATATTAAATCGAAGTACTTGAACTAATAAGTTTTAAATTATGTTCTTCTTTTTAGTCCGCTTATAAAAACGTGGTTTTTAAAAATCTTTTTTCTACTTCTATTTATTTATTTGGATTTTTACAAAAAAAACTATTAAATATTATTAAATCCCTTATATTAACTTCGCGGCCGTCTCTGTCGTCATCTCTCTCTCTCTGTCTTGGGCGGGCGGAAAAACAAAAGTAAAAAATGACCCACTTCCCATGATCCGATCGAACTAAAATGTGGCACACGGACCCGTCTAACCTAACAATGCATCGTATCAAAATTTCAGATCGATCGAACGTACCGTAATTAAATTAATGCATTTTAGTTTATCTATATAAACTATATGTAGCGGTCGCTATTGTTTACATTTTACGGGTCACTTGACTTCACGCCAGCCACCGGTGAACACATCTCGTGTTTTAACCAGGTAAACCACCTGGAGTTGAGTTAACGCGTTACGCACCCGTCCATGTCCACACCCCTTCCCCCAGTTTTAAAGCCAGGGGAGATAATTTCGGTTTCAGTCTGTAAATATTTGTCCCGTTTGAACATGATCAATACTTTTAGTTATGTCTCATATATAAGGGATTTATAGTCAAAAACTTTGTTTTTACGGGTTTGTTTTTACGGGTTTGTTTTATTATTGTGTCAATTATGAAAGCATCTCCAATAATTCTTTCGTCCATAACCTCCTTAGAATGCCCCTTTATCTTGTGATACCAACTTATCGAGTGTATGTTCTGGAGTTATCTTTTCATTAACGTTTTCGTTCACCACGCTCAATCTAATAATAATAATAATTGATAATTTACATAGCACTGTATCCCAGTAAAGAACCGGGCTCACAGCGCTTTACAAGAAGATCATAACATACATATAATAATTAAATAATAACCATTCATACCATAATAACAACCTAAAGGACAGTACATTACACAATCTATCGTAACAACTGAGTCAGCTTTCATGAGGGGAATGATAATAAATATAATTAGATTTTTTATTATTTTGCCTTTAATTAAAAAGATTAACATTTCAAAACTAAAAATAAGTCAATGTTTTTAAAACTTTGTTTCAATAATTTTATCAAGGCCACACTAAAAAGTAGAACAAAACTTTACAATTCCATTACTGGTATTAGGGAAAAAAGGGATGTGCAGATATTTTTTAAATAACTAAACTAAAATAAAAAACACTTAAGTTTAGTCTACATTCAATTAAAATCATTAGACTGAATAAATTGTTCATCTTCAGTTTTTTACTGTGTTTTCTTGGCGTAATTCATTTTGAACATTTTTGATTTCCTCCCTACTCTTTTGTAGTAGTATTTACTAAAATATATCAAAGAAAATTCTTAAAGTTTCCAATGAAATTGGTCTTCAGATCAACGATTAGGTTTTAAAATGCTTATTTCTGTTGTATAAACATATTGACAAGCATGGTCGGTCTTAGCAATTGCGGGGCCCTATGAACATTAGTATGCTAAACAGATTGCGCGGGGCCCAGTTTGGGTATAGATAATTAATTAATAAGGATAATAAGTGAGAATTAAGATTGGCGAGGCCTATTAAAGCGCGGGGCCCACTGCGGCCGCATAGGTTGCAGTGGCCTAAGACCAGCCCTGTGGACAAGCAATGTCAATAATGGAGGTGATGCTAAATTGTTATAAAATAGTTCTGGGTAACGAAGTAACTTGCCAAGAGAAAAGATCTACTCTTCGAGCCAAACACTTTGAACCGTGAAACGCGTCTCAGCTAATTCATAACATTTACAAGATATATATTTATTTGAGAGGCAAGCGCTGCATGATTGTTTTGTTTTTAATTAATGCTACCCAAACGAAACACATTACTCATAAATTTACAACTTAAGTTTTAAACGATAATTTGTAAGGAATAATTAAAATTTAAAAAAAACAACTAATTTTAAAGTTAACTATATTTTTATTTTGTAAAACCTGTCATACACTTGGAACCTGGCTCTAAATATTTTGAACTGCATTGAACTACGACTGTAGGTTTCGACGGCCAAAAATAGTCGAGTTTAAAAACTTTTTAAAATTGATATTTAAATTTTGCTTTTTTTCCAAAATGTCAATTACTGAAAACCATAAGTAAGGTAAACAATCATTGAGCATTTCACACAAGTGTAGTACCGTACAATCATTGAGCAGTTCACACAAGTGTAGTACCGTACAATCATTGAGCAGTTCACACAAGTGTAGTACCGTACAATCATTGAGCAGTTCACACAAGTGTAGTACCGTACAATCATTGAGCAGTTCACACAAGTGTAGTACCGTACAATCATTGAGCAGTTCACACAAGTGTAGTACCGTACAATCATTGAGCAGTTCACACAAGTGTAGTACCGTACAATCATTGAGCAGTTCACACAAGTGTAGTACCGTACAATCATTGAGCAGTTCACACAAGTGTAGTACCGTACAATCATTGAGCAGTTCACACAAGTGTAGTACCGTATACCGTACAATAAAGTCACCCACTCTTAAGCTTCTAACAAATAAATGGATATCACCCCCTCCCCCCAGTTAGTCACGTCTAGAAGGTGGTGTCGTCCAGTACAGTTCAACCATCTCTCACCCAGAGGCGTCACAGGTCCTCAATAAAACGTGTATTAAAAAAAATATAGTGTATGCATGTTAGTGCGCTGTTTCTGCGAGGAGGGTGAATAACACAAGCTCAAGGATCCTAAAGTACACCGTCTGGGTGGAACTGCGTACTGTTATTGAGGCTCTATACGCCAATGGCTCGATGGGGCTTTGAACTAACTGGTCGTAGGTTCGATGGTGGTGATTTTAAAAAACATGTTTTTACTTCGACGGAAGATCCTGAAAAGCGGCGACCTTCAGAATGAATCCTATTTGCTTTAGACACGGCATGGTGCTCATGACATGACATGAAGCGGATCATTTCTCATACATAAATAAACGCGGCTTTTAATGAATCAATCTTTGAATAGACAATTGTCACTCATACGAAGCATATTTTCTGTAAGGGACTTAAGGGGAAGCCATCTTCCAAAAATGTATTTTGTATGACCGTATTTTTTTTTAAGTTTATTGAATCTCTGAGCTATAATAGATTGAGAAAAAAACAACACGAAAGTACAGACATTCACACACATGAACTATAAATTATCAGTGGCGTAGCGAGGGGGGACAGGGGGGGCAAATGCCCCGGGCGGCACTTTGCCACGGGCGGCAAATTCCTAGTCGTTAATTAGTTTCTTAAAATGAACATTTTAAAAGAAAGAGGAGTTTCTAAAAATCAAAATTAAAGAAAAGCCAAATAAGAAATTAATAAAAGAAAATAAAGGAACGATCCAAAGCATGTGAACGTTGTAACTGCCAAAACTTAAATTAATTATTGGATATAAATTCTTTTGACACTAATACTACTGTATAAAAAACAGAGGCTAAATTAGTATGAGGACGTGGCACTGATGTGATGATAAATTCATTGATCCTTAAAATTTGACAGCCGCCCCTGTTGTAAAATTGGGGGGTGGGCGGCAAATTCCTCGTTGTTAATCAGCTAATTGTTAAAACGTGAAAATAAATTTTAATAAAAGAAAAGAAAAGCCAAGATAACAAAAATTTAATCAAAATGAAGAACTATGTTAAAATAAAAATACGAGAGAGGATATAATGCCAAAACTTCAAGCTCCATTATAAATCTAAAGTCTTCTGATACTAATGTTAGTTAGCTGGGAAACATAGGGGATGACAGTATGACAATAATGTGCTGGTATGTATAATTGATTCAAGTTTGATTTTAACGTAAGTGAACTACTGGAAAAAAATTTGGCGTATTTATATTGCTTATTTTAATTTTAATATCTTTTGTTTTGTTGCACAAACAAAAATAATGGAAACAATTGCTTATCTAGTGGAATTAAAAGTTGGCAGAAATAAATACAATTTTTTTATTTATTTATTTTTTTTGCAAATTCCTCGTTGTTAATTAGCTAATTGTTAAAACGTGAAAATAAATTTTAATGTAATAAAATAAAAGCCAAGATAAGTACTCAATAAGTACTCAACATTACCAAAGTTTTTTGCAAATGGAAGGAATCAGAAATTGGATAAAAAAAGAGCAGACTATTTAATTAATCGGCATCCTTCCGTCTCGCGAGACGATGGTGCATCACTTTTGAGTTGGGTTGCATTTCCTAGAGTGGCTGTGCAGTCATATCCTTGAGTGACAGTCTTTACCACAGCTTTTTAATAAAAACTGACAATTAGTTGTAAAAGAGAAAACAACGTGGCAAGAAATTATTGTTAGAATATTTGACACGATTAAATCCTGGCGAAATTGAATGTGACTTTTTGAGATCATAGAGAAGGCAATACTATTGCAAATAAAGTAAATATTTTTGAACTAATGAATTAGCTTGCAAAGTAAGTTCGAGCACTCCGAGAATATATTGGGAAAATGACTAAAAAAACGTGTCATCTAAAATTCAAACTAGGCTCATAGCAATTTTAGGAGATACAGTTCACGAAAAATCTTTCTTCAATAACAAGATACCAAATATTGTTCCATTGTATTTGATAGCACTTCATGTATTTGACATAAGGATCAAACAAGTCCAATTGTGTGATATCTAAAGATTGAAAATAAAAAAGTAGACGCTGTAGAATCTTTCAAAGATTTCATTCAAGCAAAAGTGAATCTGCTTACGACATTTCTGAAATGATTTTGAATAAATGGTGATCTTAAAATAATTGACTGTACAGACTCAACGTGTGTTAATACTACTTAAGGGCTGGAAAATATACAAGAGTTCAACAAATGCGCAAAAACATAAAACCTCATGTCAAACTCGTTCAAACAGTTAAAACTAATAATTTTATTTGTTAACATGATACTCCAACTGAAACGAATTCTCCAACTATTTTAGTACACTTGAGCTTTGTTACGCATTCTTTTCCAAGTCCAAACACTGTTGGAAATACCTAAATGCTTCTACAAGCATGGCATTCAGACTTCAGGATACAAAATAGTGGCTGAAAATATTGATACATGAAAGATTGAGCCATGAGGAAAAACATAAAACGTAAATTTCATTAAAGAAATGAAGCCATTCTTTTAACATAAAAATATATAGTGTTCTTATTATTACTTTCTAATTATTTTTTTTTACTATATACCGCTTAACATATTTTTCGGGGGTGGGGGGCGGCAAACTTGGTTTCTGCCCCGGGCGGCACGTAATACCCACGCTACGCCGCTGTACATTATATATTAGTGTCTGGTCTTAATGACTAATTCTAATTTTTAAAATAAGACAAAATTTTTATCAAATTTAAAAAAAAGTAATACTAATAATAAAACTAACCAATCAAAGTACGTCTGTCTTTTTATTTTTAAATTTTGGGGGTCATTTTTTATGATCTTATTTTTAAAAATCATGTTAAACTCATCTAAAACGTTTATTTATTTTTTCAAGCAAGTATTGTTGTCATGGTAAAGAGCTCTTCGTGTTTGCCACACTGTGGGTTGATCACACATTTAAATGAAGTTCAAACTTTAATTAATTACAGCAGATGTTTACGTGCTCCGGTGTACATTAACCAGGTCTCCGAACATAAACTACGTTAATATTTGCAAGGAAATATATAGGAACAATAAAACAATATTAAAAATAATTCAGAAACAAAGCCACAAACTAACTTTGTCTATTAATTATATCTTTTCTTATCTTATCTTATCTGTTTCAGACGCTCCTTCTATACAGAAGATTATTGCGTCCTACGTTTATCTATGGTTTGTGTTTAGTCCTGCATTCTTATTAGAGTTTTAAATGTTGATAAAGTGTTGGCTTTCCTGGTTTCTTCAGGCAACTTAATCCACGCCCGAATTCCGGACGGGAAGAACGAAAATTTGTATGAGTTTGTTCTTGCATACGGAATAAGAAAGGTGTTTTTATCCTTATGTCTATCTGAGGGTTGTATTAAGTTATCTTTGTATTTCTAAATTAGAGTTAATTGCTTTATGTATGATTACTACTTTACTCTTGGTTCTTCTATCCTCTAGTGTTTCAAGGTTTAATGATTTAACTAATGGTGTTATTCTAGTAAGTTTTATCAATTCATCTAGGTCTTTTTGTAAAATTTTGCTATCTTGTTCTGATTTAATTGTTCTATAGATTATACAATCATCAGCAAATAACCTAACTTTTGTTCCTGTTGAGATGTTGTTGGGTAAATCATTTATATATATTAAAAAGAGTAAGGGACCTAGCACAGTTCCTTGTGGAACTCCTGAATTAACCTTTATTGGTGCAGATTTAGATCCATTATTAATCCCCATTATTCTTATCTTTTCTGTTTCAGACGCTCCTTCTATACAGAAGATTATTGCGTCCTACGTTTATCTATGGTTTGAGTTTAGTCCTGCATTCTTATTAGAGTTTTAAATGTTGATAAAGTGTTGGCTTTCCTGGTTTCTTCAGGCAACCCATACCACGCCAGAATTCCGGACGGGAAGATATAATTTCTTCTACTCAGAAGATTATTGCGTCCTACGCTTATCCATGGCTTATGATTATGTCTAGTCTTGCATTTTTATTAGAGTTTTTAATGTTGATAGAGTATAGAGTATTATAGAGTGTTGGTTTTCCAGATTTAATGAGACAATTCCAGACGGGAAGAACGAGAACGTGTGTTTGTTCTTGCGTACAGAATTATTAAGTGTTTTTATCCTTATCTGCTGGTTGTATTAAAATCAGATTGTCTTTGTGTTGTACTTCTCACTTAAAATTATTTGTCTTATGTATTATTACTACTTTCCTTTAGTTTTTACACTCTTTTATTACACGCTTTTATTATTACACGCTTTTATTTAAGTCACACTGTTTGTATGTTGTATCTATCCATCCATCCACCCATCCATCCTTCCTTCAAATCTTGTAACGTAAAATTAAACCACCTCTGATGGTCCTAGAGATCTCAAAATTTTACCACATATAGATCGTGGATGACAATGCATTGTATCAAAATTTCAGATCGATCGAATGTACCGTATTAAAATTAATGCACTTTTAGGTTTTAGTTTTTGTCTATATAAAATATTATTACTAGCGTCAATGAACCATGCCTCAATTCGCCCTAGAGGGATACAATTATTATAACTTTAAAAAGTACTAACAACATCAAGTCTTGTTGGCCGAAATATTAGCGTGATTGATTGCCGACATGGGGGTACGTGCACGAGGTTCAATTTTCACTTAGGGAAAATTTTTGTTTTTTTAGAATGTATAGTCGTCTGCTAGAGTTGACCTCCACGGCTCACTGGTTTCACTCCAGCCCAAATTCCCGTGTTTACATCAAGGGCAGGGGAGATCAGCGCGTTTCAGTTTGTAAATAAACGCGTGTCCTTTTTAAAAATAATTTTTTTTTACATTTTACTTATTACACGCTTTTATTTAAGTCACAATGTTTGTATGTTGTATCCATCCATCCTTCCATCCATCCTTACTTCAAAACTTGAAACGTAAAATTATACCACTTCGGATGGTCCTAGAGATCTAAAAATTTTACCACAGATAGATCTTGGATGACAATGCATTGTATCAAAATTTCAGATCGATCGAATGTACCGTATTGAAATTATTTATTATAAGTTTTAAAAAATAGCTGTAAAAACAAAGTTTTTGACTATAAATCCCTTATATATGAGACATAACTAAAAGTAGCGATTATGTTAAAAGGGTGTCCTTTTTAAAAAAAGATTTTTTAAATATTTAATTATTCTATGTTTAATTGTTTCACTAGCCTATTGGTGTCAATTTTGTATATTTTTCCAGTAACGAATCTTGCAGCTCTTTTTACCCCGTTTTTATTTACTCACTTTCGTTCCTGTTTGTTGGTATGTCTGTCCACAATTTTTCAAATCTGCCAACGTAAACTTAAACCACTTCTGATGGTCATAGAGATCTCAAAATTTTACCACAGATAGATCTTGGATGACAATGCATTGTATCAAAATTTCAGATCGATCGAATGTACTGTTATTAAATTATTGAACTTTTTAGTTTATCTATATATAAGCCTGTGTATTAACCGTCTGCCCTTGTTTACATTACATTCACGTGCCGAGTTCACACCAACCCCAACACAAAAACCATGTTTAACATCAAGGGGAGATCAGTCATTTCCAGTCTGTAAATGTTTGTCTGGCAACATTTTATGTCCTGATATTTAATAACAATTTGAGTGAAATATTGGCTGGTGCGAACATGATTGCCAAACCATTCCTGATCCTTCGATATCAGTCCTGCTATATCCAATTCAGATTTATGAACAACACATTCAGGAGATACGCATTTCACATGCTATTTTGACATAAAACTAAATCTAATGTTTCAAATAAGTTTCGAAAATTATTTTTAAAGCTATTTAAATTCTACTAAAAAAATTTTAAAAAATTAGAAAAAAAATACTAAAAATAATAAATCTGTGACATCACAAATGGCCTGACCACCCTCCCCCCTGTCACAAAGTGTCACACTTTCTTAGACCCCCACCCTCGGAGCGTTACGTACTTTATGGACGGCCCCTTGAGCGCTTGTTTGTCAAAAAAACTTTGGATCGATTTTTAACCCACTTCCTGATAAGCCAGCGAGCTGAAATTTTGCAGGCAGACTCGTGCGATGATAAAAACGATGTATCAAAATTTCAGATCGATCGCATGTACTGTAATTAAATTATTGAATTTTTAGTTTATTTTATTTATCTCTCTGTATCATGTTAAATTTTTGAGATAGAGTGTCACGGTGCGTATTATATTGAACGACCTTTTTATTAATACCTTCCTGTTGCGCGATTTGGTGCGTATTATATTGACAATTCTTTTTATAAACATATTCCCGATCGGTGCGCATTATATTAAATACGTTTTACGAGACATAACTAAAATTGTGTATTTTTGGATTGTCTTTCGCTGCGTATTATACTGAACATTATTTTAGTTATGTCTCGTATATAGTGTGTTTATAGTTTAGAAAACTTGGTTTTTTTACGGGTTCTTTTTATTTTACTTTATTTTCTAGTTTATCAATTTAATCCATTTAAAATGATAAATGTGCAAAACAAAGCATGTTCACAATGGAAACAAAATGTTGATATAAAAAGTATTGTGTTATCATATATCACAAATGACACCAACATAAAATGCCAAGTTCAATTTCTTACCATTATTATTTTTATTTATTTATATATATATATATATATTTATTTATTTTATTTATTTTTTTTTGGGGGGGGGCATTTTTTTCTTTAATTTTTGTGCGACCTTCTATTCATTAATTTTGTTTTATAAAAAGCGTACAATTTTGAATTTTTTTAATTAAATGTCACTTTTAACAGTTAGGGGCCGTCCATAAATGACGTCACGCACTTAGGGGGGGGAGGGGGGTTCACACTTTTGTGACGTTGCGTGACGAGGGGGAGGGAGGGGGGTTGAAGAAATGTGACGTCACATCAAAAGGGTAACTTTAAATAAAACTTCAACTGAAATATTTGGTCGCTTACAATTTATTTAATGACTTTTTTTTTCTTTTTTTTAATTCTTTTTTTTTATAAAAAAATCAGTGCTTCTCAATGTGCCGGTCGGTAGGCCATCAGACGCTGGTTGGCGTAAGCTATCAAGACACGAAAATTAAATCTAATTATAATCCTTAAGTTTGAGAATCCACAAGATAACATATGAAATTGTTACACTGCGTCGTTTGATGTTGACATCAAAGCATTTGTGATCTAACCGCAGCTCCGTTTGGTTCTCTCATGCCAGTTACCACAAAATATACAAGTTTATGATTATGTATGCGTTACCCCCCCCCCAAACTCTAGGTCCTGCTCACGTGACTCGGGGATTTGGGGGAGCGTCTTTAGCACACACCTAAAAATGATTTGAATAGGATTATGTGTAGATATTGTAAGTCAAAACGGCACGGAATATCCTTTTTCTTTAAAAGGGGAGGGGGGGTTAGGGAATCTATTTGATAGAATTAAAAACGTTTTAAGTTTGATATAATTGTTCGATGGTTTTTGATAAAACGCCCCTGGCCTTTCTAGTCATCTAGATCAGTGCTTCTCAAAGTGGTGGTCCGCGGACCGATGCCAGTCCGTGGGCCATCCGCTGCCGGTCCGCAGATGTTCTCAAAAAAGGACAGAAAAAATTGTCAGTACAGGGAAAATAGTGCACCGGTCCCTGGTACAATGGAAAAAATTCCTGCTGGTCCGCAATACTAAAAAGTATGAGAAGCACTGTTCTAGTTATAATGGTAAATGAGCCCATTTAAAATTAGTCAAGTATTCATTAACTTTATTGAATGCATCAAATTCTTGACATTGCAATTCGAGAGGAGAACAAAACAACTTTTCTTCTTAGCTCAGGTTTTAAGGCATTAATTTTAAATATAACAGAAATGATACGTGATAAAGACAAGTCATGTGGATTAAGATTATTGTCACTCGTGTCAATATAAATGAAAGTAGGGTAGATTTAGGTGTCTTCATATAGTGCGTAGGTAAGAAATCTACATAGTTGTCAAATTTTTAAAAAATGCATTTCTGGAAGGAACCTGTTTAATAATGGGCATATGTTCCAAGCGTACACGTACACATGACGTATTTTAATATATCTAGCGGATTGTAGTGGATGTTTATTTGTCCCAAATGAGTCTGCATTACCCCTAAGAATTCCCTTTTTGACCCCAGTTCAGGTTATTTACCTCTGTTCGCCGACCTCTGTCTTACGGATGCCCGTCAGTCAATTGAGGGATTTTAAAAAAAAACATTTTAAAAATTTTATTTTTAAATAATTTTTTTGTCTAAACAAAGACGTTAATCGTGATGATCAATAGTCAATTTTTAATTTGTATTCATTAAAATAAAATATAAGCTAAGGATGTTAACACAGTTCGTTTTCTGAAGGCCGGTTAAACGTTTTTTAAAAATGATTCACGCGGGTTACGATATTACAATTTAGATCTTCACTAAATAAATAATAAATACTTAAATGACAATAAAAGTGATTTGAAATATACCTATTTTCAAATAGAAAATAAAGTGTTTTTTGTTTTGTTTGTTGTTTTTTTTTGGGGGGGGTCAAAGATTTGTGACGTATTTTTAGAGGGGGGGGTCTAAGTTTTTGTGACGTTGCGTGACGAGGGGGGGAGGGGGTCAAAAATCGGCAAAAATCGCGTGACGTCATTTATTTCGTTTTAATCTTTTTTTTTAAAGATGAAAGTACGTGTATTATGGACTTTTTGGGTCAAGTAAAAAATTAATTATTATTCCCCTCTTTCTATAAATTATGTTAGTTTGTGTCGTTTCGAATGTTAGTGATACCTTTTGCGTCCATAACGACAAAATGGTGGACAATCAAAATAATTATTTTGAAAATCAATTTCTTTCTAAATGAACTTTTTATTCAATATTACGTACTTTTAGATATTTATGGCTAAAAAAACTGAATGTTTTGAATCACTCTTTAATTTATATTCTTTGTAAAATTCTTTAAAGCGAATGGCAATAAGATGCCTTTTACTAAAGTTCCAGTCGTGCATAAATTTGGAATAATATCAAGTTCTCAAAGAATAGAGCTTCAAGAAAGATTACTGAAGCAAACTTTTCATACAAGCAATAATAGTAAGAAGGCCGCATTTACTCAAAGGTATTTTGATAAATATAATTTTTTTAAAATACGAATTTTAAAAGTAAAATACATATATATATACCCAGTGCTTTTTTTGTTTAAAAAATAGGTGCCGGTATTCAGTGATGGATTGCCTAACTTTTAACTACCAGTTCGCACCTCGATGCAAGCTAAATCACAACTGCAAAGATACTAAATGTCTAAAACAATTTTATTTTATAATTAACCAATAATAATAAATGTTAAAATACAAGAAAAGTAATAATTTTTTTCCCGCATTGAAAAAGGTGCTGGTACGTTGTACCGAAGCGTACCGTCACAAAAAAACACTGTATATACCATTATCATTATGTACGATACAGTAACATTTTGAAGGAAAAAAAGAATAAAGTTTCTAAGTCTAATACTAATACTAATAATTTTAAAGAATAATTCTATACTTTTACTTTAACTTTAAGCATTCATAAGCTGATTCATATAAAATATAACACAATTTTTTAATGTGTTTTTATTTTTTAGTAGTACATTGGAAGTTTCAGAAGAGTTCGTTCATCTCTTCAACAATGCAGAAAATCATCAGGAAAAGGACAAATATGAAGAAAAAGCTAGGAAGTTATTAGAAAGATCTAAGGTATGATTTTGATTTTGTTTGCAACAAACAGGAGTGATTCAACATCTCAAATTCAATTGTATTTTATAATGAATCTTTTTAGTGGGTATCTATTTTATTTTTTAAAATTAATTTATAATTTATACTTTCTCTGTTTTTCTAGCGAAGGTCTGGGCTTAAAAATTGTGGACAAGGTTCACATGTAAATTTGCCACTTGCATGGACAGAAATGGTTCAGCTTGCTCATTGTAAAGGAAGATTACAAGAAGGTGAACTTTGCTCATTCTTTGAAAAAAATATTTTTGTGAAACTTTGTTATCACAATAAATCTTTACCAAAGTAAAGTTGTTTGTTTGTTTTAATTTTCCATATGCTTCATGATTATTAATATGTTGAAACATTCTTTTGAAATTAACTGCCTTTGGGTTTAAGTACCTCAAAACTATATTTAAATTCAGGCTTTTTATGGAATTTAAAATATTTAGTTTTTGGTAGGTTTTGGAACTTCAGATCTAAGGGACCTTTTAACACATTATTTTAAATCATTCTTACAAAAAATGTGAGTCTTAATAGTTTTTTTAAATTTCTTTTCATTAAGAATGTCTTGATGCACTTGTGGTTTCATTGGATGTGTCACCACTGGAAAAATGTCATATTCCTGCATTGTTTTTCCTTGCTGAGACAATGTTATACAGAATTAGAACAGAATCAGTTCTACAGCCATTTTTGAAAATTGGAGAAATTAAACTTCTGAAGGTTTGTAATAAAAATAAAAATTTAAGTACTTGAAAAATGTTGATTACTAAATTGATGTATTAATCTTAAGTAAAAAATGCTTATGTTTGAAACAAATTAATTATTTAATTAATTTTTTAAAAAGAAAATGTATTAAAAATTAAATAGTTCTAAGATGTGTTATTTATTTCTTGATGGAATAAAAATTTGGATTTATTTATTTATAAATCACAAAGAATGTGAATTTAGCACATCACATTAGTAACAGCCTGATAACTAATTAAGAAAACTAGATGGGTTGATAATGGCAATATTTATTTACAGTGTTTACACATTTCTGCATCTTGAATATGCATGTGCTTTTGAAAATGCATTTTAAAAGTCATAAAATAAAGCGGTCATAATAAAAAAACCTGTAAAAAACCAAGTTTTTTTACTAAAAATCCTTTATGAACAAGACATCTCTAAAAGTATGTTTATTATAATACGCAGCGCAAGACCATCTGAAAATTAAAAAATGGTAGTTATGTGTCGTAAAACATGTTTAATATAATGCACACCGATCAGAAATATGTTTATAAAAAGTGTTGTCAATAAAATACGCACCTTATTGCACGACAGGAAAGGTTGTTCAATATAATATGCACTGCGACACTCTATCTAAAAAATTTAACATGATACATAGAGATAAATAAAATAAACTAAAAATTTAATAATTTAATTACAGTACATGAACATGCGATCGATCTGAAAGTTTGACACATCGTTTTTATCATGGGTACTAAACTGCCTGCAAAATTTCAGCTTGCTAGCTTGCGAGGAAGTGGGTTAAAAATCTATCCAAAGTTTTCTCGACAAACAAGCAAGCAAACAATCAACCAGACACCACGAGTTAATATAAAGGATTTAAAAATAAATGTAGCTAATGAAATTTTTAAAAATAATATTGTTAAATTTTTCACAATTTAAATAATTATATTTTTTAAAAATGTTTCTCAGATGGGCCAGTTGGTATTTGAAAGATTGTTTTACCACCACATGGCTGGTCAACTCCAGAGTTATGTGGAGTCCAAGAACAGGCTCTGTACTTATATTGAGGGTAAAAAGGAGTTTATTATTTTTATTTAGAATGCAAAGTTATATGAATTAACAGCAAATTTTAATATGAATGTAGGCCTCACATTTATTGCATTCTTATATCCATATCCATGTTACTTCTGGTCCTCAAAATGGCGGAAACTAAATTTCTCTGCCATCTATAAAATAAAAGAATAAACAAGCACTGAAGAAATTTTCAACGTACAAATGAAATATGAGGTAATCAAGAATATCAAGGAATTGTTCAACGAATGTAGTTCTCTCTATGCTCGTCTGAAGAAGGGGTGAAGGTTGTTCACAGGCGTCTCAAAACCAGTCGCTTCGGGTAGATGAGGCTTGTTAACTTTGGCTGGTAATTCATCTAGGAGAAGGAAACTGACTTCAAACCTCTGCTGCCTTGCAGCTACACCCGCTACTCAGGAAAGGCTAAGGGAGTAAACCCTGACAGAAAAACAACAGGAAATGGAGCACCTACAGACGGTCTATACATAAATGTAATGCGATGCCAATGGCTCCAAGCTGCATGGATGCAAATTGTTCCCTTGGTTACACCATTGATGTGGAGAGGGGGGGATATGCTGTGTGGGCAGCAGCTAATTCTACATAATACCCGCCCAGGCTTGCATCACCTCTACAGTAATGCACCATCGTCTATTGAGACAAAAGGATGCCGATGCGATCCATGTTACTTCATTATTTAAAGTTATTGAGCAATATATACATTAGAAATAATTTGGGAATCCCCTCTGGTACCATAGCATCATCATCTAAAGACTGGTTTCTAAATCTACCTACCAGTAAATTGATACATGCTTTCAGAATGTCACTGAGTGGATAATAAATATATCATGTCACACCATGAGTTATAGATAATTAGATCACTGACCAACTAGTTTAGACCAGAAAGGAAGGGCCAGCACACAGAAAATTTTTTGAAGCAACTTTGACTAATGCACTTCATAGTTAAGCTAATGCTGGTAACTTAACACAATGGAAGAGCAGATTTCTGACCCGACAGTTAACAAGTTTGATCCACTGCGTGAGACAGCACAACATTTCAATGAGTACTCAGTTGCTGTTGATCAGAGCACAGATGTTACTGCTACTATGTGGTTCACGTACTCTGTTGCTGTTGATCAGAGCACAGATGTTACTGCTACTATGTGGTTCACGTACTCAGTTGCTGTTGATCAGAGCACAGATGTTACTGCTACTATGTGGTTCACGTACTCAGTTGCTGTTGATCAGAGCACAGATGTTACTGCTACTATGTGGTTCACGTACTCAGTTGCTGTTGATCAGAGCACAGATGTTACTGCTACTATGTGGTTCCCGTACTCAGTTGCTGTTGATCAGAGCACAGATGTTACTGCTACTATGTGGTTCACATACTCTGTTGCTGTTGATCAGAGCACAGATGTTACTGCTACTATGTGGTTCACGTACTCTGTTGCTGTTGATCAGAGCACAGATGTTACTGCTACTATGTGGTTCACATACTCTGTTGCTGTTGATCAGAGCACAGATGTTACTGCTACTATGTGGTTCACGTACTCAGTTGCTGTTGATCAGAGCACAGATGTTACTGCTACTATGTGGTGCACAACATAAGTCTCTGATGTCAATGACAGTGTTAAAGTGATGATGACAGTGTTAAAGTGAAGATGACAGTGTTAAAGTGATGATGACAGTGTTAAAATGATGAAAGAGTAACTCATAGTGAAACTAGAGCATGGCAATCTCTGATGTCAATGACAGTGTTAAAGTGATGAAAGAGTAACTCATAGTGAAACTAGAGCATGGCAATCTCTGATGTCAATGACAGTGTTAAAGTGATGAAAGAGTAACTCATAGTGAAACTAGAGCATGGCAATCTCTGATGTCAATGACAGCGTTAAAGTGATGAAAGGGTAACTCATAGTGAAACCAGAGCATGGCCCGGCCAGACCCCTGCTTAGGTAATATTACACCAGAAGTGTGATGTCATTGTGGAAGCCTGATTTCTATGGATGAATTTCAGCATGGATAGCAATCAATGATTGTGAAGGGAGTGGAGAAATGGATGCACGGAACATGCTGAAAAAATATGGAACAGGATATTTCTTTGCACATTGCTATCCATGATAACAGTTCAGTTTATCACATTTTGAAATCCACCATCATTACACTTATCTGAGATTTAAAAATTCAACCTCCAAATATTTTAATAATAATAATAATAATTTATAATTTATATAGCGCTGTATCCCAGTAAGGAACCGGGCTCACAGCGCTTTACATGGAGATCATAACATACATATAATAATTAAATAACCATTCATACCATAATAACAACATAAAGACACATTACACATAAGCTACGCTAATCGTTTTTGTTTCAGTAATTTTGTAAATACATTTTAAAAGATGCGTCTAAGTGCAGTCTTGAAGGTCTTGGTACTTGGAATACTACGGATGTGTAATGGTAGAGAATTCCATTGTTTGGCTGCACAAAAAGAGAATGACCTTTCGCCAAAAGTTTTAGTGCGTGTCTTTTCAGTTAAAAAAAATTGTAATTCCTTTATTATGGCCAGCATTATTTTCCATATTTACAGGTCTGCAGGACTACCAGCAACTGTATAGTCCCTACCCTAATGCATTGCTGTCCCTTCGTTTTGTAATTGAAGTAGGAAAGATAATTCTGGCAGACATTAAGCTTCAGTCAGTTGGGAATAACCATAGTGATCATCTTCTTAATGCTCCTAAACACAACATGGAGGAGCTGAGTTTTGTAAGTGGAGCATTCTCTGGAAAGAGAAATTAAAAAAAAGAATTTGCTTTCAGTTTAAAAAAAATTTATTGAGAATAACACTCTAAACTTTATCGCTCTAGTGAGTCTAGCTAAAAGAATTAAGAATGGATTTTATTTCTTGTATAATTATTATAGTGGACAATTTCCATTAGTTCAACTGATTGTTAATAATTTTTACCTTTATTAAAAAAGCAGATGCTTCTGTGATCACTGAGTTAACAACTAAATTTTTCCCATCTGATTTAATATTAGGAATTTCAGAAAATTCATTACTTCAATTTTAGCTACATAAAAAATGTTTTAAAAAATGTAATACATGTATTGAGAAATAAAATTGAAACTAGTCTAGAAATCTTTATAAGCAAGAATATTAAAACAATTCAATCTTATAATAATTTTTTTAAAGTTAAAAGTTAATGTTTAAAAAACAATAAAGAGTGAAGCCTCCTGTAACGCAATAATTGGAACCCATAAAAGTGGATGTGTTAATTGTGGAGATTTTACACATTTAAAAAAATTAAACTGAACAGATGTTGACAGCTTTCATTTTTTTATATTTATAAAATTGTGAGAATCTTTTATCAACCACCACTTTCTCTGGTGTATGCAATTAAAGACAAAGTAGTGTTGGCAGTGTTAAAATTGCATCACTTTAAATATTTTTTTAATGATCTTACTTAAGATTTGTAACTCATTTGTTAATTACTGTCCATGAGAATGATAGGAATAGGAGACTGTCACTTTGACCATTACTTGCCACCAGGTCACTAAAAACATTTATGAGTCCCAAAGTCGGGATGAGATTCGGAACCTTGGCAGCGGGGCCATCAGCAGCTCTGTGCATGACCTGAGCCCGACACTTTGGCACGCCCTGGATGTGTGGAGGTGCACTCACAGCATCAGTGGAGGACTCAGGGATGCCCTTAGGGCATTGGCTCACTGTGGTGCTGGACTGTCAAGTGAAACATGGTGAGTGCTTTGTTGTTAAACCTTGTGATAATGAATCAACAACATTTTAGCTTTATTATGATTTTGAATATAGCACCAAAAGTTATAAGGCTTCCATGATATTAGAGGTCAGTAGTCAGCAATTTACCCCTCACTTTGCCTCCAGCACCCTTAATCAACAATTAACTAGAGAATTTCAACAAGTTTTAACATTTTAAACACATATTCTGGAGATATCCAGATGATATTTTATAAAAGAGTGGTATGCATGGTTTAACTTAGGATTGATGGAATGGTTGCTATTCAAATACTGGGAGAAACAGCAAAGACAAACATGGCAGGATTAAAAGTACTTTATCTGCTGTCTAAAGGAGTGAAAGATACAGGAAGTCAGCTGACCACGCCAACAAGTAGCAGATCTGGGACTTCAGGTAAGAAAATAGAGTTTAGAGATTTAGCGTCACACATTAGTATCATGTGGTTAATTTGATTTGAAATAGGAAGATCCACAAGCTAATTATTGCTACTAATTTGAAAGGTTTACCAATACATATATAGCAGAGCCGTGGTGAAGTGGGGGGGGGGTAAATATTTCCTGGGAAGCCGAGGTACAGGAGTGCCAAAATGAGGCTTCCCATGTTACATTACAATAAGTGAACAATGGAAATAAATGGGCAATTTTATAGTTTATTCCTGGACGCAAAATATGATAACTACACCTCTGAAACTGATGTATAGTTTAAATATAATAGACACAAAGCTTTGTGGAAATCTGCCTGAACTTCACCGCAAGTGAAGGTAATCAATTTGTTTAAAATGTCTTTTATCCATTGGTTCTTTTGGCGAGACAAGATTTGGGTATTTCACTAATGATGGGTATATTTATACAAAGTATTTTCTTAAGGTTTGGATAAAGGGAATTGATAGTGCCAAGTTGTTGCTTCTCTTTATGGATGTTCTAGCAATGATGGCTCAGTGGCTCAGTCTAAGTATTTTCTTATAAGAAAACAAGAGATAAAATGCACATTGGTATTAACTTTCTGATGATCAATTTTCTGTGTCATAATGGAATTTGGCATTTACATCACTCATCACTATTATTATTATTATACATTAATCACCTTTAATGGGGCGCGATGGTCTAAGTGGTAGCGCACTGGACTATCGATCCGAGGCAGATCCCGAGTCGCGGGTTCGAGCCCAGGTACTGGCAAGGCCCCTGGGGCATTGTGCTGGCCACACATTCCCCTGCTCGTTAGTGGTGGCTAAAAACTTGTGAACGCTACATCACTTGCCCCATAGTCCGTCATGGACTGGAAAGGGGGTCATTTTCAATCACCTTTAAAAGGTCTTTTAATTCTTTCAAACTATTTTCTTTAACTATAACTTTAGCACTTAAGTAGATAACAATATATGGTATATTAAGGACTGCTTAACAACATAAGCAATATTTGTTTTGTTTATTTCTTATTATTTGTTGTTTCCTGATTTTTCTTGTCTGCATGCACTTAGTTAAAACATTCTGTTAATTCTTCTATTTCCCTTATAGGATTAATATATTTTGTTCCATTATTTGCTTATAATCTTTTGGGTTGCAACTGTGCACTCAAACAATTTTCATTGCAAACTAGAATAAGAAATGATCAAATTCATATCAGTGTTGTCAGAGTCATGTCAGTGTTGTCATGTACTGGTACACAAGTGATGGCTTATTTTAAACGTGATAATGACTGTAAATTAATTTTCTGGTTTAGTTGATGGTAGTTCCTCTGGCGATGAACCTGACACCCTAGAAGAGAGTAGCCCAAAATCTGACTCTCCAGTCAGTGAACCAGGGTCAAGGTCATCTCTCAGTGATATATTTGAAAGAAGCGAAGAAGGGGAGGGAATAAGCTCTGGTTCAGGTGGCATGCAATACACTGAACTCTCTTTAAAGGTAACATGGGAAACAACTGTTGCAATACACTGAACTCTCCCTAAAGGTAACATGGGAAACAACTATTGCAACACTCTAAGGATACAGCCCACGTTAACTAATATTGAACTGTTTTAAAATGTCTGGAACACGACTGATTATTATTTCAAAATTTACATTCTTTTTTTGTTGTTGCAATTGTGGTCGATAGTGGGTTTATGGGGTAGATATTGGGTGCATGTGGTCGATAGTTGTTGTGTGTGGTGATAGTGGGTGTATGTGGCCAGTTGTGGGTGTATGTGGTTGAAGGTGGGTATATATGGTTGATATTGGAATCTCTATGACTTAAAAAGACTGCAAGAGTCACTCATGAACTTAGATTGAAAAATAGTTAATTATTGTGAATTATAATTATAGTCTTTTTTGTGATGATTTTTAACTTCATTTCGAGCAGTATACCCACCAGTATTTTATTTATGGGGAATAAAAACACACACAAAATTTAATTTGAATCTTTAATCAGTAGTATTTTTACAAATTTGAGTGAATTAACAGCAAAGTATAATTTATTTGCTCCAGACCAGATCAGATCAAAGTTATGTGAAGAAAATTGATGATACAGCAAATCAAGAGGACACCAAAGAGGCAGCCTCTATAAAAGCAAAAATGGATTCTGGATTATCAAATGGTAATGAATGCCATGGTGGCCAATGGTTACCTACATTTATTTTTTTAAAACCTAATGAAATCTATGTAAATCTCGTTTATAAAAAAAAATTATTATTATTTTTTTAATATTAAAAAAAAATAATTAAAAATGGAAATTTGATTGATTACAAAAGTAATACTACATAAATTAAAGACTTTTCTTCACTGATTTTTAGTATTGCTGAGAAGGTATCGTTAATGCTATAAGAAGGACTAAATTTATAATCAGAAGCATAACATTAATTTATGCTTCTTATTGACACTTAATACAATAACTTATAGTTGTTCCTGACATATAAATCTTAGTGTGTTTGATATAGAATTATTTGGAAAAAATATCCAAGTTTGTTTAGTGAGATAGTAATTATTTTTAATATGCCTGGTTGCATGGGAGCTTGAATGTAGGGGGTGTTATTTTTTATACTTTAACTAGACAGCAAAGCTTTCATCAATATCATTTTTTTTTAATTCATAAAATTTGTTTGATAAAATTCTTATAAATGCATTTACACTTAATCAGACAAAGATACTACTACTAATGGAGATAATGGAAACACAAGACATGATGCAGTAGACATAAATAATGAAGAGGTATCTTGAGTATTAGCATTTATAATCCTTTTTTAAATAAGCTCAAGTTATACCTATAGTATTTCTGACATTCATGTGTATTTATTATCCATACAAGTTTCTTATAAAATGAATTTTGTTTTAAATTTTTGACTTTTTTTTTCCTAAAGAAAAAGGGGTTGCGGCGGAAACCTCAAATTACTATCATCGATCTCCGCTGCAGTCCCTTTTTTTTGACATTTTAAAGATATACTGTTCAGGACTTTAACTTCTCAAAATTTGTGTATATGTATTATAATTAGGCTATTATAATTATTGTTTATTTAAAAGATTTGAATAAAGACTGGAGTAAAATTGTACACTATTATTAATTATGGCAGATGAAAAAATCTGATCAGCTGATCGACTCACCAGGATTTGTGGGATGGCAATGGGAAGTTGTTCTGACTTATATAGAAATTCTGGCAAATATTGTCATCTATGGAAGTTCAGCTGAGATTCAGAAACATGCTCTCATGGGAGATAATGACAGTGTGGAAGAGTTGCTGCATTACTGTAGGAAACAGACAAGATTTATCACAAGCCCTATTCGTAGTGCTGGTCTTTTGGATTTGTTATTCTTTAACCTGAGAGAGGAAAATGATGATGAAGGTAAGTGCACTGACAAGGATTTTTTAAAGTTATTATTATTTTTTTAAAAATAGTTTTTATATCATAACATTATGTGACCAGCTTTGAAGTTTGCTTGACACAATATTTATGTACATACAAAATCTGGTTGTGACGACTGTTGTGACATCAAAGTAACTGGCGTGAGATAATCCAAATCAGAAAGATGAGCTACGAACAAAAATAAAGATCTGTTTAACATTAAATGAAAATATTTGACACTTTATAAAAAAATCTCTAAGTCTTAATTGACCTCTGAAAAATAGTTTATAAGTTAAATATTACTACAATTTTGATGGCACAAGTGTGTGTGTAACCGGTCTTCTTCAAAAAGTAGTCAGACATTTATCACATCTGTAGTGATGGGAATCTGAGGTGTAACTGCGGGAGCTGCTTGGGTACCCGTTCCAAACACTACATAATTTTCGCCGTCGTGGCCGCTATACAATGCAACCTAGCCACCATTCTTCATGCACCTTATTTCACATAGTAGCCAACGGCATGCTTCCAGTTACATACTGCAGTATACCCTCACCTATTTGCGGTTCCCCATTCATGAGTTAGACTCTTAACCCTATGACATCGTACTGTACTGTATTATTATTACCTGAATTGTGCGTACTGTATTTATCTGTCTAAGTTTGCCTTTAAATTTGTTTCATTTTTTGTCAATTTTAATACATATGTTGTACACATAGAAAAAAAAACTTTACGGTACAGTAATACAGTATTGGTAACTATGCTATGCATTGTTACTGTCCTCCTGTACTTAGGTTTTTTTTTGTTAAAATATTGTTGCAGTACAAAATCAAAATGCGTTTACATAATCATTACTACATTAGTGAAATACATAACTGCATGCAATATTACTACATTATTACTGTTTTAATGAGTAAGGGTGTCTTTAGAAAGTGTTTGGGAAACATTTTGTACCATATATAAGCTCATACATAGGTGTTTTAAAACTGCATCCAATATCGGCGATTTTTCGCCATTCGGGGGGGGGGTGTAAAGAACATAAACCCCCGTGAATAGCGAGGGAATAGTGTATTATGAACTTAAATCCACCAAAAAGGTCACAAGACTGGGTAGAGCTGCAGTTGGTTTAGCGGCCAGATGGCATTTGATCGCGCTGGTGTTGCCACTTTTTGCCGACAAAATTTCATCACAAAGATTGCATTTTGCTGTGTCTCTGTCACTCGCTTGGCATGATTCCACACGCCCGACGTCTTTCTCATCTTAAAATGTTAGTAACTATTTAATTTATTCACTTTAAATACTGACAATTTTGTACGCCTTATTAACATCAGTTTTTTTGCTAGGTCTACACTTTTTAACGAACTCAAGAAACACAAGCGAATGGAAAGAGCGCTAGTCATAGGAGTGGATGGAGGAATGAGGGGGTTTAGATAAACATTTGCTCATTTCAATTGGTAACTCAATGTTTTCGGTGTATTTCAAAGCAAAGTTAGTGTCATGTCATATAATAAAAGCAGGGGTGTTATTATGAACAACACAAAACACCGTCTCTTTCATTTCTATGCAGTCCATCCTTATTCTCGGCATCGCAGTCGTGTTTTCCTTTTTTGAATCATTCAAAGAACCAAAAGCTTTTTGTGTTTATGAATTTTTGTTTCGTTAGAGAAAAAAGATGTATCAAAATAAATAGTAGTTTGTCAGGACCGTATTTTATTTATTTATTTATACCTGGTTTCCCGGGGGGAAGGGATATTTTTTAGATGATATTTTAACATTCTCTTAAAATATCATCTAAATTCCCATTTACAAATAAAAGAAGTTTTTAAATAAATTATTGAAAAATTATTTACTTTTTTTTTGTGTGTGGATAAAAGATAAATGTTATTATATTTAACATGATGTTGTGCTGACATCACAATTTATTATAGGCCTATTTTTGACTTAGGAAATGACTGGAGTTGGAAAGTTCGATTTGGAGCCGTCCAAGCACTTGTTACTGTGTGTCGCAGCTTAGCGGGGGACACACTTAGAGAAGGCCTCCACACAACAGCCTGGAACTTCTTACTTAGAGCAAACGACATGGAGAAAGATTTGAGAGTGATAGAAGCCTTGAAAGTGGGACAGGTATTTGAGAGTGATAGAAGCCTTGAAAGTGGGACAGGTATTCAGAGACTTAGAAACTGAAATAAATATTCCAACAAATTTTTATTTTCCCACAGTAGTTCCTTTTTACACGCTTTTATTTAAGTCACACTGTTTGTATGTTGTATCCGTCCTTCCTTCAAATCTTGTAACGTAAAATTAAACCACTTCTGATGGTCCTAGAGATCTCAAAATTTTACCACAGATAGATTGTGGATGACAATGCATTGTATCAAAATTTCAGATCGATGGAATGTACCGTAATTAAATTATATGCTATTTTTAGTTTATGTCTATATTTCGTTCTATTTCTCACTCAACGCCTATCGACATAGTAATTTTCAAGGCGAGGGCGGGGATGCCAGAACCAATGAAAAAATGGGTCATGTCTTCTCCAGCCAATTGGCGTTAGGTGAACATGTGACAGTGTGCGTTCAAGGCCTGTGCGCACGTGGTTTTACTATGGGTCTGTCATGCAGACACCGACAATGTTTACATCACGTGTTTAACAGCTCAGTAATACGAAACTAAATCTAAATTGACATGATAATACAAGAAGAGTAACAGGAGTTTTGATTATTCAAACATTCCCTTTTATCAATTATGCCCCTTCTCACACCCACATTTAAAAAAAATTGAGACTTAAAAGTAGAAAATAAAATAATGTAAAAAAAAACTTTTTTTAAAAAGGACACGCTTTTATTTACATATAGAAAGTGCACTAAAAAGAATAAAATAAAATAAAAATGTTCTATGATTACATGTGAAATCGTGAACCTATCCACTGCACATAAAAGCGTGGGGCGCTCATCAAAACTCTCTATCATAAACAAGGCTGCTAAACATAAATACAAATTTGTATGAATATTAATAAACATTAAAAGTTTCACAACTTTGATCATATACATGCTACTATCATATTAATTAGAAGCGCCCCATGCTTTTATGTGCAGTAGATAGGTTCACGATTTCACATGTAATCATAGAAAATTTTTATTTTATTTTATTCTTGTTAGTGCACTTTCTATATGTAAATAAAAGCGTGTCCTTTTTAAAAATCTTTACATTATTTACAAATTCTTTTCCAACAAAAACCTTGGGTTCAACACTGAAAAATTACAAACTGCAGGACTGCAGTTTAACTTTAGAAATGAAATGCTTTCTTTAAAGTTGACTAAAGTTAGTATCACATAAGTATTTTTTTAGATAGCCTTCTCTTACCTAATATTTTTTGGTCTGGTGAGCTAATTCTAAAATTGTTCTTTGAGAGAAAGTTTCACTTATTTGTAGGGCTGCGGAAATTAACGATTAATTTCTCGATTAATCGTTATTTTTTTTTATCGATTAAAATTATTTTAATCGATAAAAATTTGATTAAAATTAAAGAAAATATTTATAATATTTTTAAAAATTTGTATTAAAAAATAATTAATTATTAATATTAATAATAATTGATATATTTTTTTACGTACAAACTTCTCCCGCGTAATATTATAATTTATTTTATTACTTTATGTGGACCGGCAGACGTCAACTAAAAAATGGCTGACAGCATCAGCGCAGTTAAATTTAAACATATAACTAGAAAGTTGAGCAAAAATTTTGTTTTTAAGCTAACTGCGGATGGCAAAGTCGAAGATGGTGAAAAAGTTTACTGTGTTCACAGCCATAAACAATTCTCTTTTAAAGGATCAAATACATCGCTGACGTACCACCTTCAGCACAAACATCCGATCAAGTATTAACACATTGTCATAAAATTTAGTTCAAAATATTCTTAATTTTCAATGTCCGTGAGAAATGTTCAGTTTAACGCCGTCATAAATTTCTATTTTTGGCTTTAATCGAAATTATCTATTAATTAATTGATAATTTTTATAAAGTTAACAATTAAATTTAAATTAATCGATAACAGCCCTACTTATTTGGTAACGTTACTCCTCTTTCCTACACCATGAAAACACCTTTTAAAAATAATTAATAATGAAAATGAACTTTTTGAAATAGCTGACATATAAAAGTTCATATAAATAGAGATTTAATGTAGCAGTTTAAGTTAAGATAATAAACATTTCTCTTTTACCTACACTATTCAGTAGCAGCAATGTCAACAATGGCAATATCTTAAAATCCAATTCAAACTCCCAAATGTCCAAGTTGTTAGCAGATTTGTTTCATGGCTGAAAGGTTTCTGAGTTTTTGTTAAGAAGGAAAGTAAAATGACTCCACTACTTATGACCTTTGATGTTTTTTTGTTACACCATCTCCTATAGGTCCAAGCAGACACGAGTTCATTCCTTGATACTGGCACCAGGCACCATCCTCCCTCAATAGGGAGCCGCATTGCATCTGGTTTGTCTGTCATCTACTTGCCACCTATTCCACCACCTATTACTGCATCTTCCATTAAAAAAACTTCCTATACTCAAGTGGCTAAAAAAGTGCCATTTAAGAACAATGTACAGGAGGCCAGGCCCCTGAGAACTTCTCTAAAGTAAGCACAAGTATTTTTTCCTAACAATGTCCCCCATGTTTTATTCCAATTAAAAAAATATTTATTAATTATAAATTATTTAATCTTGACAGTAAAGATAAAATTTATGTGTTGATATTTGTACCTGACTTCAAAGTAAACTAACTTTTTTCAGGAATCAAATTGGCATTCTTTATTATTATTTATTAAAATAAATAAATCTATCACTTGATAAATAATTCAAATGTTAAAACATTAAGATAGTAAGGCAAATTTATTTATTATTTTTTATGTGAGCTTAAATTATCAAATTTCCTTTAAATGTAACCTACAATTACAAATGTCTAAAATGTCTCTACCTCAGACAAGAAATTGATCTAGCTACAGCTTTATATGAAAAACCTCCAGATTACAACATTAGGAAAAGTTTTGATTTATGGAGAATTGTTGAGGATCAGGTATGGTCTAAGTACAAAAAGGGTTGAAAATGGAGAAACTTTTTGGTGTGAATTTTATCATTTAATTTTTCTATTTTTTTAAAATTAAAGATAGATTTTGATTCACCACCTGATTTGGAAATAACATGTTCATGAAGTAAAAATAATTGTAAAAAAATTAGTTTTTAATATTCAATCTTCTTTAAAAAAAAATTTCAGTGGAGGAAAGAACTACAGTTAAATCTAAAGCAGGGAGAGGAGGATGAAATGAAAGAGGTTATGGAGAAACAGAAGAAAGAAGAGGAAAGACAGAGGCAAGTGGCAGAAATGAAATTAAAGAAACTGAGCAAAAAGGGAAGTCCTTAAAATGTGTACATGCCCTTATTCATTTTTTTTATAGTGAACTATTAAACTATTTTTAAACCCTGTTAATGTTAAAATATATTGTGATGTCCTGGTTTCAATTTTGTTATAATTATCCAACAGTGAACTACTAAAAGAATTGATGGAGATTAGATTTTTTTAAAGTTCTTCATTCTAAACAGCTATGAGGCGTTATATTAATGTTATGTGAGGAAAAAATAATTTAATAGAAAATATTTATCGTAACTCTTCAAAGTGAATAATACAGAGGATTTCAAAATTAGACCTTAGTGCTGAAAGTACTTAAGTCGCATTTTTGTCCGAATCAATCTTAATTATGACCTTTCCATACCTGGTTAATCCTAGTACTTTGTAAAAATTTGAACACATTACATGTACCTTATATAAAATGATCATATACATGTACACCTTATTTTAATCATAACAATTATAATTAAAGGATATTTGAACTTTTACTGAAGTACTTTCAACACAAAGGTCCAACATTTTGGTTGGTCTAGTGTGCAGGCTGTAAGTACTTTCAACACAAAGGTCTTACATTTTGGTTGGTCTAGTGTGCAGGCTGTAAGTACTTTCAACACAAAGGTCTTACATTTTGGTTGGTCTAGTGTGCAGGCTGTAAGTACTTTCAACACAAAGGTCTTACATTTTGGTTGGTCTAGTGTGCAGGTTGTAAGCCTTTATATATATCATGAATTTTTTTTGTTAAAGATTGCCAGTATGCACTAAATGTTAAATATCACGTACACAAAAAATGAATCAAATTTCTAACCTTAAATTTGTCATTGATAAAATTATAATTATTGTAATTGTTACACTGAGACCATTAATAAAGATTTCATTTTATATTGTTATTGTACTATCAAATAAACAGTATGGATACAAAGCAAATGCATATCAAAATAAAGATACCAAAACAACTTGAAAGGGATACTTTTCCTGTGTTTTATTATTTTTGGTGAATTTTGAATTCACCCTTAAAAACATTCTCATATAAAATAATCAACATACAAAAACAATTCTCACAACAGGAGAGCATAATATGAGTAGCATGATGCCTAGTAATGCCCCTTGTGCACCTATGGATCATCAAATTTGTTAGCTGGATTTTTAAAAAAAAATAAATAGAACAAAATAAAGAAATTTAAATTTTTACACTTGGCTATGAGTTATTGGCAAGATAAAATTTTAAATAATGTAAAAAAATGTGTTTTTCTAATTTTAAAAAGTTTTTTTATTTTTTATAAACACTTCAAATTGTAGGGCCGCCATCCAATATATGGTACTCATTTATGAAAATGATAATAGTAACTTTAAAAGGTAAAACATTATGTTTATAAATATTGAAATGTTATTAAAATGTTAAATGGGAATTTATGAATTTTTAGTTTTAGATTATTGACATGAAATCTATGAATGTTGACATATTTTTTTTTAATTTACTTAATAATTGCAATGCTAAATTAAAACACTTTATTTTAAAATAAAAGTCTTTCAATGCAGAGGTTTGGCACAATAATACACAACTTTGTTCTTCTTTTCATTTATCAAAACTACTTTTACTAAGTTCTACTGTCAAACAAATTTTTTTAAAGTAAATCTTCAACACATTTGCTTTGAATTAAGCAGCTGGTCCCTATAAAAAATTCCATTATCAATCTTCATTAAAAAAAAATTCAAATTACAATGAAGCTTGAATTATTTTAATTTATGACAAATAACATGTAGCTTTGACATCCAGTTTTCTTTTACTGGTGAACAATAGAAATTTAGATATTTCATGGCAACAGTGTCAGCAATCATAAACTAGCAATATAGTTTAAAATTAACCCCCATAATGAAAGACTGAGATTGGGGAATACTTATACATCCAAATACAAACCTTGTTTTCATTTTTGAATTAGTAATAACATTTTAAGGCCACTATTTATTATTACTAAATTAATTTATTGTAATTTTTTAAGCGAGACCAACTTATTCCAAAAAGACCACAATAACATATCATGTCTAAAAGAGGATGACTTAAAGGAAATAGGTAGCGCCTTCATGTATGTTATCTTGTAAGCCATCCAATATTTTTTAAGCAACAATGTTAAGAATAAACGGTAAAGGTTTCTACAGATAACACATGGTATTTTTATAATAGATATACATATAATATAAAAGAAATATTGATTGGTTAGTGCTAACTTTACATGTAAAGAGTGATTTTACTTGGAAAGCAATCAATCACTTAACAAATGTATTGTCATTTTCATACGAGGAAGTTGGTGTTTGTCTGGGAGCCAAATTAGCTACACAATATCATCATTGAAAAAATAAGTATATTTATTAATACATATCAAAGGCCTTCCTGCTATCGTACACAAAATTATAATGGTTTCAAAACTAAAACATCTTATGTTTCAAAACTAAAACATCTAATGTTTCAAAACTAAAACATCTTATGTTTCAAAACTAAAACATCTTATGTTTCAAAACTAAAACATCTTATGTTTCTTTTACAGGTTTATGCCTAAATCAGGAATATTTTTGACCTGATTTGTTTGAGAATGCAAAGTTTTGCAGTATATATTTAAGCATTTCTGATACAGATGACGGCAACGTCCATCTGTTTACCACAAACCAACCCGTTCCTGATATGTTGAAGTAAAAAGAATAGTCTTATTAAAAAGTGTAATCAAAATGACTTAATACAAATAGCTCAAAGGTAAAATTATTTTGAAGATAAAGAAACTTCTTTGTCTTTGTTTTGACTGGTCTCTTTTGGCTTGTCCCCTTCCTTCTTTTCATTGTCTTCTCTGCTGGTGCTCTTGTTCCGACCATGTGATTCACTCTCTTGGTTCTTCTCTTTACTTCTGCTTCTCCTATTCCTGTCTTTGGTCCTTTCACTGTGCTTAGTCCTGGTTTTAGATCTGTCTTTACTTCTGCTGTCACTTCGACTTCTGCTTCTGTCCCTACTTCGACCTCTCCTTTCTTCACTTCTTCCTCGACTTTTGCCAATACTTTTGTCTTTACTTCTATTTCTACTTTTACTCCTGCTCCTATCCTTACTTCTGTCTTTACTTCTGCTCCTATCCCTGCTCCTATCTTTACTCCTACTCTTATCCCTGCTCCTGTCTTTACTCCTGCTCCTATCCCTGCTCCTGTCTTTACTTCTGCTGCTATCCCTGCTCCTGTCCTTACTCCTACTCCTATCCCTGCTCCTGTCTTTACTTCTGCTGCTATCCCTGCTCCTGTCCTTACTCCTACTCCTATCCCTGCTCCTGTCTTTACTCCTGCTCCTGTCCTTACTCCTGCTCCTCTCCCTACTGCTACTTCTGTGCCGGCTACTTCTACTATCACTCCGACTGTCACTTCTACTGCGAATATCACCACTCCTGCTCCTGTGTCTGCTCCTGCTCCTATGTCTGCACCTGCTCTTATCCCGACTCCTGTGTCTATGCCTCTCGCTTCTATGCTTTCTGTTTCTTCTAGAATCAATGTCTCCTAGGTTACCATCCCCATGGAAAATAGGCAGTACAGGAGGTGGTACCTGCAGTGGTTGGGCGTATCTCCCAGACATGTCTCTCATTTGGTTGCCCATGCCCAGAAACTGGTTGTATTTTCGGAGGTAGCTCTTGTTGAAAACATGGAGTCCACCGCGAAAGCCAGGCGGAGGGGGAGGCATTCGCATGCCTCTCATGCCCCTGGGGGCACCCCTCATAGGCAATGGGGGCATGCCACGGGGACCCCGGCCCCTCATGGGGAAAGGTGGACGGAAATGCATGGGAAAAGGTGGAGGAAACATCATTGGATGAGGCGGTGGGCCTGGTGGTAGGGGCATCATGTTGCCTCCTGGGCCCATCGGGGGCATGGGGCCCCCACGGCGGGAACGAGATGAATCGTGATGTACCTCTCTACTATCAGATCGACTTCTACCTCTTCTTTCTCTCTCTCTGCTCCTATCTCTGCTTCTGTCTCTGCTTTCACTTCTGTCTCTGCTGGGTTTTCTTCCTGCTTTTCTCTCCAGTTTGGTCCTGTTATCTCCAGTTCGGCCACCCCGTAGAAAGCCTGGCTGACGTACACCTGGCTGATGTATGGCACCAGGCTGACGTTGTGCCCCTGGCTGGCCTTGTGCCCCTGGCTGACGTACAACACCTGGTTGGCGTTGGGCCCCTGGCTGACGTACAACACCTGGTTGGCGTCCTACACCTGGCTGATGGTTCATAGGTCTCCTATTTCCCTGACCCCTCCCTCTGAGGTGTTCAGAAGGTGGACTGTGGAGACGGTCTCCTGGCTCTTGCCAAGCTCTCATGCGGTTGGCATTGAGAACTCGCTCCATGACACTTGTTGCTCCAACCCTTAAAGAATAAATAAAATTAATTTTAAAAAAAATTTAAAAAAACACTACCTCAAATATTTAAATACTCATGAATAAATCATTAAAGCCTTTAAAAATATTAACATTGTAAAAATTTATCACTGAATTTATTTATAAACAGGCAGCAAAACTCAAACTTCAATTTACAACACCCACCGCTTAGTGGTTAGCCTTGATTCCTTGTCTGACTTTTCAGATTCCTCTGGATCGCTATCATCGTCCTCATCCTCCTCTGATGAAGAGACCTCAGACGAGGAAGGAGATTCCGGTGGTTTAGAATTTGTCTTTCTAGCTTCTGTTTTTTTCTTCACAGCCGGCTTAGATGTGGTTTTTTTGATGATGCGTTTATTGGTGGCTGGCTCGACAGAGAGCTTCTTTTTCCCCTTATCTTCCTGGTATTCACTCTCATCACTGTCTGCGTCTTCCTCATCCTCATCGCCTCCAGGCTTTTTTCTCGTCCTCATGACGCTGTTGACCGCTTTTTTCATGATCACTGCACTCTTCAGTTTCCTTGTTCCAGATAGTTTTTTCCTGTAAGAAGAAAAGCAAAACGGCATATGGTAGGGTGATATTTTTAATAAAATATTGATTTTCTTAATTAATCAGATGTGAAATTGACAGTGAATTTAGCAAGCCAATGGTAAAATACTGTCTCTGATGACTCTATATAAGTTTGTGAGTAGGAAGCGTTTCTTTTGCTCTCAATATAAATGATACAACAATAGAATGGCCTTAAGGATCTAGGTAAGGAATTTACCTCAGTTCTTCTCTTTGCTTTTCTTGCAGTTGTTCTTCTTTCGCCTTGAAATTTTTAAGAATTTTTTCCCGCAGCTCTAGTTCCTGTGGATACAAATATGTTTATTTCCATGGCCTTCAAATATTGAAGAAATTATTTCTAAAAGTTAGGTTGTTAGTTTTTGCCAAGAAGACTAATTTCAAAGCAAATTCCAAAGATTAAAATATTTGTCCTTTGATCAGTCTGTTAATAATGCTATTACATCGATGCTAATACACTCAGATTACAACAAATAAAATTATCAAAAACCAATGTAGTATGCGAAACAGACAAAAACTTGGCAAAATATTAAGATACAATGTACAAGCATATACTTCTTTTCCAAGGAAAAAAACTTTTTTTTCATAATAACTTGCCATTATGTGATAGATTTCAGGTAGTATCTGGATCTTACCTGTAGCTGCAGTTTCTGCCTTTTCATTTTCTTTTCCTCTGTTCTTTTCATCTCATCCTCAGCACGACGTTTCTTCTCCTCTTCCACCTGCTGCTTCCTCTCCTCCTCCAGCTCTTTTTCCTTTTGTTCAAGGTACTTTTTCACTCGAATTGCCTGTTACAATGATTCATGATTAGACACAAACAATCAAACAAGGTTTTTGTTCATGATTTTTATCAGCCTTTTGTTAGAAGAATTAGATGAGCTCCTTTATGAAGATTTAATACTAATCAGAGATAAAATAGTGGGATTTTTCTTTTGATTCCATTAACTTAATTTACTGAAAAGGCTTGCCGATTAATTATGTTATTGATGAAAAAGACTAAGATATTTTTGACCCATTTAGAATTAAAAACACCTCAGAGTAAAACTTGACAAGGAATTCTAAACTAAAATGAATAAAAAGTGCTTCTTTTTTTTCCTCTTAAGTTAGTTTTTTTTTACAAAAGGCAGTTGTTTTGCCTTTACTTTTCTAACAAACATATTGTAACCTTTTATCTTTACTTTTGTACAATATAGAGCAGGGGTCTCCAAACTACGGCCCGTGGGCCAGATGCGGCCCGTGAGACCCTCTCATCCGGCCCCTGGAGACCTTTTAATCTTAAAAAAAAAGATACTATTTTTACCTGTAGTTTACCACAAAACTGTGTAGTCGGCCCCCAAACTGATGTTTGACAGTTAATGCGGCCCTCCGGCAGAAAAGTTTGGAGACCCCTGCTATAGAGAATCAGTTCTAAGAAATATACAGTTACTGTAAGCTCTAGACTTATTGTTGCAGCAATAGTCTAACCTTTATACGTTACTGTAAGCTCTAGAGTTATTGCTACAGTAATAGTCTCACCTTTATCCTCTCGAAGAGTTCAGACAGTAGTCTCAGGGACTCCAACTTTCTCTGAGCTATTAAAAAACGTCTCTCTTCTAAAGCAATCTTATACTGCATTCTCTCTTCCTCTTCTCGCTGCTTTTTCTCTATTTTTTTCCGGCGTCTCTTCTCTTCACGCTCTTTCCTTCTATCTTCTTTCCTCTGAACTTTTTCCTGTCTTTTTCTTTCTCTTTCACGTTCTTCCTCCTCTTTTTTGCGCCTGTTTGAATAAAAAATAATTTTAATTGACAAAATGACTTTGCTGTAGGTATTAATTATGCACCCAAAATACATATTTAAAAAAGATAAGAATTTTTACATGTGTTAGCTTTTCTAGTCACAGCTTTATTTTATTCTCGTGTACCTTTCTTCTTCTTTTTTTCTATCCTCCTCCTCCCTCTCTCTTCTTGCTCTTTCAAGTCTTTCTCGTTCTAAGGCCTCAAGTTTCTCTCTCTCTATCCTTCTACGTCTGATATTTTTCTCAGATAAATGCTTTGTTTTATCAAAGTCAACCTGTGGGATGGGTATGTACGAACAAAACACAAGAAAACAGTGTTAATATGATTGTGTTAATATGATTGTGTTAATATAATTGACAATCTCCTTTTTATAAATAAGCAACATGCAGAAAAGTAAGTATATAAAAGAATCTTCAAGGGAACACCCTTGCCTTCTTAAAAAATTAAATGGTAAATATTGTAACCTCACAGATGCTCCCTTCTTAACAATTGGATGCAACTAATGAGTCAAAAAATATATTCTTGGTTGGTCTAAAAATTGAATAATTCTATATATCAAAACAAACTTACATGTACAGCTGGCATATCAGCTCAAGATATAATTAAAACTAGCATTTACTTTAATGTAACATAAATAAAACATTCAATGAGCCCATGATATATTAAGAATAGAAATACAAGTCGAACCCACTTAACTCGAGCCCGGTTAACTCGCCAACCCTATTAAGTCGACGTTTTTTATTGGAACCGCCAATTTCTTTCTTTGTCTTAGCATTTTCTCATCGGTTAATTTGATTTTTTAAAGTAGTTGAAACCTAATACCTCGAGCACAAAAAGAGGGCCAAATTTGCAACTTAACGTTGGTTAACTCGATCCCCGTCTGTTCGCCTAGCGTCGCACTCTGGCATTTTTAGTTCAAAATAGTGTTCACATCTCGCTTTCCTCGAGACTTCCGGCTATTGTGTGATTCTACGAGATTTCAATAAAAATTACCGGACGTTTTTACTTGTTTCAATTTGTGTGTGAATTAGTTTGACGTGTCTCCGTGGAGTAAGTATTCACCCGAGGTGCTCGAAAATCGCATTACCGGTCTTTAATCGTCATTATTTCGCAGTGCGTGTAATGTTATTATTAAACTTAATTCATTATATCATTTTATTTTTTAAGATAAACGAATATCTTTAGAAAAGAAAATAAAGGTTTGTATCGAGAATCAACAGTGGTTTTTATTTAATTAAATAAAAAATTATTATTCTTTTAAAAGTTTGTTGTTGCTTTGTTACAATTAAGATACGTGACTAACACGGGCGTGACGGTGAAATCAAATCATTTTCTTAATATTCCAGTATATATATAATATACACGCCATCACTGTTGTAGGTCGAATTCTGAATATTTTTTTTAAAAATTTGCTTAGTTGCCGAGGTCTAACACACAGCGTGCTGTGATCAACGGTCAAGGCCACAATAGTTACTATTTATATTACAAGTTTGATTGACTGAGGAAATTCGAGTGCGGTCTTGTAGTGACAGATATTCTTGTCGTCAAAAGCATTAAACTTAAAATTACCATATTGATATGTTTATTTTTATTTTTTAATTAGCTGATTCGACGGGCATTGCAAACGCGAGCGGCGGTGACATGCCACGCCACACGCGCCATGGGACGAGGCAAAGCGAAAAATTTGACCTTAGTTTTAACGCATGCGCAGACAATTATAAACTGGTAACTTTTTTTTATTATTAAATGGAATCGAAACATGACCACAGAGACGTAATCAAAGTCATTTACTTCGGCATAAAAAAATATATATATAAAAATTCCCGACTAGTCATAACTTTGCCCGACTTTCAAGACAGAGAAAAAAATTTTAAGAATTCGTGACTTTTTCCCATTTTCCCCATCTGAGTGGGAACCATGGTTATATTTAAACGGTCCTTAAATACGAACGGTCTTAACAACCTTAGGAAAGAGTGAAGAAATATTAGGGTCTCGATATTCCGATACGATTCAGATTAATCGTCCCATCAATAATTAACGCACATCATGTACATAAAGAAATTTCAAGCACATGTTAATATTTTGCCGCCATATTGGTTTTCGTTTAACTCAATCATCGGTTATCTCGACGCCATTTTTCATACCCCAACGCCGTCAACTTTACCGGGTTCGACTGTATTACCTCTCTCATTAAGTTTTAAGCAAAAATTAATGTTAAAGTACTTCAAACAAAATAAATCTTTTTGTTTAACTTGCTACTAAAGATTAGGTTCAAAAATAACTTAAGGAGAAAAACAAGACATTCTTTTCTTCATGGCTTACCTTGATGACAGCAGTGAGAGCCTTGTCTTCTCCTTTATATAAGAGTTTCATCCCCCTGAGTGAATCCATTGCCTTTACAAAGCTTATATAATCCATGTACTGAATATAGCATTCGAATGTTAGGTCCTGACCATATGAAAATGTCTGAATGGAACTTTTCTTTAAATTAGCACAGATCTGGAAGGAGAAAAAAAACCTTAACACATAAGAATTGTTCATCATTTATCTTTGAATTTATAAATTTCCCATATGTTCAAAAGACTTAGGATCAAATTCTTAATAGAACTTGCTGGGGGTTACCACTATGCTAAACCTAATAAATCTATGGCATCCGTCCATCCTCATGGGATGATGGAGTTTCCTCCTGCTCCTCTACCCCCCTTCCGCTTTCTCCCGGCCTTTTTCTCCTCGCTCCTGGCTGTAAGGGAAGCTTCCGCGACTTGAATGCCCTCGCGCACTATTGCCCGCCAGGAGGTGCGCTCCTCAGCAATGGTCTCCCACGTTTACGGTCAATCTGCGCCAGAGTCATGTCTTTCTTGCAGACATCCTTGAAGCGCAAGCAGGGGAGTCCTCTCTTCCGCATACCAGTTGCCAGCTTGCCGTAAAGCAAGGCTCTTGGAATGCGCTCCGAGCTCATCCTGCAGACATGTTCCAACCACCGCAGGTGCCTCTCACTCAGGATTGAGTGCATGCTCAGCATATGACTCCTTCTGAGTACCTTGACATTCATGATCTTGTCCTGCCACTCTTTGATTCAGCCTAATAAATATTGCTTTCAATAACTGGACTAATTAAAGGGGTTCTGAAATTTATCAAGCTACTTATTGTAATCCTTGATACATAGAAAACATCCTGATTTTAAGTAATTTTTAAAAAAAAACAGAAGATAGACATATAAACTCATAAACTCACCTCTTTACGATAGGGATCCAGCATTGGAATATCTATACACCTTATTTCTCCAAATGTCTGAAACACTTTACGAACTGTTGCTTCACTAGGCTTAAGTTCCTTATTGTTGGGCTCCTTATCTGACTGCCGTGCTGCAAACCAGATAGTTGGTAAGTCTTTTAGGTGCACTGTGTCAGGACGCTCTCCCGGTCTCATCTCATTCATGTTGTTTGCATCTCTAAAATAAGAGTCCCAATCATGACGAGATGGAAAACTGACCTTCGCCTCAGCAGCTCTGACCTGCAGCAGACATATGACATGACTTCAACTTAAAACATGTTTATCTTTAGAATGATGTTCATTTTTTATGAGTTTTATTTATTTCAACCAAACAGTTCCAAATTCTTTATAAATTCTTTCGCGGTATATTAGTTAGAGTTACACAAAAATGTCTTTGAGAAGCTTGGATTCTGCAAGGAAGCCAAGAATAGAAAAAAATGTTTGAAACACACTGCTCTATATTATTATTTATCACTATCATAAGTAAGTACTAAAACTTGATTAAAAACTACTTAGAAAGAAGTATTATGGAAGTTTTCAAAATTCTATAACTCCAGAATGCTTAGGACTGAAATGTGAGATTTTAAAATAAATATTCACCACTTACTTTAAGAATTTCTGTGAAGCCACTTAGCTTTATTGTTTTTCCATCCAGCTTCAGAATAATATTGTGAATTCTACTCTTATTTTCAATCTCTCCTTCCAAACGAATAAATTCCAAGGTGCTCTTGAAGATTTTTAAAGTCAGAAACACTTCTGGCCTCACCATGTGTTTCAACTGATTAATTTTTAAAAAAGTATGTTTATTTTGCAAACTTGAATCTTTATCTCAAAGTTGTAAAATGTACAAAAATCACAAAAAGGTTGAGGTCTAGTTTAGGTAATAAAATTATGCATAAATGAAATTAATAATGATATATACTTTTATACTCTAATGATCATTGAAATAAAACAAAAATAAAACCATTAACTCTAAGCATACATAGTGAATAAAATGATACAAATTGAAAGAGTACAGTTTTAAAACTCACAACCAAAGCATAAATGAGTATTACACATGTCAAAGAGCAGGGTCTTACCTTTTCCATTACTTCCCAATTTGAGATGGTTTTTCCTGCAGTTTTGAGTTGAGGCAGCTGAACACAGATGTTCACTTTAGCTACTGGTTTCAGATATAGACCTTGTGAATCAAATAGTTCTACTGCCTCACTCGTGTCTGTGCATACTGTGGTGTTGGCCATGATGGCTTCAATATTCAGGTGCTTTTCAAACATAAGCAAGACAATTAATTAGTATTATTTTGAAAAGAAATATTCCAAAATATGAAAGATTTGATGTACTTGTCTTTTACGGCATAAGAGCAGGCAATTTGGAATATTACTGGGACCAATAAAATATTATGTGGCACTGGTGAAGTAAGAATAAATATTTTTCAAACATTATTGCTGAAAAATCCATTTTTCATTTAAAATATCATAATAAGTTTGATTAAAGTTTTTATTTACTAGTATATTTTTAAGCCAGTAAACATATTTTAAACAAAAGTTTAATATAATGTAATTATTTGAGCTATAGAGTCAACAATATAATAATAATAATAATGCATTGATAATTTATATAGCACTGTACCCCAGTAAGAAACAAAATAATGTTATGAAAAAGAGTAGAATTTTCCTTCAGACAAGAATCAGTTTCATTTTTCAGTAGTTGAAAACCCTTTTATATAAAATAAAAAAATAAGGTGCATTGCAGCTCAGGGACATTTTTTTTTAAAAAATTGTACACAAAACTTTACCGACTTGAATTTTATTTAAACTCGCTATCAATAGTCCCCTAAGTCATTTTCCAAATTCTAAAATTTATATTCAAACAGGCGCAAAGTTTGATGGTCTGTGTGCAAAATATTGAACTTGAGCGTTAAGTTGCACAGCATCTAGTGTTGGTGAAATATTTTGCAAATAATTTTAGTGCAAGATATAATATTTCATAAAGAAACTTTGATGTGGGGTCATTCTAAACTGCTGCATGTGTCGGTCAGATATCTGCTCGGCCGCCCAGTTTAAAGGGAACACTGCTTGCTATTCCTAAGCCTGACAGGCCTGCTAATAAATAATAAATAATATATATATATATATATATATATATATATATATATATATATATATATATATATATATATATATTATATATATATATATATATATATATATTATATATATATATACCTAGAATATAAATTTATTATATTTTTTTAAATCTGAAAATAGAGGAAAACTCTTGTGGTCAGGTTAAAAGCATCACAACACTGAACACAAATACTGTAAATCATAAGCCTCTTAGGCTTTGCAGTAACTACAAGCTAAATCAACTTCAAGTAAAGATTTCAGACAGGAAACAAATCTAATGAACTATGAACAGTACAACCTCAGTTCAGAGTGAGAATGTTTGAGATAGTGATCATGACATGGTGAATTGAAAAGTGCCTTACCATTTTGTTTCATTTGTTATTATTTCTTAGTGGCATTTGCTTACTGCCAATGCAGGCCTGACATTTTAGTAGGCTCAACTTAGACTTCTTAGGTCAAAACTTACACTTAGTGACAATGGGTGTGGAATGGGTTGCCTGAAGAAACCAGGAAAATCAACACTTTATCAACATTTAAAACTCTAATAAGAATGCAGGACTAAACACAAACCATAGATAAGCGTAGGATGCAATAATCTTCTGTATAGAAGGAGCGTCTGCAACAGATAAGATAAGACATTGTGACATAGTTGTTGCTATACGAGGGGTCATAGGTTTCTGCGCGCACTTGCAATGATCGGGACTCAGGGGATTTTTTCAAGTATTTTTATCATGTTCCTCGTTTATCAGAGCCTAAGCAGACACCTTTACAACATAATCGCCGCCAATTCTAACACACTTCTCAGCTCGCTTTATCAAGGTGGCAAAACAGGCCTGAAAATCTTCGCTTTTCAAGTTGTCAAGCTCTCCCAAGACAGCATCAACAAGCTGATCCCTGGTTTTGAAGTGGTGGCCTCTCAGAGGATCCTTCAGCTTCGGGAAAAGCCAAAAAAATCACAGGGTGCCAGGTCTGGGGAGTGGGGTCAAGATGTTGAGCCCCGTTTCCTCCAAGCGCTCGACCATCGACTTCGCCTTGTGAGCAAGGGGGTTGTCATGGTGGAACCACTGCCTTTTGAAGGGCACACATGGGTTCAACCAGCACATTCCATTGAAAAATTCTGGCAGGCACTTGTCACGATATCAGGAGCCATTCACAATCTTAATGGCTCCAGGAAAACAGCAGCAGCCACACTCTTTTGGCTCAAGAAGATGGCAAACATGGTTTTCTTTACCGACCTGGAGCGTCTGGCCTTCAATGAGCTAGGCTCTCCTTTTTTTCATGTGCCCAGTTTCAAATCGTTGAAACCACTTGCACACCATGGTTTACTTTGGCTAACAATACTGCCTGTAAAAAAAAACATGTTACGAAAGCCAATCAGCTGAATAAAACCGGGACTGATACCAATGGAAATCGACCTAAGCCTGTAAATGGACGCGAGTTTTGGTTTGCAACATGGAATGTACTAAGCCTGTTCAGAGCAGGAGCCTTACAAAATCATATAATCCAATTGAATAAATATAAGATATCCATCGCAGCACTGCAGGAAATTCGATGGAAAATGCAGACATACTAAAAACAAGAGAATACACCGTATTTTATAGTAGTAATAACACCAACACGCTAGGAACAGGATTTGCCGTTAAAAAAGAAGTAGTCAATGCCGTCATGGGCTTCAAACCAGAGAATGAAAGATTGTGATTCCTACGTGTGCGGGGGAAAATGTTCAACATAACATTCATAAATGCACATGCTCCCAATGAAGATACGGAAGATCAGGTTAAAGAATCCTTTTATGAGACATTGGAAAAGATCTACGAAGAGGCACCACGACATGATATTAAAATAGTGATAGGAGACTTTAATGCAAAAATTGGTAAGGAAAAGGTGTTTATGTCAACTATTGGCAAGGAAAGTCTTCATGATGAATCCAATGACAATTGCATGAGATTGATAGACTTTGCTGTAGGAAAAGGAATGTCAGTGAGCAGCACCAAGTTTCAACACAAGAATATATATAAAGCCACTTGGAACTCACCAGACGGAGTCACCTACAAACAAATTGACCATGTTCTAATTGACAGGAGACATGGATCCAATATACTTGATGTAAGAAGTTATCAAGGAGCAAATGCTGATTCTGACCACCTACTTGTACGAGTTAAATACAAGCAGAGAATAAGTATAATTCAGAATTTTCATAATCAAAGAGAGAAACAATATGATTACCAAAAACTTTCCAAAGACCCACTAACCGCAAAAGCCTACCAAACTGAAGTAGAAACACAGCTCGAAACATTTTAAGAAGAAGGGAACAAGGAAAACAACATAAATGAACAATGGAATAGGATTAAAAATGCTATGAAAAGATCAGCAGAAAAAGTTGTAGGGTTCCAACAAACTAATAAGAGAGTTGGCTGGTTCGACAATGAATGCAGAAAAACTATTGAAGAAAAGAACAAAGCATGAATGATCATGTTACAAAGAGACACCAGAAAGACAACCCAAACATACAAAGAGGTCAGAAGAGAAGCGACAAAAATGCGCAGGAAGAAAAAGAGGGATTGGGAAAAAGCTAAGCTAAAAGAAATAGAAGACTTGTCTAGAGAGAGAAATATCAGAGGAATGTACATGAAGATAAAAGATGAAATACTAAGCCAGACCACAAATGTGTGAGAGGCAGGATGGGAAATTAATCATAGAAAATAGTAAAGTATTGGAGAGATGGGCTGAATATTTTGAGGACATACTGAATGCAGACAATGGACAAGATGATGATTACCAACCCACTTGGAGGACCAGACCCTTTTATAAACCCGCCAACATTAGAAGATGCTAAAGAAGTAATCAATCATATGAAAAACCACAAAGCCCCTGGAGAAGATCTTATCACAGCAGAACATATTAAGTATGGAGGAGGAGAACAACACATTCAGATACATAATCTCTTAACTAGAATCTGGCAAGAAGAGAAAATACCAACAGAATGGGAAACGGCATTAATAACCCCAATACACAAGAAAGGATCCAAACTTCAGATCACAAATTACAGAGGAATCTCGCTATTAAACGTTTCCTACAAAATACTGACGAAACGTATAGACTATACTCAAGGGAATTTAGGATTAGACAAGGACTAAGGCAGGGAGACTCGCTGTCTTGTATGCTTTTTAACTTAACATTAGAAAGAGTTATTAGAAACATAAATATCAACACTGGAGGAACAATAACTGAATACTTTCTGAGGGAAACTCCAGAACCAAAAGCTATTGGCACTTTCTATAACCAACCCATCCAGTACCTTGCATATGCTGATGACATAGCCCTGCTTGCTAAAAGTACTAAAGACATATCAAAGTCATACATTGAATTAGAAGATGCATCACTGCAAGCAGGGTTGGAAGTCAACAACCAAAAAACAATATACATGACCCTAGAAAGAGAAGAAATGACAGGTGAAAACATTAAAATTAGGAACCAGACTTTTGAAAAAGTAAATCAATTCAAATACTTATACCTAGGATCACTACTAAATGAAAGGAATGAATTAATAATAGAAATCAAAGAAAGAATATCAGCCGGGAATAGAGCATACTTAAGTAGCCAGAAAATCCTCAAAAACAAAAACATTACAAGGGAAACAAAGAAAACTCTTTATAAAACAGTCATCAGACCAGAATAGTTGCAGAAATAAAAAAGAGCTGACTGCGCGGGGCAGGACACCTAGAAAGAATGTCAAATGATAGAGGAGTAAAGAGGGTACACCACCAAAACCCCAGAGGAAAACGGCTCAAGGGAAAAGGGAAGACCTAGGCTTAGATGGATGAATGACGTAGAGAAAGATCTACAACAAATGGGCATCCAATATTGGAGAAGAAAGGCATTGATAAGGACTGAGTGGAAGGAGGTTGTGAGTGTGAGGCAGGCCCAAGCCCTACATGGGCTGTAGCGCCACAGCCCACAGGGATGAATCATAAAATGAATGGATGCTCCAGTTATGATATGGCAACTTTTTTTCAAAGACGTTTTGGTCTCTGCTTTTTTAGGTTGTGTTAAATATGCACACTGACTGTTATAATAAGTTAAACTACTACTATTACTGATTAGTTTAATACAGTTTACTATCTTATTGGTCTAGTCTCTAACTCTAGTAATTTTATAATTAATATTCTCGTCTTGTTACATTGTAACATTGTTAATGATAATAATAATGATTGTTACTTTTACTTTTTAACTTTTACTTGTAAATATTAAATAATATAAATAATTACTAATACGCACTTCTTATGTTGATCTTCGATTTGAATGATTAAAAGTTGCCAATGACTGAGACGCTTATTTAGAAATTAATTGCATTTTGTACAAAGTTCTATACAAAATGACCGAAGTGACAACTACTTGTATTGAGTTATTATAATTGTACATGGATTGAGTACGGCCATCTCTATTTTTTATTTTCGGAGTGACAATGATTTATTTCCGTTTCCGTTAAGCAATTCATGCCAGATTCATTTGCAAAATAATAATAAAAATAATTAATTTTTTTTTCAATGTAAATGACGCAGCTTTAAGAAAACATACAAATTGTAATGGTTTAAAAAACTTTTAAAGACCAACAAAAAATATTCCATTAACTCTGAATAGTGTTATCCATTTAATATTCTGAAAAGAAACATTCTGAAATATTGTGCATTTAGATTGGTCATTTTTCCTTAACCTTTTTTTTCCCCCTTATAAAGTTTGTCCAGATTCACAATCACAAGTATATTGTCAACATTATTGTTTTAATATCTCTTGGCTCTAAACTCTAAACTATTGTACATGAAATGTGAACAATGTTGCAGCATTGCAATAGTTTGAAACTTTTATTATAGATTAATACAACTTTATAAATGCGTTTTCCCCCTTATAAAACATTAAAATTCTTGTTCTCGTTGAGTTGAGATGTTAACACCTCACCAACCCACTCTTCCCTTCGTCTTTATAAACCTCCGTCTTACTCTATTCATTCTCTTCCTGGTTGATATTTTCTTGGACATAAAGCTGCAGATACATTTTAATTTAAATTATTTTTTTTACTTTTTTGTTTATTCGCTGACGAATGTTTTTGCCGCTACGTTCGTTGTCTTGTTGTTGAGCCTTTTCATGCTCACTCATACCCTATTCAATAACCATTTTTTTCTACCCAGCCTGATTGCAGTCTCACCCCACTTATATTTAATGTATCAGCTCTTTATCACACCTTCGAGTATTTTGAAGCCTTAATTATTAATGTAATGCCTTGCTTTTAGCAGAAACTTGAACTTTCCAACAGTGTGTGTCCGCGGAAAAGAATGCTTAACAATGTTTTTGTTTTTTTCAAAACACACACAGTCGGTTGATGTAGTATGTAAAATCTATGTAATTATTATTAATTTTTTCACATTCGACATTGATATTAACGTTTTTGTTGAACTCATGCATACTTTACAGCCATGGCATAAGTACCATACGTTAGACCTCTACAATAAATTATATTAAGACTACTTAGGGCCCCTAGCGGACTGGCCAGTCGGGCATTTGGGCAATGCCCGGTGGGTCGATGGGTCTATTTTGTTCTATAGAATTATATAATTTGCACGTGAGAAGGGCCGCTCTTTAAATAATGCCCGGACCGCTATAAAGCTCCAGTCCGCCCCTGCTTATGGGCCGTCAATAAATGACGTCACGCACCTAGGGGGTGAGGGGGGGTCACACATTTGTGACGAAAATAGGGGGGGTTAAGAAATGTGACGTCTCATCAAAACCGGCAACTTTAAATAAAAGTTTCACTTAAATATTTGATGGCTTTCAATTTATTTAATCACGCATGTTACGATATTTGAGTGCAGCCTTACACTAAATACATACTTAAATGACAATAAAGGAAAAGCCTACACACGACAGGCTGCATGCCTTAGAAACAGCCAAGTCGCATGCCCAAAAAGTCGCACGTCAATGTGCCAATACCTACTGGCTTAACCTCTGCTCCAGCATATAGTCAGCTGTAGACATGGGCTACGCCAAAGCCATGTATGAAAATATTTTTAAAATCCACTGACCATTTGAGGTCCAAGGTTGCCCCCCGAAAGTCCAAAAGTGGAGAAATTATCCAAGTCCAGGCAGGCAACGCGCAGCTAAAACGGTGGGCTCATGAGCATTATCTGGAACTGTATGCAACAGTTACCACAGGCTCCAGCGCAGCTGTAGATGATATCCCCGTTATGCCGCTCATGGAAGAACTTGATGTCGTGCCCACACAGGAAGAGCTGGGAAAAGCAATTGACTGCCTAGCTTGTGGAAAAGCCCCAGTGAATGATGGCATACCACCGGAAGTGGCAAGACAGCTTTACTCCAACCATTGCACGAGCTTATGTCCCTCTGCTGTGAACAGGGCTACATCCCCCAGGACATAAAGGATGCAAATATAGTGACACTATAAGAACAAGGGCGATAGAAGTGACTGCAATAACTATCGCGGCATCTCACTCCTTTTTATTGTAGGAAAGGATTTTGCCAGTGTCATACTAACACGATTACATAGTTCAGCCTCCCAAGTTTATCCAGAATCTCAGTATGGTTTCCGGGCTGGTCGGTCTACCATAGACATTGTGTTCTCCATACGGCAGCTCCAGGAAAAATACAGAGAGCAGCAGATGCCAATATACATTGCCTTTTTGAATCTTACTAAAGCCTCTGATTTAGTCAGTAGCAACGGGCTATTCCAAATCCTGGGAAAAAAATGGCTGTCCCCCACTCCTACTCGCCAACATCAGACAGTTCGATGAAAATATGCAGGGCACAGTGCAGTTCGATGGAGCTACGTCAGAAGCATTTCCAGTCAGCAGCGGAGTTAAACAAGGTTGTGTACTCGCACTAACACTGTTCACAATATTCTTCTCTGTACTGTTTCGATACGCATTCAAGGATAGCAGTGATGGAATCTGGTTACAAACCAGAGCTGATGGAGGACTTTTCAATACTGCCCTCCTCCGAGCCAAAGCCAAAACGACAGATGTCCTAATTCATGAGCAACTCTTTGAGGACGATGCGCACTGATAGCACACACAGAAACTGGTTTTGCTACAACTTGTGTCAAGCTTCTCCAATGCCTGCAAAGAATTTGATCTGCAAATCAGCTTGAAAAAGACAAACATCATTGCCCAAGACACATAACCTCCTCCTACCAGCAATATCGACTGTGAAAACTTGGAGGTTGTGGACAGCTTCACCTACTTGGGGTCCAAGATCTCCAATACACTGTCCATTGAAGACGAAATAAACAGTAAAATTGGGAAGGCAGCTGCCACAATGGCTAAACTAAATAAACGGGTCTGGCAAAACACCAAGCTATAACGGAGAAAACCAAAATGTGTGTCTATCAAGCATACGTCATCAGTACGCTGCTATACGGGAACGAGACATGGACCTCTTATACATCCCATGAGCGCAAGCTTAATAGCTTCCACTTGAGTTGCCTGCGTCACATCCTTGGCATTAAATTGCAGGACCAAGTGCCAAATAGTGAGGTCCTGATGCGTGCCAATACCCAAAGCATGTTCTCAATCCTTAGTGAAAGACGCCTGAGATGGCTAGGACATGTAAAAAGAATGAGCTATGGCCGCAACCACAAGGACCTCCTATATGGAGAACTGGCATCGGGAAAGAGGTAGACAGGTCGCCCACGTCAGCGATTTAAAGATGTCTGCCAAAGGGACATGAAAGCAGCCAGAATACGCACAAGTGACTGGGAGTGTAAGACAGAAGACCGATCTACGTGGCGCACAGTTGTAAAAGAGGACGTCATAGCAGCCGATGAGCGAGGGATGGAGGAGGCTGCAGACAAAAGAGCTAGGAGAAAGTTCGAAACATTGGGAGGCACAGAACTCGTGTGCAAAAGCTGTGGTAAAGACTGTCACTCAAGGACAGGACTGCACAGCCACACGAGGAAATGCAGCCCAACCTAACGTTAATGCACCATTGTCTTGCGAGACGGATTGAGGCCGATAGACAGTGATTTGAAACATGTTCATTTTCAAATAGAAAATATTGCTTTTAAATGTGTGTGTGTGCAAAGCTTTGTGACGTGATATTGGAGGAGGGTCTAAGTTTTTGTGACGTGGGGGAGGGGGGTAAAAAATCTGCCAAAATCGCGTGACGTCATTTATGGACATCCCCTTAATCATGCTTAAGATTATTTAAAATCATAAAATGAATGTCTTTAGCTGTTTTATTTTTCAATGAAATTTTTGAAACATTATAAAACTTCTACTATCTGATTTCAATATCTTTACCTATTCAAAGATTGACTTGTCTCATCTTTATGTGAAATATCTGGAGTGATAACAAATATAATAAACAATATTCGGTGCTTGTATCTGTCAGAACTTAATATCCTAAAACTGCGATGACCTCATTTTCAATTTGAGGTGATATTTAATATGTGATTCATATAACATAATTTTCTCGGAGCACTGGGTCGTACTTGGGGGCCGTCCATAAATGACGTCACGCTCCTAGGGGGGGAGGGGGGTCACACTTTTGTGACGATGCGTGACGAGGGGGGCGGAGGAGGTTGAAGAAATGTGACGTCACATCAAAAGGGTAACTTTAAATAAAACTTCCACTGAATTTTTGGTGGCTTACAATTTATTTAATGAATTTTAAAAAATTAAAAAAAAATTAAATCAGGGCTTCTCAATGTGCCGGTCGGTAGGCCATCAGATGCTGGTTGGCGTAAGCTATCAAGAGACGAAAATGAAATCTAATTATAATCCTTAAGTTTGAGAACTCACAAGATAACGAATGAAATTGTTATACTGTGTCGTTTGATGTTGACATCAAAGCATTTGTGATGTAACCGCAGCTCCGTCGGCGAACTTTTTTGCCCGTTATCCCAAATAATACAAGTTTATGTGTGCGTTACCCCCCCCCCAGACTCTAGGTACTGCTCACATGACTCGGGGATATGGGGGATCGTTGTTACCAAAAAATGCTATCGTTGAGTTTTACAAGCATGACAAGTGTCTAAAAATTATCTGAATAGGATGTAGATATTTTAAGTCAAAACGTCACGGAATATCCTTTTTCTTTAAAAAAAAATTGGGGGGGGGCGTGGAATCTATTTGATAGAATTATAAAAGTTTTAAGTTTGATATAATTGTTCGGTTGGTTTTTGCTCAAACACCCCTGGCCATTCTAGATATAATGATAAATGAGCCCATTTTAAAGTTGTCAAGTATTCATTAACTTTATTTAATGCATCAAATTCTTGACATTGCAATTCGAGATGAGCACGAAACAACTTTTCTTCTTACTTCAGTTTTGAAGGCATTAATTTTAAATATCACAGAAAGGATACTTGATACAGTCAAGTCACGTGGATTAAGATTATTGTCACTCGTGTCAATATACATGAAAGTAGGGTGGATTTAGGTGTCTTCATATAATGTTCGTTCGTCCGTCGATACGACGAGGACCACTCTAGTCATCCGAGGGTTTTCTGTGCGTGCGCAGATGGCTGATTAGGCCGATCCTTGCACGAAAGGTTCGGGAACAGAAGGGACAGGGGGCGAGTGCGACATCTCCTGGAGGGTTGACAGCATGGGCCTTTCGGGCTTGCCTCTTCTTTTCTGCGGCGGTAATCCGGTTTGCCTCACATGACCTGGCACCTTCGTGGATGGAAGAGCGCCAGGTGGATCGGTCCATTGCAGCTCGTTCCCACGTGTCTGGATTTATGGCAAACGCTTTCATTGAGGCTTTCAGTGTGTCTTGAAGCGTTTCTTTTGCCCACCGTGGGACCGCTGGCCATACTGGAGCTCACCATAGAAGATTCTCTTTGGCAGTCTCTCGTCTGGCATTCGGACAACGTGCCCTGCCCAGCGAAGCTGGGACTGCATCAGGAGGGTGAAGATGCTGGGGAGACCTGCCTTGGTCAGTACCACTGTGTCTGGAATTTTGTTCTGCCACTTTATGCCGAGAATCTTCCTGAGGCTTGTTATATGAAACTGGTTCAGCTTTCTTGCATGGCGCTGATAAACAGTCCAAGTTTCACAAGCATAAAGCAGTGTGGGGAGCACCACTGCCCTGTACACTTTCAGCTTGGTCTGGATGGTAATGCCTCTTCTGTTCCAGACATTAGGGTACAACCTGCCAAAAGTGGAGCTGGCTCTGGCAATTCTGACGTTCACTTCGTCATCGATGGTGACATTTTGAGACAGTGTGCTGCCTAGGTATGTGAACCGGTGCACTGTATTGAGTCTCTGGCCGTTGACAGTGATGTTGGGCTCTACGTAGGGTCTTCCAGGCGCAGGCTGATGGAGGACCTCAGTCTTCTTGGTGTTGATTGACAGACCAAAGTTTGTGCAGGCACTGGAGAACAGGTTTACACTGCGTTGCATGTCGGCTTCTGAGACAGCGTTGAGGGCACAGTCATCAGCGAACAGCAGGTCTCTGATGATGTCTGTCATAACCTTGGTTTTTGCCTGGAGCCTCCGAAGGTTGAACAGCTTGCCATCTGTGCGGTATTTCAGGTTGACACCAACATCCTCGTCTCTGAAGGCCTCTGTCAGCATGGCGGAAAACATGAGGCTAAACAGTGTTGGTGCCAGGACGCAGCCCTGCTTGACTCCGTTTGTGACTGGGAAAGGATCAGAAAACTCCCCGCTGTCCTGGACTCTGGCCTGCATGCCTTCATGGAATTGTTGCACCAAGACGATGAATTTCCTTGGGCAACCGTACTTGGCCATGATCTTCCACAGACCCTCTCTGCCAACAGTGTCAAAGGCCTTGGTCAGGTCGACATAGGTGGAGAACAGATCAGAGTTCTGCTCCTGACATTTCTCCAGCAGCTGCCTGGCAGCGAACACCATGTCGATTGTTCCTCGCTCTTTTCGGAATCCACACTGACTTTCAGGCAGGAGTCCTTGGTCAAGGTGCAATGTGAGGCGGTTGAGCAGGATTCTGGCGAGGATCTTTCCTGCAATAGAAAGCAGGGATATGCCTCTGTGGTTGTCACAAGCCTGTCTACTTCCTTTTCGCTTATATAGATGTATGATGGTGGCATCTTTGAAGTCCTGCGGGATCGTCTCTTGCTGCCATATTAAGAGAAACAGCTCATGGAGCCTTTCAGTCAGGGCTGTTCCCCCCTCCTTGTAGACCTCAGCTGGTATGGCGTCAGAGCCAGGTGCTTTGCCACTGGAGATAAGATAGATTGCTTTCTGGGTCTCGAGCAAGGTTGGTGGGTCATCCAGTGCTTTGTTTGTGGGCACTTGGGGTAGACGATTGATGGCTTCGTCGTTGATTGTCGAAGGGCGATTTAGGACGTCATCGAAATGTTCGACCCATCTCTCCAAGATCTTCTCTTTGTCTGTGATTAGAGTGTTACCGTCTGCGCTGAGGAGGGGGCTTGATCCTGAGGGCGTGGGGCCATATACTTCTTTCAAGGCGTCGTAGAAGTTTTTATAGTCACGCCTGTCTGCATAGCCTTGGATCTCGTCAGCTTTGTTGTCGAGCCAATCGTCCTGCATCTGACGGAGCTTCTGCTGAACAGTCTTGCGTATGTTGTTGAGTGCATCTCTCCTTGCCGTGGACTTGGGGTTATTGATGTATGCTTGGTGAAGGTGGTGTTTCTCATTCATATAATACGTAGGTAAGAAATCTACATAGTTGTCATATTTTTAAAAACTGCATTTTCCTGGAAGGAACCGGTTCAATAATGGGCGTATGTTCCAAGCGTTCACGTACACATGACGTATTTTAATATATGTAGTGGATTGTAGTGGATGTTAAGTGTCCCAAATGAGTCTGCATTACCCCCAAGAATTCCTTTTTAACCCCAGAAGAGTTTATTTACCCCTGTTCGCCGACCTCTTTCTTACGGGATGCCCGTCAGTCAATTGAGGGATTTTTTAAAAAAATACATTTTAAAAATATTATTTTAAAATATTTTTTTTCTAAACAAAGACGTTAACCGTGATGATTAATAGTCAATGTTTAATTTGTATTCATTAAAATAAAATATAATCTAAGGATGTTAACACAGTTCGTTTTTTGAAGGCCGGTTAAACGTTTTGAAAAAAATGCTTCACGCGGGTTACGATATTACAATGTAGATCTTCACTAAATAAATAATAAATACTTAAATGACAATAAAAGTGATTTGAAACATACTTATTTTCAAATAGAAAATAAGGTTGTTGTTTTTTTTGGAAAGGGGGGAGGGGTCAAAGCTTTGTGACGTATTTTTAGAGGGGGGGTCTAACTTTTTGTGACGACGCGTGACGAGGGGGAGGGAGGGGGTCAAAAATCGGCCAAAATCGCGTGACGTCATTTATGGACGACCCCTTGGCAAGCAGATGCGTCCGTTCCAAAATAGTGCTTATAATATGCTGACTAATACTGTCCTTGCTTCGGCCCCAAAAATAAAAGTATGTTTTTCTAGAAATTTATTAATGCCAAACATTGAAACAATACTTCTTGTATCTTGTGCCACAACTTATAAATGTTTTATTTTAATAGTCTATCCTTTTTGAAGTCTGGTTTCTAATGCATTCAATTTACAACGCTTTTTGCTGTTGTTGATCACTTGAATCATGATTTGCTAATTATTTATTTAATATTTATTTTCTGGCAATCATTAAATCCTTTAGTTAAGAACAACTTTGATTCATTCGTTGTCCTTAAGCTAAAAAGACACACGACGTTAAAAGGAAAATAGTGATGCTTTTAGGACGAGTAAGCCATATTAGTACTTAATAAAATTTTCTAGTCGTTTTTTATTTTACGGAAAAATCACTTTTTTCCTCAGCCGTCTGATCTCTCATTTGGTTGTAATTTAAAGGTCCCGTGCCTGATTTGTGACGTTAATGTTCATTTGTTGAAGCCATCATAAGGTTTACAAACACCATATTTTTCTACTTACAAAACTTCAACTTGTTAGACACATATTTTTTTAAAAACCACATTTACCCATAATTTGTTACACTAAGCGGAGATCATCAAAAGCAATCATATCTTATCTTATCTGTCACTGAAGCTCTTCTATCTATACAGAAGATTATTGCGTCCTACGCTTATCCGTGGTTTATGTCTAATCTTGCATTTAAATTAGAGTTTTAAATGTTGATAGAGTGTTAGTTTTCCTAGTTTGATCAGACAACCCATTCCACGCCCGAATTCCAGACGAGAAGAACGAGAATTTTGTATATGTGTTTGTTCTTGCAAACGGAATAAGAGAATTGTATTAGATTATCTTTGTGTTGTATTTCTAAGTTAGGATAAATTGCCTTACGTATTATTACCACATTGCACTTTGCTAACATTCTTCTATCCTCTAGTGTTTCAATGTATAATGATTTAACTAATTGTGTTACTCTTGTCAGTTTTGAATATTCTACAGTCTACAGTATAACGAATCTGCCAATAACCTTAAATCTGTGTTTATATCAATCCCCAGATGACTTCAGATTCTCCATTCGCGCATTCTTGTCCCCCCCCCGCCCCCCCCCCTTCAAGATCAACGCCCTGAATATCTTTAGGGTTATTTCTTACATCCAATCTCTATCGACGAAGGTTACTCTTCCTGAGAGGCTAAACTTTGTCCTGCACGCGATAAAATACGTTCAAACATGAAGTTGTCGATGCATCTACAGTATTTGATTTCCACGCTTGACACATGACTGGCTATGAATTATCGTTTCATTTCCGGTGTTGTAAAATAATTCCCGCCACCACCCCCACCCCCCACAAACGCAGCTTCCCTCCCAAAAGCAAGGGATTCAAAATTCATTTTTAAAATAATTACACCGGTTTGGGGGGGGGGTATCTTGTCAGATTTAACATATTATAATTTTCACTGGCTATAACATAAATCCACTCCCAAAATAAATCAGCCACCAATCACGTTTTCGATAAAAAAAAACAAAAATATCAATTAAAAACAACATGAAGAAGGCAAAGTGTAAAATTGTAATGTTTGCGGTGGCGTAGCTGGTGGAGTGCAAGGGTGTGGTTGCATAAAGGCAGAGGGTGGTTGCATAAAGGCAGCGGGTGGTTGCATAAAGGCAGTGGCTGTTTATATAAATGACTCCAAATCGATTTAAAATAAAAGTTAAGTATTTGTTCCTATGCGGGGCTGGGGGTGGGGGAGGCTGTAAAGGATGGTACCAAAAATCATTGACCATGGATAGAAAAGGTTATGTGTGTTTAGGGGGAAGGGGAGTTGATCTTTAAAAATATTTTTCACGGACTCATACCCGTTTCTTCTTCTTCTTCTATTTATTTAGAGTTCACGACCATTACCCTTATCGTTAGGGCTTCTTTATGCTTTTACCCTGACTAATGAAATGACAGGTACCCATGTTCCCTCTAACTCTAATGTTCGTTGGTTGGTCCGTGTGCAAAGTAAAAAAAAATATCGAGTGCAAAGTTGCGCAGCATTAATTTTGTGTACAATATTTTACCAAATTTCCTGTGCGGTAATCTGCACTGCTGCGCGGCATCGGTCAGATATCTGCACGTAGGGCCGGCCTTAAGGCAAGGCCAACGAGGCAACTGCCTTGGGCCAAGCACTTTTCAGGGCCCCGCACTTTGGCTAAAAAAATTACTTCTTTTTTTAAAATGTACTACTTTAATATAATACTTGTAAATAACAACAAAACAATGGTATTGGTATCAAGAAAACTTTATATTAATTTTTTAATGAAAACTAATAGCCAAATAAAATATAATAACCCTTCATCCTATTTTTTTAAATAAAAATTATTCCTCAGCATTTTAGTAAGCATTTAGAAAAAAAATGAAGATAATGATTTTCCATAGATAGCATTTGACGGAATTTTCTACAACCTACTGCAAACGACTTATCGAAAATGGAGAAGTTGTCAACCGAATGTCTTGTCTTATACAATTAGCAGCTAAGAACAAAATGTTTTGTTTCTGTTGCTAGCTTTTTGACAAACCTTTATCTGCTCTGGGATTTGACGGGATTTCTGACTGGATAAATGCCAGTATGAGCCTGTCTGATCATGAGAAATCAAAGGGACACATATCTGATTTTGAATGGTTTGAGCAGGAAAACAGTATAATAAAACGACGCACAATTGACAAGCAAAGCCAAAAATTAATAAATTGTGAAAAGGCTCGTTGGTACAGTGTATTTCAACGTCTCATGGCCTTTCTCCAATTTCTGGCTGAGCACAACATGGCTTTTAGCAGTTCAGTCGATAAACTACATCGGGCACACTATGGAAACGTCTTGGTTCTCGATGGATTGCTGGCGAAATTTGATCCGGTTTTGCAGAAACATACACCAAGAATGCAAACTGATGAAATTCATGATCACTGCTTTGGAAAGCAAATTCAAAATGAGCTCATTTCGTTGATAAGTAAATAAGGTAAGGAAAATTATAGTAGGAAGAGTCAGTGGCGTAGCTAGAACTTTTTCCGCCAGGGACGGTGTCCAATTTGCCGCCCTTTTTAGGTGACGGTGCTTATGAGGTTTAACATATGCAGTTCACTCATTCTCTCACTTATAGATCTCTCTTTTGCCTTCTAAATTATAAATCTTAAACTTTTATACCAAACACTCGCCTCACGTTTTTAGTCATATTAAATGTAAGTACTTGAACTTATAAGTTTTAAATTATTTTCTTCTTTTTAGTTCACTTATAAAAACAAGGTTTTTAAAAATCCTTTTTTTAACTTTATTTATTTAAAATTATTTATGCATAATGTGGTGTTTATTAACGGATAAATTTGAATATTTTCATATTCTTGTCATAAATCTTAATAATTTTCCATAACATAGACGAATTCAAATTATTTACCCCTTTTCTTTAATTGAATAGGCTTTACATTTTTAATTAATAACCGTTTTTTAATGAAAAACACAAATTATTTGTGCTATCTAATGCAATAAAAACAAAATTAATTTTTAATAACTTAACTTACAATAATTTTTCTGAAAACTGAAACAGTAATATAAATTACTAGTTGCAAGTTAAACACAATATTTGAACCACCATGCCTTGTAGGTACTTGTTCGCGCATCATTCTGCGAATATCGAAATTGCACGCAGAAACCATCGTGGCGATATTAATAGCACATGTTATTCGGCCCAGCGGTGATGTGTTTTTTTTGTTGTATTTTCTTATAAAAGCGTCATCTGTGACGTATGCCGATTGATTTTCCAAACAAATCAATACCTTTTTTTGAGCGATTAAAAATGTTTAACGGTTTTAATTTAGTTATAACATCCACTCTGTAATCAAACAAATGTTGCGCGAATCCGTTATTTAAGACTCGAAAGTACGAGTATTTTTGTTTCACTCGGGTTTTCCCCCTTCAAAAGAAAAATAGCGGTTGTCGGAAATGGTTGTGTTTTTCAAATGCCCACAAATGCCGCCCCTAAATGTGTACCGCCCGGGGAGGACCGGCCCCTCCAACGCCCCCCCCCCAGCTACGCCACTGGGAAGAGTGAAATCAGCTAAAGACTTTTCAGTAATACTTGATTGCACACCGGACCAAAGTCACAAAGAACAGATGTCACTGACAATGCACTATATATGTAAGCCAGGGTGAATATTCTGAAATAATATATGAGCCTTTCCTACGTTCCGTAAAGGTAAAAGAAATAGCTGCTTGGTGTTTTATTATTGGAACTGACAAAATTGGACTTAGACGAGGATAGAAGAACCAAGAGCAAAGTAGTAATCATACATAAAGCAATTAATTCTAATTTAGAAATACAACACAAAGATAACTTAATACAACCCTCAGATAGACATAAGGATAAAAACACCTTTCTTATTCCGTATGCAAGAACAAACACATACAAGTTTTCCTTCTTCCCGTCCGGAATTCGGGCGTGGAATGGGTTGCCTGAAGAATCCAGGAAAACAAACACTTTATCAACATTTAAATCTCTAATAAAAATGCAGGACTAAACACAAACCATAGATAAGCGTAGGACGCAACAATCTTCTGTATAGTAGGAGCGTCTGTAAACAGATAAGATAAGAGACGTGTTTGATATCCGCGGTCCGCGGTCAAGATTATGACAACAGTGCGATATATGAATGTATAATGTATATATGTATGATAGCGTATACACGTATTATCCCAAGGACCAAGGATAACTTTCCCATTTCGACCGTTGTAGCATAGTTCTCTAGACATAATTTATCTTGACATTTAAGCTACAAATAAAATATTACATGTATCAAGGGATGCAACTACAAGCTTTGATGTTATTTAATTTTCTTTAATTTAGAGTTTAAAAAAAAATAATGGATACAAATTCCATGTTTTCGAAGAAATAGAAATTATTATTTTTTTAAAAATTTAAATATAGTGAAAAAAACACTTAAATTTCCTTTTTGCAGTTTAAAGTCAATATATTTAAAATAGTGGAAAACCATGTATTTCAAACAACAATAAAAATTGTAATTGTTGTGTGAATTGCATTTCCGACGCACATTAGATACAGTAAGTTTCGGCAGATACACGAAAGTGGCATCCACTTTACTCGATTCTATACATAGTATTACTATGTTAAAGAAATTGTAAATTTACAAACATCTACATGACATTTTTTGGTATAATTCAACAAATCTATTATATCTTCTGCTTCATCAAAGCGGTGGGCTATCCTTTCCAAGTATGTTCTAAAAATTTGTGTGAAACCACTTTTTCAATCAAGATGAAAAAGCTATGTGGGACGTGTAAAGGCAGTGCGATATCATGCTGGCAAAATCTATGATGCACTTTTCGAAGTTGCAGACCAAAGTAGTGATCCAAAATGCTCGAAGTGAAGAAGAGTCATTGTGCACACAACTTCAGAACTTCAATTTCATTGTTTCATTTGCTTTTTGGTATGACATATTGTTCCAATTTAATTACATCAGCAAAGAATTACAAAATATATATGTCGATCTAGCAACTGCAGTTCACAGCATGTAACATACTTGAAAATGTTTGAAATCTTACAGATATTGCGGACTTTATACAACACTAAAAATTAATAATAATTTTTTAAAAAATTGCGACGACGAACTTTGAAGTTGTACTCATTCTCAAAGAAACTAGAGCGCAAAAAAGAAAAGAAAAACAAAACAATGTATATCTATATGAAGATGAAGGAGTTATAGATGCACACGAAAAATGTCTCACATATTTTTAAAATCAAATTGTTGATATAGCAATCACGTCTATGGACAGTCGCTTTGAACAATTACGAAGGCATCATAACTCATTTAGATTTATTTATAAATTTCATCAGTTACACACACAAAAATGATGTACTGTATTGCGGTATGAATCTGTATAGAAAAGGCACAAAGTCTGCGAAAACAAGAACCTTGATGTTTTAATGCTTGCTGTGTAGTGCGATCATTGAGTGCCATAATTCCTGAAGTCACCTATAACGATCCTGTTTCAGCAAAGAAGCGTAATAGTTACTTTCCTAACACGAACATTGCACTTCCAATACTTCTGACCATTACTTTCATCGAGGCTTCCAGAGAAAGATTGAGAAAGATGTTGTAAAGGTTCTTGACATTGATGAACTTGTATTAAGATTTTTCCATTTTGCAGTCACCAAGCCGCGCAAGATTTGCTTGTAAGTTGTAAAAACAAGGTGGAAATAGAAGATACAATCATACAACCAAACCAACTCTGGCACATGTAAAAACAAGGTGGAAGTAGAAGATACAATCATACAACCAAACCAACGCTAGTACATGTAAAAACATGGTGGAAGTAGAAGATACATGATGCAACCAAACCAACTCTAGTACATGTAAAACAAGGTGGAAGTAGAAGATACATGATACAACCAAACCAACTCTAGTACATGTATATAGTTTATAATATTGAGTTATGTATATACAAACTGTCTTTAAGCATACCAAAACAAAACATGTTATTTATTAACATATTTTTTTAGCTTTAGAGTCTTCAATTAAATGAATAAAACTGTATTTGTTGATTTGTCGATGGTGTTATGTTATTGAGTAAAAAGTTTAGTAATTTATTTTTGTATGTCCCATTATTTAAATACATGTAGAAATGCAAATTTTTGCATGGGTCCCGCTCCTCGTGTGTTGCCTTTGGCCCATGAGGGCCCCGCTCAAAGTTTGCTGCCTTGTGCCCCACATACTCTTGGGCCGGCCCTGGGTCCCACTCAAAGTTTGCTGCCTTGTACCCCACATACTCTAGGGCCGGCCCTGGGTCCCACTCTTCGTGTGCTGCCTTTGGTCCAGGGCCCCGCTCAAAGTTTGCTGCCTTGTGCCCCACATACTCTTAGGCCGGCCCTGTCTGCACGGCCGCGCAGCTTCACATCTTAAAGGGAACATTGGTACCCATCAGAGCTGGGTGGAATCAATGGTACCCATCAGAGCTGGGTGGAATCAATGGTACCCATCAGAGCTGGGTGGAATCAGGGCCATCCTTAAGACACGGGAACAGGTCTGGACAACATTAAGACACGGGAACAGGTCCGAACACCATTAAGACACGGGAACAGGTCCGAACACCATTAAGACACGGGAACAGATCAGGACAACATTAAGACACGGGAACAGGTCCGAACACCATTAAGACACGGGAACAGGTCCGAACACCATTAAGACACGGGAACAGGCCCAAACACCATTAAGACACGGGAACAGGTCCGGACACCATTAATACACGGGAACAGGTGCGGACCTTTAAGACACGGGAACAGGTCCGGACATCATTAATACACGGGAACAGGTCCGGACACCATTAATACACGGGAACAGGTCTGGACACCATTAAGACACGGGAACAGGTCCGGACACCTTTAAGACACGGGAACAGATCCGAACACCATTAAGATACGGGAACAGGTCCGGACACCATTAATACACGGGAACAGGTCCGGACACCTTTAAGACACGGGAACAGATCCGAACACCATTAATTCACGGGAACAGGTCCGCGCCTTCACAGAGACTCAAACTCGCGACTCTCGATACGTCAGCCTAGCGCGCACCCCGCTCGCTACATATCCTCTCTCGTGCCCAAAATTACCCCCCCCCCTCACATACACACACTCTCTCTAAAAAATATAAATAAAATAAAATTTAAAAAAGAATTGATATATATTTAAAATTAAAAAATAACATATAATTGTTAAAATGCCTTGCCTTAAAATTTACAAATTCTCGTTCGGAATTCGAACGTGGAATGAAGAACCAAGGAAAACCAATACTTATCCTTATCATATAAAACTTTAATAAAACTGCAAGACTAGCCATAAACCACGGATAAGCCTAGGCCGCAACTATCTTCTGTATAGAAGGAGCGTCTGTAACCAATATGATAATGTAAGATAAGACCGCATTTAGTATCCTGTCATTGAATAGTGGTAAATTTATAATATAAAAAAACAGGGTATTAGTAGGCCTGACAAGACGTAACACAACAGCGAACATAGTGGACATTGAATAGTGGACACGGTGGTCGAGCACCGTGCGCGTTCGGCCGGCGTAGCGAGAGTCGCGGGCTTGAGTCTCTTGGGTGGTGCATGTTATAAATGACAAGGGCCAGAGCCATCTTATCTTATCTGTTTACAGACGCTCCTTCTATACAGAAGATTATTGCGTCCATCAATATGATACAAGACATGACATCACGGTGCCAGAGAAACAGTTCTCTTGGGTGGTGCATGTTATAAATGACAAGGGCCAGGGCCATCTTATCTTATCTGTTTACAGACGCTCCTTCTATACAGAAGATTATTGCGTCCATCAATATGATACAAGACATGACATCACGGTGCCAGAGAAACAGTTCTCTTGGGTGGTGCATGTTATAAATGACAAGGGCCATCAATATGATACAAGACATGAAATCACAGTGCCAAAGAAACTGTTCTTACCCCAGATCGAGGAAATATGCCTAACAGAAAGGAGACACGACAATGACAAATACTCGTAGTTGGGGACTGAGCCGGGAATTATGAATGAGTCAGAGAACGGTAGAAGCAGACGAGTGAATGCAGTAGCCATTATAAATTATATCAATACCGCCTTTCGTAGTAACCAGAAAAAGATTTTAGCGATATTAACACAATAGGCTAATAGTACCACTGTAATAGAGACACTATCTCTCATAGTCTCAGATGGTATAGCTGCAATATTGAAACTATAAATACTAGAATGAAGGCATGGTCTAGGTCTAAGCATATTGAAACTTTTAGTTACTTTAATATAATCAATGAGGTGCATACTATAATTTCATGTATATACATTGTTAAAAAATATTTTGTATCACTTGTATCTGGTTTATAGTATAGTATTATTTTGTTGAAATTTCTATTAGTCAGGAAGTAGGTGTGTTATCTAAAGAGGGGAACTCTCCAGCATTGAGAACTTTGCGGTGCTGGAAGCAAGCGATTTGTCGACACATGCAAAATATATTCACAAGTTCGGATTTCCTATTTGTAAATAGGAGCATTTGAAAACACTAATCATGGCGTCAGTGTTTTCGAATGTTCAAGCTGAAATAGCAGATGATTTAATAAATAGATTTCCTCAGGAATTTGATTTCGATGCAATGTTGAGAAAGGTTTGTGAAGATGCTGGCGTCGCGATTGACCCGATTGTGGAAAGGGGCGAAAATGGGGTCGATCATTCACAAGAAACTCATGAGAAACCAGCAAAATATAAGTTAAAGGTAACTTTTAAAAATTATTTTTGACTCAATTTAAACTTTTCACATTTTAAATTTGCTTTGAATGAATGAACTGAGTAATTATACTAAGGAAAAAACGTTTAGAAATATATAAATATCTTAATATTTTTAAATGCCCCCTGAATGAAATGGACTCGACCATTGTACTGTAAACGCGAAAATAAAATGGCGAAGCTATGTAAAACTGTCAGTACGATTTAAAAACTTTCAGGCCCTCAGGCCCTACAGTTGACAAAAATACGTTTCTCTGACTATAAATAAATAATTTTATTTTAAGAACCAAAATTAATTCATTTTCGCTGCACTACTTATACTTGACTTATAGAGTACCTACTTAACTTCAATGAATGTCTATACTATTATTAATTATGTCTATGAATTCTTTTTAATAACATTATGTGCTGTTCTTTTTTATATGCTTTTATTTTTATATTTAATATGTAGATCAAAGGACAAGGAGTCTGAATAATCGAACATTAGTCTGAGAGCCAGATGTTGATGTAGTCATCAAAAGAGCCATATATGGCTCGCGAGCCATAGTTTCCCGACCCCTGCCCTTGCCTAAACTGTTAAAGAACAATAGCTAATTAATATATTTATATAAATATAAAACAATATGCTATAACTATAATATTTTTGGGTAATAAATGAAATTATTAGACAGATAAAAAGATTCTTAATGAATACACTAAAATGGCAAATTATATTTATATGCAAATGAGATAACCTAATATTTATTATGTGTAAAGTTTGGTTAAACTTGAAAAAATAAAAATGGCTTCCTAGGTATCATTAGATTAAGAATAGCGGGGAAAAAAATTATTAAATAAACATACACATAACATAAAGAAATTGGCCTATACTATGTGTAAACTTTTGATTTCTTATGTTAATCTTTCAAAATAATCATATTCATAGTCATCAGGGGTGTATGAAGAGGGGCACAGAGAGGGTGGTTCTAACTAATGTTCCTTCTAATGTTCCATGGTCCGTGTGCAAAGTAAAAAAACTTTTACACAACATCCATTTTTTGCGCAAAATTTTCTCAGCCGTAATTCTAAACTGCTGTGCGGCGTCTGCCAGATTTCTGTGCGGCAGTGCAGTTTAAAAGGAACATTGGTCCTAACCTGTCAGTACTATTTTCCCTTATGGAGAAGTAGCATTTTTTACTAACTGCAATTTATTTTTCATTAATTGGTGGGCAATATCTTACCCTCGCCCCCACACCTCCGCCATAGGTGCTGGCTATCTGTTAGTCATCTTCTTTGATGACTTCATTGTGTTGGTATTTCATTTGACTCATGGCAAAAGCTATTTTCCCTCTAAGGTTGTTTGGTCTGTGTACAAAATAACAAACTCATGTGCAAAGTTGCACAGCATCCATTTTTTTGTTTTGCAAACACAATTATTTTCCTTATTAAAACTTTCTGGGCAGTAATTTAAACTGTTGCATGGAGTGGGTCAGATATATGTTTTTGGGCGCAACTTAAAGCGAACATTTGGCATTAGTATTGGGTTACAATATTTCTTTTTTGCTATACTTTGATTATCAACCTTTTGCCCATTTTTTTCCCATGCCCCAACTGCCCTAAACTAACGACTTCATCATAAAATTAACTTGTGATCCCTGAAAGAGGGACATTGTTTACGAATGTCATAAAATTAACTTGTGATCCCTTAAAGAGTGACATTGTTTACGAATGTCATAAAATTAACTTGTGATCCCTTAAAGAGTGACCAAATAGATACAATATTACTAGACTTCTCAAAAGCATTTGACAAAGTTCACCACCTTAGTTTACTTAAAAAACTTAACTACTTTGGAATCTCAGGTTCCTTACATCACTGGATCCAAGACTTCCTTTTGGGCAGGGAGCAAACTGTAATAATTAATGGATCTAAATCTGCACAAATAAAGGTTAACTCAGGAGTTCCACAAGGAACTGTGCTAGGTCCCTTACTCTTTTTAATTTATATAAATGATTTACCCAACAACATCTCAACAGGTAAAAAAGTTAGGTTATTTGCTGATGATTGTATAATCTATAGAACAATTAAATCAGAACAAGATAGCAAAATTTTACAAAAAGACTTAGATGAATTGATAAAATGGGAAACTAACTGGAGTATGTCTTTCCACCCAGAAAAGTGTCAACTGTTAAGAGTAACAAAGAAAAAAAAACAAATAAATTCAAAATATTACATTCATGGAAAAGAACTGACCCAAACTAAAGATGCAAAATACTTAGGAGTCTTAATAAATGAGAAACTATCATGGAATCCCCATGTCAATGAAGTTATTAAAAAATCAAACAAAACCTTAGGCTTTATAAAAAGGAACTTTAACAAATGTAATAGAGATATAAAACTAAAATGCTACCTCACTCTGGTGAGACCTGTACTAGAATATGCATCTTCTGTATGGGACCCATCCACCAAAGAAAACATTGATAAACTAGAACAAATTAAAAAAAGAGCTGCCAGATTCATTACTGGAGAATATTCGAAACTGACAAGAATAACACCATTAGTTAAATCATTAAACCTTTGAAACACTAGAGGATAGAAGAACCAAGAGCAAAGTAGTCATCATACATAAAGCAATTAATTCTAATTTAGAAATACAACCAGAGGCGTCACTAGGGTTGGTGTCACCCGGGGCGGTAACTCATGGTGTCACCCGTTCACGACTGAAGGGGCCGTCCATAAATGACGTCACGCGAGGTTGCCGATTTTACCCCACCCTCCCCCAGCGTCATATTTTGTCACAAAATATAGACCCCGTCCCTTTTTTACGTTATGACGTCAAAAAGCTTTGACACCCCTCCCCCAAGCCGTATTTTCTCAATAAAAATTAGCATGTTGCAAATTATTTTTTGTCATTTAAATATGTATTTAGGGTAAGTCTTCACTGTAATATCGTAACACGCGTGAAGTCATTGAAAGTAATTAAATAAATGGTAAACAACCAAATATTTAAGTGGAACTTTTATTTAAAGTTTCGCGTTTTTGATGTGACGTCACATTTTTTAAACACCCCCCTCCTCGTACCACATCGTCACAGATGCGTGGACCCCCCTATGGTGGATTAAAAGGGGGGGCCGCTGAACGGGCTAAAGCCCCCAATAATTTAAGGGCCCCCAAACTTTATATGAATTATAGTGTATAATAAAGATGCAGGCCATTATGTTTGTACGAATCACTGAAAATGCCTTGGACAGGCATACGGCAATGCTGCAAATGAGTAGGAAGTATAACCGAAAGGAGGCTATTCTTCGTGAGAAGTGCATTGTAGCTCATTATGTGCCGTGCACAGCTCATTCCTTTAATTTGGTTGGGAAAAGAGCAGCAGGTTGTCCTACTGCGGTCAGATTTTTTTGTCTTCTGCAAAATCTTTATACCCGACTTGTTGCATCTACTCATCGTTGACAGGTACTTCAAAAACATATGAAATTGATACATGCTTAGAAAGCCTTGTCTGACACAAGATGATCAGCCTGACATTATGCTGTAAGGTCTGTTAATAGCTTATACCATGAGAATATCGCAGCACTGGAAGAATTAGCAACGAATGAAAATCAGCCACGTGACTGCCGACTTGAAGAAGAAGGATTTCTAAAGGAAATTGAACAACTGGAAGTCGCTATTTTACTTGAAATTTGGGAAACAATTTTAGAAAGGATGTCTCTCATTAAGTTTGTTAAAAAATAGCATTCTTAATTTTATTCCTATGAAGACAAAAGAAAGGAAAAGTCCGTGGTAAAAACAGTGTAAACAATCTTCAATACTATCAAACAAAAAAGAAAGCGTCAGTTTGATAAATGACATCAACAAAACAGTATTCTCCTGGAGAAAAATATTCAAGATTGAGGTATTTCTGGTAATCATTGACAAACTTTCTTAAGCCCTACAACATTGGTTAGGTGCATATAAATACATCCATGAGAAATTTGGCTTTCTTACAAACCTAACTGAGCTCAGCACTTTTGCCACCCGATGGACAGCAGCCAAGTTAATGGAAGAACATTCAAGTGATTTCGAAGAAGGGGTCGGGTAAATCCGAAGCAACCGTTTCGACCAATTTACTAGCAATGCCATCGAGCGGTGCCGGTTTAGGGCCAGGAGCGCCAGTACTGATTAGCAAAAAGTGCCGCGAAGAACGCATTGGATGCCAGCTCTGAGGAAACCTTCCAGTGAGGGTTGCACCCTAGGTAGGTCTTTGATGATCCCCCGGTCTGCGGCGGTCCTAATCATGGAGACCCATGTGTTTTGCCGGGATGGCGCCAAAGTGGTAGCGGGTCGTAGTAGGAAATTCCACCACCTCATTGTGAGGGCAACTTAGTGGGAGGCATCTTCGACTGTATGTCCTGGATGCCCAGGTGGCCGCTTCAGAAGCGACCGCTTTTTTTTTGGTGGGGGGGGGGTTCCTCAGCTGTTACATCCCTTTGGTGGCCAGATGGCTAAGGGGGTCTTCCGGGAAGACCCATAAAGAGCACTAGGCTCGGGGCTTCTGATTTTCTTCCACATGTAGGTTCATGAGTGATTTCGAAGACTGTTTACCTTCAGAATTAGTCCAATTTTCAGAACTCTTAAAAAAGTTATTGTCTAGCCCCAGGCTCATGGTAAGGAAAAGGAATTAGCACAAAGCGAAACTCAAAAAACTTGCACAGCGCTAAAAATTTTGCTGCTTTTGAATGAGCTATATTTCACACAGTCCTTTACAAATGTACACATCGCACTTCGCATCTATCTTTCAATTATGACATCAAACTGCAACTGAGAGCGATCCTTTTCAAAGTTGAAAAGAATATATAATGAGTTAGAATTTGCATGGGACGAAAAAAAGGCTGAATATGCTCTCTCTAATGAGCATTGAAAAGTAACTTGTAAGCTTACTCAGCTTTATTGACTTGATTGAAAAATTCGCAAAAGAAAGTTGTAGGTTGAAATAATAATCATACATATTTTTCAATAATTTTTGTTATTTCAAATAGAGAAAAGAATTCGTTACCTCATGAATTTTTTTTTAAATACGGAATAACGCGTACTACTATTCTTTACGAGGGCGCGTTCGTAAGCACTAAACAGCGTAAGTCGGAATGGGACCGTCGTAACCGGAGGACCACCTGTATATAAACATGCATATCTATGCTTTCACGCCTTTAATAAATATATATATAAAAAGTATTACACTCAAAGACATTGAAATCATAATTTTCCTCAAGAAAAATATCAACAAAGAAAACCCATCTTTTGATATTTTTTTTCTTTGGGGGGGGGGTGATAAAATCGTATTCCCCCACCCCACTGTGGTGGAGGGAGTCGTGAGGTGGGATTCGTTCATGCTGTCGGTGTCTCTAAGCCCAAATGCCTTTATATCTTTTAAAACAGAAGACACTGCCTCTTTCATTCCAGCCTTTTTTAAAGATCTCTCTGCTGCGACTATTACTTTTCTTTTTTTCCTAATTTGTTTTAATGTTGTTCGTGTGTTGGGACTGTTTTATTATTGCAAGTTAACTGATATTTTTTAATAAGAATTTTCGCGTTTAACGTATTTCATTGTATTTCTTAATTTCTTTCTAGATTAAAAAAAATTGTCAACTTTTGTTTTCTGACATAAAATCGTACACAGTAAAATTTTTGGCTCGGGTGTCACCCCCTGACGGGTGTCACCCGGGGCGGCCCGCCCCCCCCCTAGTGACGCCACTGAATACAACACAAAGATAACTTAATACAACCCTCAGATAGACATAAGGATAAAAACACCTTTCTTATTCCGTATGCAAGAACAAACACATACAAGTTTTCCTTCTTCCCGTCCGGAATTCGGGCGTGGAATGGGTTGCCTGAAGAATCCAGGAAAACCAACACTTTATCAACATTTAAATCTCTAATAAAAATGCAAGACTAAACACAAACCATAGATAAGCGTAGGACGCAATAATCTTCTGTATAGAAGGAGCGTCTGTAAACAGATAAGACATTGTTTAAGAATGTCATAAAATTAACTTGTGATCCCTTAAAGAGTGACATTGTTTACGAATGTCATAAAATTAACTTGTGATCCCTTAAAGAGTGACATTGTTTACGAATGTCATAAAATTAACTTGTGATCCCTTAAAGAGTGACATTGTTTACGAATGGTTTATAAATCCCATTCAAACCATTGTTCCTAGTCAAAAATTCAATTTGTAACTTGCAAATGAGCTCTTAAAACAGCCTTCCAACATGGACACATAAACAAATTATATGACCCTGGTCAAACTCATAACATATTTCTAGTTCACTCTGTTTTAACTCTGCTCTAATCCTCTTTTTAACCATTCATACACTACTCATACACATCACTGATTGTGTCACGTCTCACAATCTCACAGATTAATTGCCCTTCTGAGAATATGTCACACAGGGCATCGTCACCTTGCAGAACTAGACTTGCCCACTTCACATTAGATCTGGTACACACTGCCTCAAAAATCTATCATATAGAATGGGACTGCAATAAAGCTTTTAAATAAAATACAAAATACACAAACAAATTGTGCAATAAAAACAATAAATTTGAGCTTTATTTTTAGACTGATACGACAGTAAACGTTTCGGCTAATGCCTTCATCAGTACAACATAAAATACATTCTTACAATACTTGCATAAGTAATAATAATATTCTTAAAACATATTGTATTTTAAAATATTTATGTTAAATAAAAAGAAAGGAAAAACAAAAACAAACATGGACACAGGATATAGGAAAAAAGAGGGAAGTATCCAAAGTTACAGTAAAAACCACAACGGGAACAAGATTCTGCAGTTAAGTAAAATTATGAATTTGGTTAATTCCATATGGAGCCAACGTACCAAATCTTTTTATGGAAAATAGACTCATAAAAAGATTTGGTACGTTGGCTCCATATGGAATTAACCAAATTCATCATTTTACTTAACTGCAGAATCTTGTTCCCGTTGTGGTTTTTACTGTAACTTTGGATACTTCTCCCTTTTTTCCTATATCCTGTGTCCATGTTTGTTTTAGTTTTTCCTTTCTTTTTATTTAACATAAATATTTTAAAATACAATATGTTTTAAGAATATTATTATTACTTATGTAAGTATTGTAAGAATGTATTTTATGTTGTACTGAGGAAGGCATTAGCCGAAACGTTTACTGTCGTATCAGTCTAAAAATAAAGCTCAAATTTATTGTTTTCATTGCACAATTTGTTTGTGTATTTTGTATTTTCTCAAAAATCGAATATATATGGGCTGTTATCGATTAATTTAAATTTAATCGTTAACTTTTGAAAAATTATCGATTAATTAATCGATAATTTCAATTAAAACCAAAAATAGAAATTTATGACGTCATTAAACTGAACATTTCTCACGGACATTGAAAATTAAGAATATTTTGAACTAAATTTCATGACAATGTGTTGATACTTGATTTGTGCTGAAGGTGGTACGTCGGCGATGTATTTGATCCTTTAAAAGTGAATTGTTTATGGCAGTGGTGAACACAGTAAACGTTTTCACCATCTTCGACTTTGCCATCCGCAGTTAGCTTAAAAACAACATATTTGCTCAACTTTCTAGTTATATGTTTAAATTTAACTGCACTGATGCTGTCAGCAGGGCCATCTTAACGCATTGGCCCGTTGGGCATTTGCCCGGGGGCCCACGAGCATATGGGCCCCATGGGAATATGTTTATTTATATATATTATGTATATTCATTTTTTATTCCTGCGGGGGAAGGGCCCAACACTATTTCTTTGCCCGGGGGCCCAAAATGGTGTAAAGACGGCTCTGGCTGTCAGCCATTTTTTAGTTGACGTCTGCCGTTCAACATAAATTAATAAAATAAATTTTAATATTACGCGGGAGATGATTGTACGTAAAAAAATATATATAAATTATTATTAATTATTAATGATTTATTATTTATTACTAAAATTTTTAAAAAATATAATAAATATTTTCTTAAATTTTAATTGAATTTTTATCGATTAAAATTATTTTAATCGATATTTAATAGATACAATTTTTAACGATTAATTGAGAAATTAATCGATAATTTCCGCAGCCCTGAAATATATATATATATATATATATATATATATATATATATATATATATATATATATATATATATATATATATATATATATATATATATATATATATATATATATATATAAAATTGAGTTTACTAAATACTTTTTGTAGTATACCTATATGTGTATTATTTTTATTGTTCACAGGGCCTGTGGCTTGCCATGGAGAAAGCCTATAAACATCTTGTTACAACACTTGCATTGTATGGCACTAGGATACCTGATACATTAACAGAGCTGCCAAACAGCCATGTAGATACCTCTGGCTACAACCATGAAATTGCTGGAGAACCTGCAGGCATGAATGAAGATGAAAGTGACAAAGACTATCAGCCCCATGTACGAAATATTCTACAAGACATATTCAAGGATAATAAAAGACAGAGGAGGCCAAGGAAATCCCCAAGACAGAGTCGCAAAGTTATTGGAGAGTGGGCCAAACTCAGTTTTGATAATGATGACTTGGGAGAGTCGGAATCAAAGCCTGTGGTCGACCCTATAACTGATGACTCTTTTGAGAAAGGTAATGGGGATGATGATGATGATGAAGATGAAGATGGTGATACTGCCATAGAAGGGGAAAATGAAATGAATGGGGATGAAGTTGACAGGGAATCTAAAGAGGTGGAAGAAGCAAAGCCTCGGAAACGAGGTCGACCTCGTAAAAATTCAGCGCCTTTTCACTTAACAAACAAGCAGCAAGAAATTAAAAAAAGAGGACCTTATAAAAAGCGCAGGGTTATTATTCCTAATTCGCCAGTGAGCTCTGGTGAAGTGCCAGCTCGAAGGAGGGGCCGTCCAAAGATGTACAATGATGAAGAGAAGTCAGAATTTTCATGTTCTGATTGTGGTTTCATTGCTAAGAAACGAGCCAAGCTTAGGAGCCACAGGCTAAGAATGCATCTGGCATCACCCACAAAATGTGATTTATGCAACAAGGTGTTCCCCAATAAACGTTACATGCTTCGGCATCGTGCATCCCACGTCGCACCACAGCACTGTTGTGATGTATGTGGTAAGATGTACAAAATTAGGAAAGCCATGTTGGAACATCGGAAAACTCACGACACCAATTTCAAAAAGACGAAGGTCAAATGTGAAATGTGCCCAAAGTCTTTCTGCAACCGTTACATCCTGGAATGTCATGTCAGGGATATTCACATGGGTCAGAAGAAAAGCTATTTGTGTTCAACGTGTGGGAAGAGCTTCACTACCAAGCACTCCCTGGCGGAGCACACCAACGCACACACAGGTGTCAAGCCCCATGTCTGTGAGCACTGCGGTAAGTCCTTCTCTTATGAATCTGCACTGAGAGACCACAGGTACACACACATAGATGCAAAACATTTCTGGTGCCACCACTGCCAGAAGGGCTTCAGCCAACGCTCAGGACTGAAAATGCACATGCGGATTCACAGGCAGCACAAGATGTTTAACTGCACAGAGTGTGGACGGGGCTTCACACAAAAACAAGCCCTTCAGCGACATGAGAGGGTTCACAAGGGAGAGAAGCCTTTTGTTTGTAAACATTGTGGTCGGTTTTTTACTGATGCCTCCATTATTAGGAGGCACCTCATACTGGTTCACAAGATTCACAAGGATGCCAATCACTGGAGGGAAGACATTGTGTGTACAGTCAAAGCTCAGAATGAATATCAAGTGCAGAAAGCCGGTGAGGAAAACAGTCTTTCAGATGTTGAAAAGGAGAAAGATGAACTTCTGAAAGCTGTTGGGGCACAGCCTCGTTCCAATCTTAAAGGTCCCAGTCGTGCATTCTCCAGGACCTACCCGAGGAGGGTGGCTCTTCTTGACGAGGAGGGCAACGTTATCGCTCCACCAGAGCTGCCCCCACGCGCTCCCATACAGCGTTCAAAGAGTAGTGAATCTGGCTCCTCGACGGGTCCATCAAAATCATTGGGGACAAATGCAAATAATACCTTGATTTTAGCCACTGAGAACAGCTCAGATTTGGACTCAGGCTCTCAGGTGCTGTCTCAGAGATATGGGGAGGGCACACAGTGGGATGCACTGACCGGGCAGTTGGGCAGGGGCACCTCCACTCAAATAGAGCACATGATATTAGACGATACAGCTCAGCATGAAATCCAGCGTGGTATTGAACATGTTCATGGATTGCACAAGATCATCAAATATGAACATTTGCAACCAGGCAACGTGCAGTCTTCGACACACATTTTATCTCATTCTCAATCCAGCCAGAGCCCTGGCTCTAGCCCCATCTCATTTGCGTCCCAGGCAACAAATCACTCCAGAGTTTTAGAAGCCTCATTTGAAACGATAAATCCTCAAGCGGCTCACACAGGAAGTCAGTATTACGATGGGCGCACCAACAGCCACACCAGTGCGCCGTGGTCGTCCATGTTATATTACTCACAACTGGCCAGCCAGTTTGGCATGAACATAAACACAGAGTATCCCTACGTTGGGGGGACTGTGACCAGCAGTCCCGCATCAACCCATCTCACCCAGTACACCACTCACTCCCCGTCATCTCATCAGGCCACTCCTACAACCATAATCCTCCAGCCGCAGACGTTTCTCTCTCACATTGAGAGCTCTAAGCCGGATGAGCTTCACGGCCTGCCCGGTAACTCAGGACAGTCTGTCCTCAACCCACCCCTTCACCAGAGCTCCCAGGACCTTGTCAGACACGTGGCGGGGGGCTTAAAGCTCTCGCCAAACGATTCCCTCCATACAACAGAGTTGATCCTCCAGACTGAGCTCCAGAACAGTCCCACGCCAGATGTCCACCATGTTAACCTTGACCACATGACCTCTGCCTTAGGGGACGCTCAAAGCATAATTATCCATCACGTCAGTGACAGTAGGCAGTCCTCTCCTGGCATTCCGCCTCAGAACTCTGCTCTCCTAAACTTGAAACACAAATAAAATGCAAATGTATTCAAGGGATGCAATATGTTTAAATAATAGTTACATGTGGTGTTAAAATTTCCTGAATGAACCTGTTGCCTATTGTACATAAGTTAAATGACACATTTAAGGTTTTAAAGGAAACCATAGGATTAATTTTTATTTAAAATTATTTTTATCTAAGATTAATTGTACAAAATTACTTGCCTTACATTCATTCAAATTCCATCATTTTCCCTAAATGTTATAAATTAACATGCACTTTAAAAAAAAATCATATCTAATGTTAGCCTCCATCCACACAAAAAGTTGTTAATGGTTTGTTGGTTAAAATTTTAATGCTTATGAATACAGAATCAGGCTTAATTAAGTGATTCAAATTGTACAGTTCAAGTTTAAAACATAATTGTAAGCAAAAATATAACCAGACCTTTGGTCCGTTCTAGTCAACTATCCAAGCAAATGCTGTCGGCCTGATGGTAAACAATTCTTGAAATCCAATGTCATAGAATTACTTCACACTGTGTATAACATACATTCATGGTACATAGAACTACTTCACACACTGTGTATAACAGACGTTCGTGGTACACAATGAATGATATTTTTATATCACTTGAGCACATTCCACCCCAAGAATTCATTTCTTTTATTGAGTGTATGAGAGCAACCAGTAATGTGAGTTCCTTTTTAAGACTTTACTACTCATCACAATGTGTAAGGGTAAATTCTTGAGCTCAATTATAACTATGAAATAATATCTGTTCTGATGTGGTGATATTTTGTAATTATTGCTATATATTATGAATAAAGTTATGTTAAATAACACTAACACCCCCAAAAGAAGAATTACAAATTACAACATAAAGTTTGTTGTAGTATTGGAGGTGATGCAATAGCTGTAGTAAACTACTAAAGGATATAAAATTACCAAGCTCAGAGTAACTAAAGGAGACATTACGATATATTATCTTCCGAATTTTATTATTATTTTTTTTGGTTGGAACTAAGTTTCATTGAAATTCATTCATAAGTTAAAGATTCTTTTCAAGCTTTGCTTGATAGTCACTTTTAAAAGTTATTTAAATGATAAAACTTCAGTATAGTTATTAGGTATGCCTGTCAATTCTTAATACCAACACAGAATGAATAGCCATAATACCTCTTACCCATTGAAATGACATTTTGAGATTTGTATGTATTAAAACTGTCAGCACTGGTCTTTATATTATGCATTATCATATTTCAGGTAAACTGATTTAATCAAAACATTTTGTATGTTACACCTGCACATTGTTCACACTGGCAATAGAAGGATAACAAAATGGTTTACACAGCTAATTCCATACATGGGCCTACCTCACATGTCATCCTTTTAAAAATTCTATTGCACTTTCTTCATTTTGATTTCGGTTTCATTTTATACAGACATCTGTAGTGCAGATTCTTTGTGACACCTAAGGGGCCATCCATAAATGACGTCACACGATTTTATCAGATGTTTCACCCCTCCCCTCTCGTCACACATCATCACAAAAACTTAGACCCCCTTTACTTGACTCTTAAAGCTTTGCACCCCCTCCCTCTTAACCCTACCAAATCCGGGCTCCCCAAGCTAATTTGCCCCTATACCTGGCCTCCCCAGCAAAAATAAAGAAAATGTACATGGGTTAGGAAATTGCTAGTATCATGCAAACCAGTGGTCAGAATGAGCTCGAACTTTTAGATATAGCAATCCAGGTCCAGCTTCCATCCAGTGTTCAATTTAGCTGAGCGGCTGCGCGGCAACGAATATATCTAACACCGCGCAGCAGTTTATAGTTACCGCACATCAAATTTATTAAAATATTTATGTTAAAAATGGATGCTGTACAACTTTGCACCAATGTTCCCTTTAAGCTGCTTAGCCGCGCAGTCGTTCGACCAACACCGCGCAGCAGTTTAGAGTTACCGCGCAGCAAATTTTGTTTATTTATTTTTTAAAAAAAACTTATTTTTTTTAGAAGATAATATTTGTTTATTTAGTTGAAAAATGCTTCCATCTAACGCCAGTATTGTGTTCAAATCTATTGTTGGAGCCGCAAAGGTTACAGTCCAGCCATCTGGAAAATTGTCACCACAAAAATCTGTTTGATGGACACGCCCCCTTTCCATAACAGTTGGTCTAGCTCTGGATCTATCATCATCATCATCACTTGACCTATCACTATCGAGATCACGATCCATGTCAACGTCACTAGAACTAGAATAATCATATTGATGAAGTAAAACTGCTTCATCGCCTTCTGAATCGTCTAAAGCTTCCATTACCTGCTGCAGTGTAAAATGTGTAGGCCTTCCTCTTTTTCCTGTGGAAGTGCTCGGTTCATTCGCCGATCTTTTCATTGTTATTTTCAACAAAATCAACTTAATCACTAACTAACTGCTTTATTCAAAGAAGAAACCATTTGTAAACACTAATCATGCAACAAATGCGAGATTTAACGACGATTGGCTGCTATTTTTAGTGCTTCTTCAAGTGATATCCCAAAAACCTAGAATTCGGTAACTCGTTATATAGTAATTAAATTAATTACCTAATATTCGGTAACTCGCCTTGGTAGGGTTAAAGCTGTATTTTCTATTTGAATATGAGCATGTTTCAAATAACTTTTTTTGTTATTTAAGTATGTATTTAGTGTAAGGCTGCACTCTAATAACGTAACACACTGAAAACCATGTAAAAAATTAAATAAATTCTAAGCAATGAAATATTTAAGTGGAACTTTTTTTTAAAGTTGCGCGTTGAGATTGACGTCACATTTCTTAAACACCCCCCTCTTCCTCGTCACACATCATCACAAATCCAGTTTTAAACAGGACATACAAAAGCTTAAATAACTACTTAACTTTCCTTTTTTCTGAAAAAAATTTTTTAGATAAGATATTTTATTTGGAACTTATTTGTTGTAAATTTATAATAAATTTCATGACATTTTTTATTAAATAATTCAATGGATTGTAAACTAGCCATAGTAGTAAATGAATATCATGTAGATGAATAGATTAACATCATAACTTTTTTTAAAGATTGGCATTATGTTTTTTAATGTTTAATTAGTGCTTGGAGCTCACAGATTCTCTGATATCATTTCTCTATCTGAAAAAGAAACACTGTAAAAATTAACAAATTTTACATTTTTTTCAAAGTTACCCATTATTCATTAAGTCAACCTGTTTACAATGAAGTTTTTATAAAGCAGGGCATTATTTAAAAGAGTGTTGGTCAGGGTTATATATCTATTTATTTGTATAAAACTCCAAGATTTCCAAGAGTATTTCAAAGATCACAAACTTCAATTATGTTGTTAAATATATTCATCCCAAAATATAATTCTATATTAGATATTTAAATGTATATTCTTTTATAACTTATAAACTCTTTTAGAAATTGAAATGTTTTTATGAAATTTACCAGGCCAGTATTGTTTCAACCTGTTTGAATTGTGATCCTCAATTTTTATAAATGTGAATTGTGAATTAAATACTATTGGTCCAGTTATGTGGAATGAAAAGCAAGGGAAAGAATTTGTGCCATGAAATATTTAAAGAAAAATGTTTAATCATTAGTACTGTTAATTAACAAATAGTCAACCATCTCAAACTGAGTAAATAATAGTTGAGTGTGTGTTTTTTTAAATTTTAATTCTGGAATAACTAAAACCTAAACCAGACTGAGCTAACGATGGTAAATACATGTATTGCTAATTCTTGTGTCCTATTTGTCAAAACATCATACCGTACCAGTTCTTGTGTCCTATTTGTGATAACATCATACCGTGTCAGTTTTTAATGTGAACAAATGCAATAGTGAAATGTAATATCAAATGTTCCACATTGTGGCAGCTAATTAAATATCCCATATATATATAATGGCTTTGATAGCCTATAATTTTTAGAAAAATTCAGCCTCTAAGAAATTAAACATATCTGGCAATAGCAAATGGTATTTGTGACATAGACTTGAAAATTTAATTTATTTACATTTTTGTTTCTTAAATTTGTTTTAAAGATATATAAGATTCATGTGACAAATAGTAAAGTGTGGGTAATGAGAAAAGAAGCTCTCCATGAAAGTATGTTTATAGTGGATACAGGACACATGGTTGTATGACTGAATATATTTTTGTGGTAACTCCACATTTTTGTTTGGGACTAAGAAAGGAACTAAGACAGTTGATCCCAGAAAAAATATTCAAATAATCTTTATGTAACACTTGATAAGTAGCAGTTGGTCTAAATGATTTCTTTGTCATATCTGTAAATGGTCTGCTCGTAATTCTCATGTATTGTACAATGTTATGTTAATTATGCAAATTTCATAGCTAACTATTAAATAGCTATACAAATTTACTGGTCTTTCATTACATATAAGCAATTAAATGAAAAAAAACCAACCAGACTTTTGGATGCATTTCAAATTAAAAAAAAATTAATATCAAAGCTACTGGTCTGTCAGGTTTACATGTTTTGTACAAGTTTGTTGCATGCGAATCTGTTGCTAGCCATAGATGAGTTACACTCAGTTTGTTTCAGAAGACTAAGTGAATATGTTTGACTTTTTAAAAAAGAGACTCAATTCAACTGCTCTTACTTCATTTGACAGATTGGAAGGGAGCTAATCGTTGAGAGCTCTACTTTTCTTTATAAGCAAACAGAAAATCCTGAAAATGAGTGTGTTTTTAAAAAAACAACAAATAAACATTGTATGTGCAAACTCTTATATTCAGTGTTCTGTACACATGGCTGTTATTTTCATGGTCTTTAGTAGAGTTCATACTGGTCACACAATTTTTAATAATATCAGTTCATCAAACTTTTTCTATTTTATCTTTACTCATTTTTTAAATGTTCTTTTCAATTATTTTATATTTTACAAAGCTTCCTAATTTCATTGTTGGAAAATGTGATTTGCATTTTTATAAAATGTACTTGTATTTTTATTTAGAATGTTAAGTATTTATTTATCAAAACCTTTTTGTTATGGTTTTTTATGTATTTGGTTTAATCTTTTTTAGAAAACAATAGCATTTTTATTGAGATTTTTAAATACACAATTTCACTAAAATGGCAGACCATTGAATGGCCAGTAGATAGAAAATATTGTAAATGTTCTTTAAAACATGTTATGTTCTCTTTTACTATTAATAGAAATGGTGATCTTACTTGTAGTAATATATTATTAAATATTATTAAAACTATTAGAAGAATGAAGAAAATGCTACAAAATTAATTAACTACAGCTTTTTTTGTTATTGTTAGCACAACTGACTAGACTAATATGGGGTCATTGTGAAAAATAATTTCTCTTGTAATTCACTTACATCACACAAAGATGTTTTGAAGTTGTTTCATTAAACAAAAATGATCAGTTTAGATGTATAAATTCCAAAAATAATAGTCAATGAGCAATTGTACTCTTATACAGATATGAATTGGGGAAAACAATTTTTTGTTTTGTTTAGTAAGCATTTATTTACAAATTTATTTGTATTTTATTACCCCGTTTTGCAACTTAGGCCTTAAGCAATAAAAGGGACGGGGGAGACTCTAGTATTTTATTGTGGATTTTGAAACTACTTAATTAATCACAAACTTTGAGTTTGGAATGATTGCCTTCATGACTTCATGCCATCTACTCATCTCAACATCTTTTGTATGTACCTCTGCCTCAGAATTTATATACATGGGTTTATTCTATTATTGGTTGACATAATGAATTTGTGCTGTTATAGATTATCTAAATGTGTACATTTAAAATGTATTTTATCAAACTGAATTTATAATCACAATAATTATGCCACATGTCATGTTCACTTGTGGTGCACAAACTGCAATAAAATATTCAGCAAAATAGCAATCAGCTTTTTTTTTCTACTTTGTTGTGATTTTAAATCACCTTGTGTTGAGAATGAGGCACCCGTTAATATTACAAGATAATCTGGCATGCAGCAAAATGACATAATCCACTTTGTCCAGCCAAAGGCCAAAAATGAAATAATAACTAAATTGTTAAAGATTTTTATCATACTGTGCTCGTGTTTATTTTCTTACAAATGTTTTTGCATGATAAAATATGAAAAAAGATTTAAATTTAACAATACTGTTATCGGAAAAGTTATCCAATAGTTAATTTTAAAAAAAAACAACACTTTTTCTTCAACAAATTTTTTTAATGGACTAAAAAAAATAGTAAATTATGTCAGAGCGTTTGTGAATGTATGTGTCTGGAAGTTATCGACAACCCCAACAGAATTTTTGTACATAAAAATTCAATCATAATTATTTATGCCCTTGAACAACTATTATTCTTGTTGATATGTAAATATGCACAATTTCAAGTGAATTGAACTATGGGAAGTGGGTGTAAATTCCATTCAAAGTTCGGACCCAGAAAGCAAGTGATAAAAATAGAGTTGAAGGCCGATATGTTCAAGTGATGTCCCTGTAATTATCAATTTGCTCAAACTGTAAATATATTTGAAGGCTGATATGTTCAAGTGATGTCCCTGTAATTATCAATTTGCTCTAACTGTAATTTACTTCCAATCTTACTAATTTATTTCCCCATCCAGCATTACCAGTTACTAAAATATTCCCCCATCCAGCGTTACCAGTTACTAAAATGTTCCCCCATCCAGCGTTACCAGTTACTAAAATATTCCCCCATCCAACGTTACCAGTTACTAAAATATTCCCCCATCCAGCGTTACCAGTTTCGAAAATGTTCCCCCATCCAGCGTTACCAGTTACTAAAATAACCTATAAAGTCCAAAAGATCATGATGTGTTAATTTCAGCTTTATTTTTTCAATTTCAGTGTATATAAAAATAGAAAAATGTTCATACTACATTAAAAAATTATATAAAATAATATGTCATAAAATTTAACCATTCAACATCTCCCTTTCTTACAAAAAATTGCAGTTTATTATTGTACGTGCATTGAGAAAACTTTTTTTAACAGTTTCCTAATCCATGGGTTGTATATACTCATACCCATGGGTTGTATATACTCATACCCATGGGTTGTATATACTGTATAGTGGCATTTCAGTGTGGTGGAAGGATGTTTTATTTGTACAAAAACTGGCATTATTAACTTTTATGTAGTTTTTAAAAAAAATATTTTTTTACATTTATGATAAAAGTGAATTTTAACTTTATGTATTTTTAAGACTTCTGTATTTGCTTATGTATTTAACTAAACAACAAAAAATTTAAAATTCAGTTAGTTTCAATTTTATAAACCACTTTGATTCAAAAACAAAATCTACTTACTTTTTAGGGGAAAGCAAGATTTTATTAGGAGTGCAATGCATAGATAAATTATGAAAACCTACTTTAAGATCATCTAACACTTAAGTAACCTAAGCCCGAGGCTAATATGAACAGGGAGTAGCACTAGGAGATTAGAGTCAGTATTTTATCATTTTCTGTCAAAAACTTATTACTTGGTTCCCCTTTTGGTCAGTTTCATTCCAATTTTCACATTATTCTTTTGTGCATTTACTGACATACAAGAATGTTTAATTTGAAATTATTATTTTGTATTATGTTTTGAGAAGAATGATTCTGTATAATTTACAGGGCTTTCAAGTATTAATTAACTTGTTTATTCTGCAATAACATAATGACATGACATCACATAGAAAAAAACAAACCCGTAAAAACAAAGTTTTTGACTATAAATCCCTTATATATGAGACATAACTAACAGTATTGATTATTTTCAAACATTTACAGACTGAATCTGTCTTAACTCAAGTTTGCTTCATAACTCTAGGGGGGGGGGTGGGAGGGGGGGGGGAGGGGTGGGTGGGAGGGGTGGGTGGGAGGGGGAGAGGGGAAAAGTCTGGTCACCGATTCGCTTGACCGAGCTCAGAGTGACACGTAAAATGTAAACAAAAGCGCCCCGTCGCTTCGTTGGGTCGCCTCAATGCGTCAGCTCAAACTTTCACGTGGCAAAAAAACAATAACAAACCGTGAATTTAAATTACATACCTCATATAAGGATAAACTAAAAATGCATTAATTTAATTACGGTACGTTCGATCGATCTGAAATTTTGATACGATGCATTGTTAGGTCAGACGGGTCCGTGTGCCAAATTTCAGTTCGATCGGATCATGGGAAGTGGGTCATTTTTTACTTCTGTTTTTCCGCCCGCCCAAGACAGAGAGAGAGAGAGAGAGAGACGCCGGTGAAGTTAATATAAGGGATTTAAAAATTATTGTCATTCCAAATATGTTCAAAAATAAACTTAGAAAGATGAAGCCCAATGCCTGATGATTATACAGAACTGACTGCAGTATTTGTTTTCCTAAACCTCACCACCATTGAATAAATAAAATAAATAAATAGGCTAAAGTAAAATTTGATAAACTAATCAAATTCAGTACAAAAGATGTTATGTTAAATAATAACAGCTGGTAATTACATTTTTAAAATTAATATTTTACAGCTTGTCTTTGAACTCTTAAGTCCAAATATTCATTAAAATCTGAAGTTGAGCTTTTCAAATGTACCATCTCAGAGTCTGGTCAACTTGCATCCACACAAACTCTGACCATGAAGTATTCATCCTAATAGTCATTCAACACTGGCAATAGACCTGTCAACTTGCATGAACACAACCTTTGACCATCAAGTTTCCATCCTCATAGTCATACAGCACTGGCCAAATAAAGTAGTCTATTTGTCTGGCCTGAGTCTGATTGCATGACCACCAGAGTTTATGATGGGCAGGATCGAATCTAGTGTCTGTGACATGAAGTTTCATCTGAGGTTTCTGAATAGCCATCTGCCATGTTAGAGAGCAACACTGATGAAGATATCTATGCACTGAAGTGTTGGACAAGGTGGAGAATATAGAGGAAGAATTGTTGCAGTAGGTTTTGGCCAGCTGAAAAATTAGTGGAATTTAAGCAGTTAAAATATCATACTCCTAAGAGCATTTGTTCAAAATGTGTTCAAAATAATTATTTTATTATTAATGTGTACTACTAAATGATATAACTGCTTTTAATCTCTCTTAGCCAGTTTTTTGTAAGACTGGGTTACCCTAATTTTCTATGTAAAAATCACACCAGAGTTGTGTTTATGAAAGTAAATATGTTTATGAATTATCACAATTTGACAAATGCAAATTTTTTATGTTTGAATATTGTTTTAAGTAAATGTATTCTCCATGAATAAAACTGCTCCAAAATAATATTTAAACCTATGGCTCTTTCATACTTAAAACTTGTAAGACCTGGTGTAGACCTAAATGATTATAAAAATTCTTAGAAAACCATAACCACTTAGAATTTAAGAATGAATATTTCTTTCTCTGGCCTTAAATTTAATCTAATTCTATTTTTTACTCATTTTATTATACATTTTCAATACCTTTATTCTGTTCACCAAAGATCAACTCGAACGTTACATATATAACAGACGTTAGACAAAACAAAATGAACCCTTTTTCAATCAATTAAATTAATACTCAATAAAACAAGTGATGAAATTTTCTATTGACACAGAACAATACAGAAACAACAGCTAAGAAACTCCACCTCTGCCACCTGATCGGTGTTGAATTTATCAGCAGTCGCTCTCAGCCTCTGGCAGACCATGTCACCAAACTCATCAGGCAGCTGATAGGAATGGTGGCTGTCTGGCAACATGGATAACTGAAAGGATCATTGATAGAAATTAACTTTTTCACTTCAGAAACTTACATGAAGAGACAGATGAAATGGTCTGAATATTTAAAAATAGTTTTAGAGGTAAACATTGGTCTACATCAGTGGTTCCCAACCTTTTTTAGGTGGCGACCCATTTTTATAAAAGCCATGTGTCCCGCGACTCCCAACCCCCATTAAATTTAAATAAGTCATTTTCAATAAAGTTTTTTTTTACAAAATGGAGCAAATTTGCATTATAGTTGGCGACCCCCAGAAAACCCGTCGCGACCCCCTTGGTCTACATTAAGTGGCTCAAAATTTGAGATTAATCATTAACTAACATAATACGATTTAAAACACTTTAAATCAGGACTGCGGAAATTAACAATTAATTTCTTGATTAATCGTTAAAAAATTTTAACGATTAAATTTTTTAAACGATTAATCGACCCACCTCTTATAAATGTACTGGAATTCAAAGAGCAAAATATTTTGGCCAATAAATATAAACTCATTTCAGGACGATTACACGAACATTTTGGATTTAAACTATTGACTGACGTGAATGTTCAAAATGTTGATAAAGGCTTTGTGCCCATTGAGCGAAATCATTTGCCTACCATGCAATGTTCCCTCTATACTCTATGTCTAAGCTTCGTGGGTCTTTGTGCAAAGTTAAAAAAAAGAAACTCGTGTGCAAAGTGAACAACGTCCATTTTGTGTGCAATATTTTACAAAATTTGCTGCGGGGTGATTCTAAACTCCTGCGTGGTGTCGGTCAAATATCTGCACAGCCGCTCTGCTTAACGGAACATTGCTACCATGGTTCTATGTAATACCTCGCTTACATATCACCTGCAAACCAAACATCCACTACAGAAACAGAAACTTCAGCTGAGACAATCTAAAGCTATGTGAACGATTGTTCAGCTCGGCTGGTTATATTGTCAATAAGACCCGCTCATCACTTGAACCAAATAATGTCAATAGACTTGTCTGATTGCGTTTTGGTTAAAATATATCATATAAAGAAGACATTCCAGTGTTATTTCGATTTTCAACAATTATGTTTAATAAGTGTTACCATAAATTTCAATTGTTGGCTTTAATCGAAATTAACGATTAATTAATTGTTAATTTTTCAAAAGTTAACGATTAAATTTAAATAAATCGTTAACAGCCCTACTTTAAATGTATTCAATTTATGGGGAGGTAATTTATAAAAATGTTAAAAACAATAAATGCTAAAAATGTGTATATAAAAACAGACCAACTTACTGCTGAAGAAGGGTTTGTTAAGATGTAAGCTATAACTCTCTCGACACTCTCTAGTGTTGTACGGGTGGCTTGACATGAGCTCTGGTGAAAAAAATCATGTTTATTGCAGATCAAATGTGACTGTACTTGCTTGAAAATGGGTGTCCCAAGAGTGACTGATATTTTCAATTTTCATGTCTCCAATTAGTTTTGTTTATGACAGAAAATAACCCAGGGGCTAAATTGCAGTATTGGTTTTTTGTTTTGTTGTTTGTTTTGTTGTTTTTGTTAACACTGCTGAGCACATTCTGATAGCTGGGAAAATTCAACATTTTTCCTCTTGTTAACATAAAATGATGACCCCTTGGTCTACATTAAGTGGCTCAAAATTTGAGATTAATCATTAACTAACATAATACGATTTAAAACACTTCATTTGATTACATTTTACACATTTATTTTCAGACACAAATATATACATTTGTAACCAAGAAAACATTACAATTTGGATGCAATAATCTCTGAATTGAGGGAGCATCTGTAATAGTTCATAAGACACACAAGAAATGAACTCATGACATCAAAAGTACAAGTCTAGCCTAAAAACAGCCACCAGAAACTCAAATCATTTTGCCAATGCAAAATTTCCCTGTCCTCACACAGAGTGACCACCACAAATTCCTTAAGGATCCTTTCCAAATAAAATGATGTTCCGTGTACTAGTGTCAACGTTTATCTAGGTCGCTATTGGTTCCACTGTGTCTTATGCGATAGAGTGATGAGGATGGATGACACTTTTCTGATAGTTGTCCAGAAAACATTTAGTACACTAGACAGAATAAACAAGGTCCAGTCTCTAAAGTTGTCTCAAACACGGGACTCTCAGTACACCAGCCAAGCGTGCATACCGCTCGACCACCATGCCTCTGCTTAGAAGTGATTATTTAAATATTTTGAAGAAAAAAAAAGTGAAAAAAAAACAACTTGCCATTAGAATGTCACATAAAAATCGTGTTACAGTTTCTTCATCATCTGTATAATCCTCAAGATTTTCTTTGGCATCCATCCATTCCTGTTGGAAGGTTATTTCAACATTAGTTGTAGGAATAACATGCTAGAAACAATCAGAGGGAACCAACAACAAAATGATAAAACAGCCGGATGAAATGAGGGAATATGTGGAACATAACATGGGATAACCAAGGGACATAACAGACAAAAAAAAAGGGACATAATGAAATAAATAAATAATGTAAATTTTCCACATTCTTTTGTGTGTTCTTACTGGTATAATATTTCAGCTGTTTATTTTAATGTTTATATTTGTATAACTTGTTGTTTTATGAGATGAAGAAGGCCACCTGACATGTTCTTATTTTTTTTCCAGGGCTGTGATAATGTATATCAAATATTTCCTACTTTCAACCCCCCCATCCCCGACCCATAATAAATGAAATATAAAGTATATTTTATAAAAACAGTTGATCATCAATAAACAACTCTGGCAGTTATAACGACCCAGTAAACAAATATATCTCATTTCATAATTGGTCATTTATGTTTCAAACCAGAATGCCACATCAAAGAGCTCAATATAATGTTACCTGTGATTCCAGAGTTGTATACGCCACAGCAATGTTGCTCGGTCGACATCTTTCACTGATATTTTCTGATATTCTATTGTCTGTGCGCATTTTGGGCTTAGGGCTACAGATTGGGGGCTTCGTGGGTGTTGTGTGGATTGGTTGGGACATTCTGAAATTGATTGGGACATTCTGAAATTTTATCAAACTAACAGGAACACGAGCGAGGAATCAATTAGTAGTAAAATGAGCACATTTTTTTTTCATTTTAATCTTCATTTTAAATTTTATTGTTTAATACAATATATGAAAACAGTTTTAGGGAAATATTCTGATCTCCAGCTAAAAGATGCACTTACAGATTAAATTTACTTTGTCATTTTCTCAACTTATCTCTTACTTTTGTCTCATGGCTTCAAACTCTGACTTGATCGACTGTATGCTGGCCTCCATTTTTTTGGTGTCCTCTCGCGCTTTCATGGCCGACTTCTGAGCTGCCTCTAAAGCTGCCTTTGACCTCTTACAGTCATCTCTAAGGTTAGAGTTCACCGACTGATGTTCTTTTATGGCCTTTTGGAGCTTGTCAATCTGAGCCTTTAGCGAATCAATTTCAACCTTTGACCTTTGGAGTTCAGCACTCAATGCCTCTACCTGCCCTGGCTTAAGAAAAATATTGAATTTTAAAAATTAAATGCACCTTGTTTAAATACCTCAAAGTGTTTCACTTTATCTAATGGCTACATTTATTAATTGGATAAGAAACAAGCAACACCCACAGCAGAATTTTACTCAATAAAATATACGAAACTTGCATAATTAACCATTAGATATACTGAATACAATTTACTTTTTAAAATACAAATAATAATACAGGGAACATCTGTGTCAACTCGTTTTTTGATAACACTATGTTAGGACAATGATTACGTACATCATACAGCAGCATCCCCTATCATCCAACAAAATAAAGTTACAAGTAGTTTACTAGTTTGTAAATACTCTTTTAAAAAAATGCAATGACAGAAATGTAAAGCATGAGTACGGTATTAATGGACGGATGTGACAGTGATCTATGAATGGATGAATAACTCACATGTTTAGATTAAATACATCTTAACTGTACCATGGTACATGTCACTTACTGTTGGCGGCTGAAATTTGGGGGACTTCGGGGATTTGGGAGAGCCAGCCTTCTCATCCGTGGATCTTGTTCTTTGACGTTTCAGATCGTCGTTTTCTCTCTTGAGTTCATCCAGCTTGACCCACAGTTGTCCCATACCGGCCCCTCCCCGAGCTGGTCTAGGGGGTGGGGTGGCTGGGACCGGTTTGACGGAAGTCTCTGCCAGCAGACCATCAATCAGTTGCTGAGTTGGATGTTAGAGAAATAAGTTGCAAAATTTAATGGCTAAATAATTTGAAGCAGAGGGCGTATTATTGACACAAATAAAAAGATATAAATGGCAAATACATAGGAGATGAGCCAAACAAGGGGCATATCATTGACATTGACATTAGCAAGACACATAAATGTAAGAAAAAATTCAAATTGAACTTTTTAAAAATAATCAAAATAGATAATGCATCACTCTCTATTTTACAACCAGGATTGTCAGAGACATTTCGAAGACAACCCTATCAGTTATACAACTTAGGTTGTTTTTCAGCCTCGCTTGTGGAGTCAATTTGTGTTAAAGGATTACACAGCTATTCCATACTTTTGGTATTGCCAAAAAATTTTATTTTTATATGTTTGAAGAAACAAGGTCTTCCTTGAATTTTTAAATATTTTTTTTAAAGAATATATATCACAAATTTTAATCTATTAAACAAGGCAGAATGAAGCCTGAACAAAGGGCACAACAAAATAATGAACCATTCTTCAGCAAACACATTGAAAAAAAAACTAAAATTAAAAAAAACTATCTGCATAAATAATAATCCTACATAATATGATCCTGCATGGCCCGCCTTTGGTAACCTGATCTACTAATCTGAGTTTCCCATCTGAAGTTCTTTGATAATTAACCAGAGTTTCCCATCTGAAGTTCTTTGATAATTAACCAGAGTTTCCCCTCCAAGGAACTTTGATCTATTAGTTTGAGTTTCCCCTCCAAGGTTGAGCCTTGAAACTTCTGAGCATCTTCAACTAGACAAACAGTAACGATAAACAATGACCGCCTATACCTCACCTGTGCTTTCTCCAACAGATTCTTGGACTGCGGGTCGCGTCTTTTCAGCAGAAAGACGTTGGTCAGACTGGCACTGAAGCTCCTGGCCTCAGAGCGGATGTCTTTCTTCATGTCACCTGACATAGTCTGCACCTGGCCTATTATGATGATTTTAGTGGACGACCTGACTTGAAATAGATGTGTGACGAACTCGTCTGAAGTCTTCCACTGAGAGAATGTACTTCATAACTTGAGCCAGATATTCTCACCTACACTGCTCAGCTGATGTCAACAGAATATTTCATCTTCAGACATTCTTTCAGTTGAATAATTTTCTCAGAGCTTCCCTCAAATAAGGATGTTTGATTGGTCGAATCTGTAGAGAAATCAACGTCAATAATTAGTATTCATGCTTAAGGAGAAATGTCAGCCCCAAAATTGGGCTGCAATATTATTTTTTAGGGTAAATTGAAATTTGCTCCTGTACTTAAGTTGAGCTTTTGTAAATGTTTCGATCAACTTTAAAGTTATATATTTCCTGATCAACTAATTATTTTTTTAAAACTCAATATGATAACGGGGAAACAGCCAAAATGTCAGAATGAATTCTGTTATTTTAAAAGAAAAGGTCCTACTTCATTTCAAGAAATATGCATGGTAGGCAAGGGGAAAAAATTAAATGGCACGGTTCAAAATGCTAGGGTTGCCTGGATAGGGTGTAAGTAAGGCAGGTGTACAACTTAGGAGATAGAATTATTCTTGGAGAAAATAAATTTTGTTTTTAAAAAAAGCAGCAGAATTAAACATTAATGCCTCATTCCCTTTTTTTTTACAGTAAAAAATTATGCTATCAGTAGGTTTTTTTCTTTCAAGCTGTATCAGTATCCGTGTCAGTATTTGCGACACTTTCTCGTAATGCAAAGTCTTTTGAGTTCCTTATAACAGATCTCAGTCACCAAAGTGTGTGTGAGGACGACATAGAGAGCACAACACAGAGAGCACAACACAGAGAAGTCACGGCCTACACTGGACCATTTAATGAGCACGTAGAGATAGCAGCGGCCTACACTGGACCATATAATGACCCCACATAGATAGCGGTGGCCTACACTGGACCATATAATGAGCACATAGAGATAGCGGCGGCCCACACTGGACCATATAATGACCACACATAGATAGCGGCGGCCTACACTGGACCATATAATGACCACACATAGATAGCGGTGGCCTACACTGGACCATATAATGACCACATAGAGATAGCGGCGGCCCACACTGGACCATATAATGACCACACAGAGATAGCGGCGGCCTACACTGGACCATATAATGACCACACAGAGATAGCGGCGGCCTACCTTTTAGCTCTAGGAGATGCAGTGGTTCCCTGTGTAGATTCAACGCCACAGATTCCCACACATGCCCGGTAGACCTCACAACAGTTTATCCAGGATCTCCCTATGCGGTGGCGGGTCGGGCAAGGATGTCTTACTCATCGTGTCACACGGCACCACTGCGTCATCCTGGAACTTGAGGCCATCGTCTGCGAGAATATCGATCTCCTCCCCTCCAACACCCCCCCCCTGCACGCTGGTCCGCGTGTCGTTCAGTGAAAGCCTTGCTGTGACTGGTAGGGGGACGGGACGGTGGTTGACGTGAGCGATCTGTGCAAGTTGGAGCAGAACGCGGGATTAAAACGTGTATGAGTCATCACCAGAAATGGCATGAGGACATTGAGTGAGGGTGAGATGTGACTATTACGGCGATGAGTATGTTTCTATTTGAATTAAATTTAAGGTTTGTGAATCGTCATTGGGCATAGACGTGAATGTGTCCATCGGGCAAATATGTAAATTTGAACATTGGAGAAAGGTGTAAATTTGAACATTGGAGAAAGGTGTAAATTTGAACATTGGAGAAAGGTGTAAATTTGAACATTGGAGAAAGGTGTAAATTTGAACATTGGAGAAAGGTGTAAATTTGAACATTGGAGAAAGGTGTAAATTTGAACATTGGAGAAAGATGTCTATGCGGCCACCAAAGAGGGGTGTCTATGTGTATGACGTATATGGCGGGAGACACTGAAGAAAAGTAAATTGGGGGGGGGGCATAGGAGAAAGATGTGTATGTGGTCACAGAGGTAGGGTGTCTGTGCGTATGATGTATATGGGGGGGGGGCATTGAAGGAAAGTTAAAGTGTGTAGAACATTGAAGGACACGGACTCTACTACCACTATTTTCTTGGCGAACATCAATATCATTTAAAATCAACTACGCAATAATATAATTTCAACAACTTTTCTGTACTTATTTATAATTGTGTATTGCTTGGTCACCATTACTATTGCTTAGGGGCCGTCCATAAATGACGTCACGCGATTTTTGCCGATTTTTTACCCCCTCCCCCCTCGTCACGCGTCGTCACAAAAAGTTAGACCCCCCCCTCTCTAAAAATACGTCACAAATCTTTCCCCCCCCCTAAAAACACACACACACAAAAACCCAATTATTTTCTATTTGAAAATAAGTATTTTTCAAATCGCTTTTATTATCATTTAAGAATTTATTATTTATTTAGTGAAGATCTACATTGTAATATCGTAACCCGCGTGAAGCATTTTTTAAAAACGTTTAACCGGCCTTCAGAAAACGAACTGTGTTAACATCCTTAGCTTATATTTTATTTTAATGCATACAAATTAAACATTGACTATTAATCATCACGGTTAACGTCTTTGTTTAGAAAAAAAATTGTTTAAAAATAACATTTTTAAAATGTATTTTTAAAAAATCCCTCGCTTGACTGACGGGCATCCTGTAAGAAAGAGGTCGGCGAACAGAGGTAAATAACCCCAACTGGGGTCAAAAAGGGAATTATTGGGGGTAATGCAGACTCATTTGGGACATATAACATCCAATACAATCCGCTAGATATATTAAAATACGTCATGTGTACGTGTACGCTTGGAACATATGCCCATTATTGAACCGGTTCCTTCCAGAAAATGGATTTTTTAAAAATTTGACAACTATGTAGATTTCTTACCTACGTACTATACGAAGACACCTAAATCTACCTTACTTTCATTTATATTGACACGAGTGACAATAATCTTAATCCACATGACTAGTCTTTATCACGTATCCTTTCTGTGATATTTAAAATTAATGCCTTAAAAACTGAGCTAAGAAGAAAATCTGTTTTGTGCTCCTCTCGAATTGCGATGTCAAGAATTTGATGCATTCAATAAAGTTAATGAATACTTGACTAATTTTAAATTGGCTCATTTAACATTATATCTAAAACAGTGCTTCTCAAACTTTTTAGTATGGCGGACCGGCAGGAATTTTTTCCATTGCACCAGCGAGCGGTGCACTATTTTCCTTGCACTGACAATTTTTTCTGTCCTTTTTTTGAGAACATCTGCGGACCGGCAGCGGATGGCCCACGGACCGGCACCGGTCCGCGGACCACCACTCTGAGAAGCATTGATCTAGAAGACTAGAATGGCCAGGGGCGTTTGACCAAAAACAAATCGAACAATTAAAAACAAACTTAAAACGTTTTTAATTCTATCAAATAGATTCCCTCCCCCTCCCCTTTTAAAGAAAAGGGATATTCCGTGTCGTTTTGACTTAAAATATCTACACCTAATCCTATTCAGATCATTTTTAGACACTTGTCATGCTTGAAAAACTCACCAGTAGCATTTTCGGGGTGACGACGCCAAATCCCCGAGTCATGTGAACAGGACCTAGAGTCGGGTTGGTAACGCACACATAAACTTGTATATTTTGGGGTAACGGGCAAAAAAGTGCGGCCTGCAGTGAGAGAACCAAGCGGAGCTGCGGTTACATCACAAATGCTTTGATGTCAACATCAGTGTAACAATTTCATATGCTATCTTGTGGATTCTCAAACTTAAGGATTATAATTAGATTTAATTTTCGTGTCTTGATAGCATACATGACGCCAACCAGCGTCTGATGGCCTACCGACCGGCACATTGAGAAGCACTGATTTTTAAAATAAAAAAGAAAAAAAAGTCATTAAATAAATTGTAAGCGACCAAATATTTCAGTGGAAGTTTTATTTAAAGTTACCCTTTTGATGTGACGTCACATTTCTTCAACCCCCCTCCCCCCCCTCGTCACGCATCGTCACAAAAGTGTGACCCCCCCTCCCCCCTAGGTGCGTGACGTCATTTATGGACGGCCCCTTATTATTACATGTACTATGTACATTCATTTGCTCTTTCATTCCAGGATTATAAAAATAAAATTTGTTAACGGAGGGTTGGTTTGAAAAAAAAGAGGGGGGGGGGTTAGCCAGTGCTTTTTGTCCTGACACTAATTATAATTATTGCCTGGTTATGAGAACACATCTAGGCTACCATTGACCATATATATATATAGACTGGTTATGAGAACACATCGACCATATATAGACCATATATAGACTGGCTATAAGAGCAAATCTAGACTACCATTGGCCATATATAGACTGGTTATAAGAGCTAATCTAGGCTACCATTGGCCATATATAGACTGGCTATAAGAGCAAATCTAGGCTACCATTGGCCATATATAGACTGGTTATGTGAGATCAAATCTAGGCTACCATTGACCGACTATGACATCAAATCTGGACCGACTTTACGTCCAAATCCAGATTAATTAGATCTAATCTAGTATGTCTATGAAACCAAATGTAGTTTATATGAGACCTAATCTAGACTGAAATGAAATCTAGACCAGTGCTTCTCAAACTTTTTAGTGTGGCGGACCGGCAGGAATTTTTTCGTTGCACCAGGGACCGGTAAACTATTTTCCCTGTACTGACGTGGTAGCGAAATGTCTTTTCTTGGTAACTTCTGCGGACCGGCATCGGATGGCCCACGGACCGGCACCGGCCCGCGGACCACCACTCTGAGAAGCACTGATCTAGACGAATACAAGAATCTATGTTGAATTTCCGGCGGTGTTCACTCTAGATGCTATGAATTTAGGGATCGCTCTGATGGTGAACTTCATAGCGAAAGTGAGATATTGTTGTTTAATATTAGACATTATAGTTTCGGTCAAGTACTACCTGCAGTGATAAGCCTCTTGTCTGGTAGGTGAAATAAACACTTGACTTCGGGAATCCCGAGATTTCTATCATTTTCTTCTTCTTTTTTATCGTCTAACACTCTATAATTGTTATCTTTTATTTGGTGTGTGTGTTTGTGTGTGTGTGGGGGGGGGCTAAAGTCAAGATGTTGATACTACTGAGTGGTGGGAGGGTCTGGGTTTTAAACAGAAATCAACTAGTTTGTGTGTGGGATTGGGGGGGGGGCTAAAGTCAAGATGTTGATACTACTGAGTGGTGGGAGGGTCTGGGTTTTAAACAGCAGTGATTAACGAATAGGTTTATTACTAGTGAGGGAATGGGTTAAAATCATTTGTCTGACAGAGGAGGACGACTTTCACGACACGACACAGACAAAACAGTGACACGACACAGACAAAACAGTGACACGACACAGACAAAAACAGTGACACGACACAGATAAGACAGTGACACGACACAGACAAGACAGTGACACGACACAGACAAAACAGTGACACGACACAGACAAAACAGTGACACGACACAGACAAGACAGTGACACGACACAGACAAGACAGTGACACGACACAGACAAATAGTGAGTGACACGACACAGACAAGACAGTGAAGAGGAAGTTTATATATAAGTAACTGTAATAGTAATATCAAAGCGATGTTACTCTGAAATAATAGCCTGTCTCTTTCCCTCCTCTCATAGTTTTTGATAACAGAAGGAGATGAAATTACGAGGCAAGTAATAACTGATGTACACGATTTTTTCCCCACCATACCCCTGGGGCTGTTTACTTTGTGTTAGGGAGTCAATTTTTATGTGTGAGACAGCAACGTTTAGCGGCTCCACTTTAAGAAAATTTTAAACATAAGTAAATAAACAAAAAATTAAAATTAATTTTTTTTAATGGTATAAAACCTCCCATAGTGGGGAAAAAAAGATGCGTCGGATCAGACTGGGCATGCCAGCCATCAGCCAGGTGAAGTTTATCAAATGATTCGAGTAGTCTCGTAATAATGTATCTATTTGATTAGTATTGTCTAAGCCTTTCGACAGATCATCTGTTAGAGTACTGTTAGACTGTTAGACCAATTAAATATGTGTTTCACATAATCTGTTTTTTTTTCTTCTAAAGCCATGTCTATGTGGGCATAGGTCATTATATTTGTCATATTTGTCTAGGTGATTAGCTATTCTACTTTATATTATGTGTTCTAGTAATTTACAAATAATACCAGTAATAGAAACAGGTCTATAATGACCAGGGTCTGATATATATTATATGGTATATATTTAAGGGGGTGTCACTCTCACATCAGCTAGTTTACAATCCTGAGTTTATTAAGACTTTCTTGTCACCTGAAGCTGAAAATGCAGGTGCAAAAATGTAGTGAGGGTGTTAGCTTTGGCCTTATTATCATTAACTTTTTGGAGGGTGGGGGTGGGTGGCCTTTTAGTGGGGCTATTCCTGTGGGCTCCATTTTTTAGACTTAATAAAGTACCAAAAGTTTTTATTCATAGTTGTCTTTAGACGATACATGTTTGTTCAGTTAAAGTTCGATTTTTATTTATTTTTTTAATTGAGTCATCTTAGTGGACTTGACCAAGGGAAAAAAAACTTGCTTCCAAATTTATTACATAAAAATGTTTTTGGAAATGAATGGTCTATTCTATATTTATGCTGAAAAATATTGATTTACGAAATCCAAGTCTAAAAATTATGATCACATTACATGATGAGTTTTGACATTTTCGGATCTTACAAAGTTATGACGTTTCTGATCTCAGAAATGCCAAATCCTATATATAGTCTCTAAAAATTGGCACATTACATAATGAGTTTTGAAGTTTAGGGGCCGTCCCATAAAGTACGTCACGCTCCGGAGGGGGGAGGGGGTGTCAGAAAGTGTGGCAGTTTGTGACAGGGGGAGGGGGGGTAAAATTGTCAAAAATTGCGTGACATACTTTATGGACGGCCCCTTACCGATTTGAGAAATGACAAACCCTATATATAGTCGTCACAGAAAATGATTTTTTTAAAATCCAGATTTAATTTTATTTTATTTTACTACAGGAATATCCAAAGGACTGTACTATATATGAGAAATAGAAATGATTATTAATTCTGACCCCATAAATAATAAATATATATAAATATAAATAAATTTTAGCTTTGAAATACAACACAACAATAATCCAATACAACTCAATACAACACTCAGATAGGGATAAAAACACTTTAAAATTTCTAGTTCCATATGTAAGAACAAGCACATACAAATCCTCCATCTTCCCGTCTGGATTTTGGGCGTGGGACGGGTTGCCTTGACAATGCAGGAAACCAACACTCTATCAACATTCAAAACTCTTGTAAAAAATCCAAGACTATACATAAACCATGGATTATCTTCTGCAAAAGACAGGGGTTGGGAAACCATGGCTCGCGAGCCATATGTGGCTCTATTGATGGCTGCTTCTGGCTCTCATACAAATGTTCGATTATTTAAAAAACCGAATAGTCAGACTCCTGTGATCTACATATTAATTGCATACAAAAACAGCATAACCATGCTATTTTAAAAAGAATTCAGAGACATAATTATTGTACTTTTAGTGTTGAAATTACACTAACTGCACACATTTACTTGAACTTTTAGTTTCTAACATAATGTATGGCTCTCAAAGAATTACTTTTCAAAATATGTGGTGTTTATGGCTCCTTAAGGCAAAAAGTTTCCCGACCCCTGGCATAGGAGGAGTGTCTGTATATAAGAACCAATATTTGTATAGGTTCTTGTTTGTTTGTTTGTTGTTTTTTTGTTGTTGTTTTTTTAAACCAGTCTGTGCTCGAGCGGACAATCATAAAGAACATGTCATGACGTGGCGCCGGGTCAACTATTTAAGGCGTGGATCAGCAGTTGCTTGAGCGCCATTCATTTGAACTATTTGTGACTGTCAACAGGATTCCAATTTATAGTTTTGCCAAAAACCCGAAATAAACACAACGGATTAAACATTCTACATGTATGTGATGTCACGTGTTTAAAATAAAAAACCAGAAAGAGGCCATTTATTATCTCAAATTAAAATCTTATGGTTATACTAATCATTGACAAAAAATGTCGCGAGGACCGACCTGCCCCTGCTACTCTGATGCGCGTTACACCATGTTGCTATGAGCTCCACTATGGTTCAGACGTCAGCCAAACCACCCCCCCCCCACCCCACCATTTGACAGCATGCATCTACAGGGACAACTCAAGACATATATAGGAGACGGTGATCAGAGAGAATTTTTCATTGCCAATTGACTAAAGTGGTGCTGACGTTATAACTGTAAGCCTACGTCACGCTGATCTAACACTTTTACACACAATAATTATAATACAATTTAATACTAATAAAATCATTGGTGAATTCAACTGACAGGTAAATGGTTAGAATCCAATCAAATTAACTTTTAAAAAATTACGAAATCAATATTTTTAATTGAAATATAAATCCAATGAAAATTATAAACATGTGAAAACTTTCAAGCCTATTAATCAACGGTGACAAAATGAAAACTCAGTGGCAAGACTTGCCCCGGACAAACTGAGTTATGACGTTAATTAAAAAGATATTCGGGTCAGGCGGCATAACTAATTGTTTGATACGGGGGAACTTAGCGGGTTGCGTCCAGTATATTATTAGTAGGTTTAAAAGAACCTCGAGGTAAATATCAATGCTACTTGTTTTTAGGGTGCGGCGAGCGAGGTTACTTTTATATTGATAGCATTTCGCGTAATTCGTTTCAAGATGTGCTTTTAATCCTAATGATTATTACTGTGACGCAGTGGCGTCACTAGGGTTAGTGTCACCCAATGCGGAAGCTCATGATGTCTACCCCTCACAACTTACCCCAAAGACCTCCTCCGAGTCTGCCAGTGCCAAATAACGGGAACAGACAGACTTAATTAAACACTCTGGTGTCACCCCTTGTGATGGTGTCACCCGGTGCGGTCCGCACCCCCATTGTGACGCCTCTGGTGTGACGTATGGTGACTGTTGGTTCTAGAACTTAATCGACTTATCTTTTTGCTCGTCCTGATAGAGACAGTTGTTCCACTACATCAAATGTTAACGGGCAGAGTTAGTAGTGCCTTGAGTAGGTCTTTGTGGATAACATACTCCTAATCTAGCTTCTACTTCTAAGCTAATGGACATATCATTCATGTGTTTTCAAAGTAGCAATTGAGTTTATCAAGAGACCTTGTTTTTATATTCAATTAACACTTTATATTTATAATATAAGAAGGAACGTAGTGGAATTATGAAAAGATGGATTTCGGTTAATCACAAGGTGTCTTATTGAGTTCGAACATCTCTAAACGATGGGCGACGTACTGCGTTGAAGAGCTCTAAACGACGGATGCATGACATAATTTGGATTCTTTCAAATTCTTTGTAATATATGTATGCATCGCGGTAACGGTGTTTAAGTTTAATAGTATTAATAGACGTTCAAAATAGATGTCCTACAAGTTAAAATTACCATATATAAGATACCAGTACGTTTCTTGAATGTAAGCTGTGTCGAATAATTTAGTTAGTGGGAAGTCCCCCCCCCACCCCCGCTCGCGCCGCCAAACAATTTCTTTCTGCTACCCCAAGCGAAATACCTATTCACAACTGACTGCATCCTGGAATAATGTTTATTACTTTAATGTTGACTTGTGAATTCCTTTCTCGGATTTTCTTTTATCCGTTTCCATTGTTACTTCGTAGCAAATAATATGGACGGAACGATTGAAGAATAAAGATCAAGAAGTCTGAGGCAGGAGAGCAATTACAAGTTTTAGAAGTTGGATGGGGACACAAACAAGTCTTGCATTGGGCTGTCGATAGAATCATGTACAGTTTTTCCCATGGACCGTTTACACTAAAACCATAGAACATATTCTGGGGTGTCGGTTGGCTAGAATATCGCAACAATTTACTACAATCATAAATAGAGATGGGTGAATTAGTAGCATGAGCTACACAAAAGTTCATTGTACGTACATTAACTTTGATTACACCAAGGGAAATAACTACGATTAAGACTCTCGTGTCTATGCGACTTAGCAGACGACCGCCTCTTTCACTCATGCGTCCCTGTTCGATTTCATCGATAACTCCACGCGGGCTGGCAGCATACACGAAACCACACAGCTGCCCGGTGTAGACGAGGGACTACGAGAATACGACAGCGGGAGAAATTAATCAATAAAGTTGTGCTCACCAGAACTAGCAGAGTAGAGCGGCAGGCGCCGATTCCAGGACGCTGCAGCCTCAGGCCGGGGCTCTCTCTGCACGCGCGTGTGTGTGTGTGTGTGGACACACGAGCTACAGCAACGGTCCTCCCTTGCAAGCCGTCCGTGTGTGACGACGACAAGTCTTGTTGCTCGTGTCAAGAAGTTTCAGAAATGAAATGTTTCCTTGTTGACAATCGCTCGATAGTACGGTAACGGCTTACATATTCGGGGAAACCACCGTGATAACAGTTACAGACTTCAACGACTTTCCTGAACTTGAACACTCGCTAAACATCACGGAAGAGGAAGCTCAATGCAACAATCAACAAACGAAAAGAGAGAATCAAATATCGTTAACTATTTTTTCCCACAACGCGGTCTTCTTCACTTGGGTCGGATTTTTTTGTTGTATTACTAATAATAGTAATAGTATAGAAGTATAGAGCTTCGGATATTCTTGGTCGTGACCTCTTCAGTTGGTGATATCAGCAGTGTTAGTGATAGGTGGTGCATATCAAGTGCGTCCTATTTGTGAGGGAGATTCATTGCCGCGCCAGAACATTGAAATCTAAGCTGCTTTTCCACATAGTGCCGGTGTTTTTGTTTTTTCGTTTGTTTCTTAGCGATCAGCGACGTGAATTTTTTCAAGTTGGTCATAGTACTCATAGTATTGAAAGTGAACGAATTAAAGAGTCATCCGTTCTGCATCGTTTGAATGAAAGACGTCGCGACTAGACTCGCCTTCGTGGCCACATGGGATAAGTGAATCGCAAAATAATTCGAAGACGTTTCAGCAGAAGTTCCGCTGTGGGACAGGCCGAAACTAAACAGAACACCCATTTACGACTGACCGAGTCTTAGTCTTAGCTGACCACACAACAAAATCTGACCGAATATAAACTGACCACCAACCAAGGACTGACCGAATCCGAGCTGACAACACATCGTAATGGCGGAGGCTAGCGTTGTCGTCAAGAAAGACTCCCCAAAGAAAAAGAAAAAGTCCAGTCACTCGACATCTTCAGATAGCCAAGGTCCGGCCACGGACGCTGGGATGACCATGGCGTCCTCCAGACTGGACAATGAAGGGGAGGAGGCGGCAGACTATCAGATTGTCGCTGCCATCGACTTCGGGACAACGTTCAGTGGCTACGCCTACAGCTTCGCCTCAAACAAGCAGGCCATCCACGTCAACAAGAACTGGGGCCAAACGCAGGGTGAGTAACTGGTGTACAGGGAGTAAACATTTGAAAAGTTATTTAAAAACGGAGTCAAAAAAAGTTGCCGGGTGTGTTAGATCAAACAGTGGAGTATTGTATAAAAAAGGGGGAGGGGGCATATCAATATGTGTGTATTTGTATAGACAAGAGACTAAATTTATTCCTGGTGGTATGCGAACTTAAGTCACAACCTGATGACGGGAAATGTTTTACAAAAAGTCCATGGGATTCTTTAAGTGAGTTTTTAGACAGTCCTGGGCCCAAATGATAACATACGAACACATTTCATTTCAAATAATTCAAAGGAAAGCTGCACTAAAATCATCATGAAAATAACATTGTTATTTCAAGGGCAGTAACTCACACAGCCAGGTCACTTGAATGATCACTTGAAATAACACTGTTACTGTTAGATTCGTGTGCGGTAACTCTTACAGTCAGCTAAATTTGATTATACTTAAAATTATATCTTAAAATAAAATTTATTTATCCATGGGCAGTAGCTCACACAGCAACTAGCAACCTAACTTTGAATTTTGTCTTAAAAATAACATGGTTGGATTCATGGGCGGTAACTGAAGTAACTCAGACATCCATCTAACTTTGAATGATCTTCCCAGGATTCCTGCTCCACAAGACCCCGACTTGTCTGCTGCTCAAGTCTGATGGACAATTTGAAGCATTTGGGTTTGAGGCTGTGTCCAAGTACAACGAGCTATCTGAAGATGAGGCCTGCTCCTATTATTACTTTGACAGATTTAAAATGAAGCTCTACAACAACAAGGTAAATGATAACCTCATGGGTTAGTCTAAATATACTGATACTGATAGTCTAATAGTGTTTCAGATAAGCAGATAACTAGATGACACCATAGCCATAATAACATTCACATAACTTTAATATTTTTCACAACACATATAAAAACAACATAAACATCTCGAATCAGTTTAATATACTGTACTTTCTATTTATATATTGTTTCGATTTCTTATTTCGCGCTGTTTTCTATGCTAAAATATATATAGAATTTACTTGGATAGTTGGGATGGGGGGTGAACTCTCCGCCCCGCCCCACTAATTTCTTTGCGTTGGAAAATTGAGAAAAATGAATGCAAATTGGAATTTATTTTTTTTTATGTTGATTTTCATGGATAGGATTTATCATAATTTTGAAAATAATTTATAATTTATTTTTAAAAATCTAAATTCTGCTAATTATTAATTTAATATGTAACAATTAAATAAAAAATATTTACAAAGAACATGAAATATTTGTTTTTCTCTAAATATTTAATACTCCAGAGTGCTCAGCTGTCACAGTCTAATTTGATGTGCTCTAATTCCCTGCCTACTCAGTCTTATGACCAAATACACACTTATATACACACAACAAACACTGACTAGCAACACACAAATCTTGCCTTATATAAAGCAAATGAAGGTCTATACATCAAAACATTGTTGGACAGACGGAGGACATCTGGAAATATAATTGCCAAAAGTCTTGACTAAAACGCATACAAAATTATCACTTTTTCTATCGTGCAGCAACTGACAACTGATATCCTAATCAACGATGCTAATGGTAAATCCCAGCCAGCTGTTGATGTATTTGCACACTCCCTGACCTTCATGAAAAAGCACCTCCTACGTGCCATCGGAACCCACCTTGGCTATGACCCACACCCTGACACTGTGAGGTGGGTCCTGACTGTCCCAGCCATATGGGATGAGAACGCCAAGCAGTTTATGAGGGAGGCAGCACACAAAGTGAGTATTGGAAACTTAATTGGGGTGGTAGTGGTTAGCAAACAATATCTACAGATATCTCTCTACCTCTTTTTAAATCCCAGATGGATCCCTCTGCTTGCACCAAGCTTTTTATAACTTGAGTAAAATGATATTTCTGCATTAAACATTTCACAATGATTAAAAGATATAGGAATTTTTTTTTCAATGAAAAAAAAGAAATTTAAAAGTATGCCTGAAAATCTGGAATGTTACCAAAGCTCTTATTAAAATATGGGTTTATGAACATGCTTGACAAGGGTAAATGCAATTCAAACAAATATTAATTCATAAATTGTTTTACATTGTGACTAGAAACACAATATTAAATCTTAGGAAAAACAAATAAATGTGTACAATATCTTCTTACAGGGAGGTCTCATTGACAAACCAAATAGTGAGCAGCTCGTGATAGCCTTGGAGCCCGAGGCAGCCTCCTTGCATTGCCGCAATCTGCCAGCCACAGATTTTATTGGATATAAGGACAGTGCCTTGTCTAAGCCGAGCTTTGAGCCAGGGACCAAATATTTAGTGGTTGATGCTGGAGGTATTTCAGCTGTTTAAAATATTTAGTGGTTGATGCTGGAGGTATTTTAGCTATTTAAAATATTTAGTGGTTGATGCTAGAGGTATTTTAGCTATTTAAAATATTTAGTGGTTGATGCTGGAGGTATTTTAGCTATTTAAAATATTTAGTGGTTGATGCTTGGGGTATTTTAGCTATTTATATAGTGTAATAATTTATTTAGCTTTTGTAAGAGAAACAATTAATTTTTTTCATCTCCCACAAAGAATTTGCCTGATTAGATTTGATTACTGTAACTTGTAAAAAAAATTTAAGCAATCACTGTTAGGTCATGACTTTAAATAGTTAAAAGCCCCATTTTAAAATGTTCTCCACAATACTAAAAATATATTTTCACATAAATAATAGCAAAACTTTTTTAAAAAGTTACATTATAATTTTTCTTCACATAAATTATGACATTTGTTATTATTGCTAAGTGTGTTCTGCTATACTGTCACATTAGTAACATAAATATATATATATAATCAGCAGTACCATTTGTTTAAAGCATGGCTAGCCAGACTGCATATCTAAAACTTAACTCTTGACAATTAGTTGTAAAGACGTGAACTAAAAAGTCATGAATTAAAACATTTAAGGCTATAAAAATGTGTGCACATTTTTTTTCAGGTTCTGAAAAATCACTTACTAGGCCATCATAAAGATATAATATTATAATATTACAAGTCTCTATCATGAGAAGTTATAACTCTCCCCAAAACCATCCATTATTCTTCACATAAATATTTTCTACATGCTATCTCCAACAGGTGGCACCATAGATTGCGTTGCACATAAAATCCGCAAAGATAAAAGAATCCGGGAGTTGTTCCGCGCAACCGGCGGAGCTTGGGGTGGTACTATCATTGATCGTCAATTTCAGAACCTTCTGGAAAGCATTTTTGGGGCAGAGTTCATAGCTGCCTTCCAGAGAGAATACCCTAAAGACTTTGTGGAGCTGCTGCAGGACTTCGAGATCAAGAAACGAGGGGAGTGTGAAAGTATTCGTGTATCCCTTCCCTACAACTTCTGCAACTACAAACACGATGGGGTGTCTGTCCAACAGGCCATCAAAAATTTTTCAGCAGAAAAAGACAGCAGCGACATCAAATTTTCTTCAGGAAAATTGGTGCTGTCCTCAACTCAAGTAAACATATTATTCAAAGACGCCTTAGACCAAATAAATGACCATGTACAGGCTCTTTTACAAAAGCCCAAGTGTAAAGATCTGCAGAACATATTCTTGGTTGGAGGCTTTGCGGAATCGACACGTTTACAGTCGTCCCTGAGAGAGCGGTTCGGAGAACGTGTAACCATACTAGTGCCAGAAGAAGCAAGTTTATCTGTTGTGAAGGGAGCTGTTGCATTCGGGCATGATCCCAGCGCCATCTGTCAGAGAATCTGCCGATTTACCTACGGTGTTGGAAGTTACCTCCCATTTGAGGAAGGTGTCCATCGAGATGACCTTCGTGTTAACTCTGATGGCATGGATCTGTGCAAACATATATTTCAAACATGGGCAGAGGCAGGGGAAGTAATTGGCCACAATGAGATTTGGCGGGAGACATACACACCAATCATTAACAATCAGAGAGGAATTATCTTTGAATTCTTCCGTTCATCTAACAAGAAGGTGCAATACACGGATGAGCCTGGTGTTGAGAAATGTGGCTTTCTTGTGGTTGAGATGCCTGACCCAACTGGTGGACGTGATCGGGCAGTTGACCTCGAGGTAATCTTTGGTGGCACGGAGATAAAGGTTGTTGGCTATGACCACACAAGTACGACAAGGCATGAAACCTACATTGACTTTTTGTCAACTTAATGTAGTATTTTGTTTTATTAAAATACATCATTGCCAGCTTTTGAAGCCCTTTTAGATATTTCCTGAAGCCAAGGACAATGCCTCTACATTTATTTTACCATTAAAATAAATTGAATGGTTGTGAAAACTTTGTGACCAAGAGATTTCACTAGTTTATTTTTATTATTGTTTTATATTGAGATGTGATGTCCCTCGCCAATGCTTTTTTTTTACCTCTTAAGAGTGACTTCCTCTTTATTTCAAGTTAACTCACCCTGAAACTCAAACTGTGTAACTCTCCAATTCATGGGTGTCCACAAGTTGTTGAGACAAGGCATTTAATATAATCAGTGATGTCTGGGGAGAGGAAATTCCCAAATTAAAGTGGGCTGGAACAATTCTATAAGAGCTGGTGGGAAATAGTGAGTGGAGTTTGAAGACATATTTCCTCCAAGGTTTGTTTGTTTGTGTGCAAAATAATAAAACTATCGTTCAAAGTTGTGCAGCATCCATTTTTTTTTGCAGAATTTTATATTCCACAAACATGGATAATCTATAATGGTAATCTCCTTATCAAAGTTAGCTGCAGGGTATTTCTAAATAGCTGCGCAGCTATGGTCAGATACTGTGTAACTGCGCAGCATAAAGGGAATATTGGCTAAGAGTGCTAAAAAAATCTAGCCTTTTTAAGCACTAGCCATGGAACTACATTTGATAGTAACAAAGCACAGTCGCCAGTATTAGGAAGCCCAAATTTTCCACTACATATTAAATACTTTTTTATAATCTTGCCAAGTAACAGATTTTCCACAACTTTTGGGAATGATGACATGTAATAACTATGTGCAACTAAGATTAATAAACAAAAAGCTCTACAGGCTGACAAGCAATTTTCAAAACTGCCTTTCAACTTTTGTAAGACCTTTCTATGTTAATCTTCTATATTTTATTTAAAGGTTTATTTTTACAGTCTGTATTTGTCAATGTAAGGTTATTGCCTAGGATTAACATGTAGAAAACTAAATGTTTCACCTGGGTTTAGGTTAGACTAAGATCACTGAAAATAGATTTTAGCAGTGATGTAGAAAGTAGAATATTTTAATTTTAATCTAATAATAAATGGAAGAGCTACATGAAATATAGGTGCCAAGATAAAAAAACTGTGCCCTAACTTACACAACATTTTGAACCCTTAAGTAAAACGGTAAATATTTATAGTGCAATTTTGTTTCATATCAAAAACCTTATGAAAACCTCGAGCATGAAATTGAAATAAATGAAGTAATATTTTACATAAAAAGTTGATTTGAATTGTCTTTTATAAAATAATTCAAAACAATGTTTAAACTTTAAAACAAAAAATTAAGTCCATCGTGAGTTATACTTTGTGATACTAACTACATTTATATCACCAAGTATAGCCTGTTGGTGTTTTCAATATTAATCCTGTTCTGTTTGTTACTTTTGTGAACATATTTACTCAGAAAAATTAGGTTTGCTTGTCACCATCTTCTGCATTAATTTCAGACTTATAACTGGTAGAACCGAGAAGAAAAAGATCTTACCGGATTATCTGTTAAATGTGTACAATAATTCAATAATAGACAATTACATTTGTGATCATGCATCCAGCTCTGCCTAATGAACAATTAGCTCTAGAAACAGAGAAAATGTTACATCTTTTATCACCACTATTGGCACCTGATGTTGACATGGTGGATTTTCTGACAGCGTGGGACGAAGTAAACTATAAAAATAAAAAACCACAATTACCATATCACATTAGTTGAAGGCTCATTTAAAACTTCAGATGAAGTGGACAACCAATTTAAATCATTACCTCTTGTCTGACTTGCTCTGAATGGTATGGTACCTATTTCTCAATCTGAAGTAGAAAAGAACAAAATGAATCATTGGTTTCAGAATTACTTTTGAGTAACTGCGGGTGCTTTAGAATGTTTCCAGACAAATTTCTTGTTCAGAAAAAGGAAAAATTTGGTGTCATGATTAATAAAACTATATTTAAAAAAGTCTACACTTAATGAACTGATTTACAAACAAACTTGGACAATAGACCAATGAAGCTGCCACAGATTTCAATCTTTTCACAAAGGCAATGAAATGAAATGTAGTTCGACTATGCTTCATCTCTTTTGATAAGTTGTTATTAAAACAGTTAATAAGTAATATATATCTGGCAAGATAAGACAGTTGATATGAAATTCTTTAATAGATATAAATAGAAATGTGTTTTGATTATAATGCGCAGAAATCTTTAAAGAATTTTAAATAAATTTAAGCATTAGACTTAAACAGAATTATCAGATCATTCAATATAAAATAATAACAGGGTAACAGTTACTGAATTAGAACAGAATTGAATAAGAATTCTTTTCTTTCAAGACAGTTATAAACACATTTTAAAAACTGCAATTTATAATTGGAATTAATAGTTCAAATACATGTAATGTTAATAGTGAAAAATGGTGAGCTGGTAGAATAAATGTTTATGGAACATTCCGCTTTTAATTTCTATGTTAACACAAATAGTTCCTGCTTGCAATATTATTTCTAGCTTAACATAAAAAATTGTTGCATGTCCATTAAATTTTTCAGATTGAGATTTTTTAAAAAATATCTATATATATATTTCTCTTCATGGTTGGACCATGCGAGGCAAGCTGCAAGTATGTGCAACCGAGCATGATGAATAACCCTCGCTGGGGTCAACTAAACACAGTTAACGTTTGGCAAGCGAAGGTAGTGGTAGGGTGTGGCATGTCTTGAGACAAGCAATGTTTTTTACATTCACTTTCGATGTTCCTGCACAGTGTGTATGTATTTCGTAGTGTATTGGTTATTACATCCTACGGCGGATTAAAGTGGGGGTCTGAACGGGCTAAAGCCAGGGGCCCCCGATCATTTAGGGGCCCCCAAACTTATTATTTTCTTTAATAAAAGTGGGCAAATGTTTGCATGACGCATTGAAAATATCATAAATAAATTAATAAAATCTCATCTACTTATCAAGAGAAAATGTCGAAGAGTGTGAAATACCAGGAGTCGTCATCATTTGTAATAATATCTAGGGAAACCTAGCTTTAGAAAAACAATAGATTTCTTATTAGTTTGGAAAACTTACGACCAAAAAACGTAGACATAGTATAGTATAATTCAATAATCGAATTTTTAACCAACTATTAGAAGTACATTGCAGTGGCGTCACTAGGGGGCGGGGGTGGGCCGCCCTGGGTGACACCCATCAGGGGGTGACACCCGAGCCTAAAATTTTACTGTGTACGATTTTATGTCAGAAAACAAAAGATGAAAAAAAATTATTCTAGAAAGAAATTAAGAAATACAATGAAATACGTTAAACGCGAAAATTCTTATTTATAAAATATCAGTTAACTTGCAATAATAAAACAGTCCCAACACACGAACAACATTAAAACAAATTAGGAAAAAAAGAAAAGAAATAGTCGCAGCAGAGAGATCTTTAAAAAAGGCTGGAATGAAAGAGGAAGTGTCTTCTGTTTTAAAAGATATAAAGCCATTTGGGCTTGGACACACCGACAGCATGAATGAATCCCACCTCACGACTCCCTCCACCACAGTGGGGTGGGGGGAATACGATTTTTATCACCAACCCACAAAAGAAAAATATCAAAAGATTTGTTTTCTTTGTTGATGTTTTTCTTGAGGAAAATTATGATTTCAATGTCTTTGAGTTAATATTTTTTATATATATATTTATTAAAGGCGTGAAAGCATAGATATGCATGTTTATATACAGTTACAGGTAGTCCTCCGGTTACGACGGTCCCATCCCGACTTACGCTGTTTAGTGCTTACGAACGCGCCCCCGTAAAGAATAGTATTTCGCGTTATTCCGTATTTAAAAAAAAATTCATGAGGTAACGAATTCTTTTCTCTATTTGAAATAACAAAAATTATTGAAAAATATGTATGATTATTATTTCAACCTACAACTTTCGTTTACGAATTTTTCAAATGGCGAAGTTTTCAATCAAGTCAATAAAGCTGAGTAAGCTTACAAGTTCCTTTCCAATGCTCATTATAGAGAGCATATTCAGCCTTTTTCGTCCCATGCAAATTCTAACTCATTTTATATTCTTTTCAACTTTGAAAAGGATCGCTCTCAGCTGCAGTTTGATGTCATCATTGAAAGATAGATGCGAAGTGCGATGTGTACATTTGTAAAGAGCATATTCAGCCTTTTTCGTCCCATGCAAATTCTAACTCATTTTTAAATCCCTTATATTAACTTCGCGGCCGTCTCTCTCTGTCTTGGGCTCGGCGGGCGGGCGGAAAAACAGAAGTCAAAAATGACCCACTTCCCATGATCCGATCGAACTGAAATTTGGCACACGGACCCGTCTGACCTAACAATGCATCGTATCAAAATTTCAGATCGATCGAACGTACCGTAATTAAATTAATGCATTTTTAGTTTATCCTTATATGAGGTATGTAATTCAAAATTCACTGTTTGTTATTGTTTTTTTTCTTCCAGTTTCACGTGAGTTTGAGTTGACGCCGACCGTCGTGTTGACGCCGACCGTCGTGCCGACACCCCCTCACATCCCACCCCCATTTATTAAAGACAAGGGACATCACTCGGTGTCAGTCTGTAAATGTTTGAAAATAATCAATACTGTTAGTTATGTCTCATATATAAGGGATTTATAGTCAAAAACTTTGTTTTTACGGGTTTGTTTTATATATTCTTTTCAACTTTGAAAAGGATCGCTTTCAGCTGCAGTTTGATGTCATCATTGAAAGATAGATGCGAAGTGCGATGTGTACATTTGTAGAGAGCATATTCAGCCTTTTTCGTCCCATGCAAATTCTAACTCATTTTATATTCTTCTCAACTTTGAAAAGGATCGCTCTCAGCTGCAGTTTGATGTCATCATTGAAAGATAGATGCGAAATTCGATGTGTACATTTGTAAAGGACTGTGTGAAATATAGCTCATTCAAAAGCAGCAACATTTTTAGCTCTGTGCAAGTTTTTTGAGTTTCGCTTTGTGCTAATTCCTTTTCCTTACCCTGGGGCTGGACAATAACTTTTTTAAGAGTTCTGAAAATTTGACTAATTCTGAAGGTAAGCAGTCTTCGAAATCACTCATGAACCTACATGTGGAAGAACATCAGAAGCCCCGAGCCAAGTGCTCTATATGGGTCTTCCCGGAATACCCCCTTAGCCATCTGGCCACCAAAGGGACGTTGGTTGGCTTTCCTTATGTCTCGTGAGATGATGGAAGATCCTGTGCTCTTGTGGGATCCTCGCGCATTGCCCGGCAGCTTCTGCTGTGGCTGTACAAGCACATTCGCGAATGGCAGCCTTTGCCGCACTTCTGGCACTGAAAGGCAGCACATGTTGTTGTCTGATTAGCTCTCCTTTTCCTCTTTTGGTTGTCCGCGTCTGCGTCCCGTCGCAGGTCTCTTTCTCCTGCTTCTAGCCCGACAGTCAACGATTGTCTCTATCTGTGTCTGTCAGTCATTAGGGGCATGCTTTTTGCGGATGATGCTGCCATAGCTACCCACATGAACCAAATTGACGTAACAGCTGAGGACCCCCCCCCCAAAGCGGTCGCTTCTGAAGCGGCCACCTGGGCATCCAGGACATACAGTCGAAGATGCCTCCCACTAAGTTGCCCTCACAAGGAGGTGGTGGAATTTCCTACTACGACCCGCTACCACTTTGGTGCCATCCCGGCAAAGCACACGGGTCTCCATGGTTAGGACCACCTCAGACCGGGGGATCATCAAAGACCTACCTAGGGTGCAACCCCCACTGGAAGGTTTCCTCAGAGCTGGCGTCCAATGAGTTCTTCGCGGCACTTTTTGCTAATCCGTACTGGCGCTCCTGGCCCTAAACCGACACCGCTCGATGGCGTTGCTAGTAAATTGAGGGGGACGAAACGGTTGCTTCGGATTTACCCGACCCCTTCTTCGAAATCACTTGAATGTTCTTCCATTAACTTGGCTGCTGCCCATCGGGTGGCGAAAGTGCTGAGCTCAGTTAGGTTTGTAAGAGAGCCAAATTTCTCATGGATGTATTTATATGCACCTAACCAATGTTGTAGGGCTTAAGAAAGTTTGTCAATGATTACCAGAAATACCTCAATCTTGAATATTTTTTTCTCCAGGAGAATACTGTTTTGTTGATGTTCCTTTATCAAACTGACGCTTTCTTTTTAGTTTGATAGCATTGAAGATTGTTTACACTGTTTTTACCTCGGACTTTTCCTTTCTTTTGTCTTCATAGGAATAAAATTAAGAATGGTATTTTTCAACAAACTCAATGTGAGACTTCCTTTCTAAAATTGTTTCCCGAATTTCAAGTAAAATGGCGAATTCCAGTTGTTCAATTTCCTTTAGAAATCCCTCTTCTTCAAGTCGGCAGTCACGTGGCTGATTTTCATTCGTTGCTAATTCTTCCAGTGCTGCGATATTATCATGGTATGAGCTATTAACAGACCTTACAGCATGATGTCAGGCTGACCATCTTGTGTCAGACAAGGCTTTGTTAGCATGTATCAATTTCATATGTTTTTGAAGTACCTGTCAACGATGAGTAGATGCAACAAGTCGGGTATAAGATTTTGCAGAAGAAAAAAAAATCTTTTCCCAACCAAATTAAAGGAATGAGCTGTGCACGGCACATAATGAGCTACAATGCACTTCTCACGAAGAATAGCCTGGTTACCGTTATACTTCCTACTAATTTGCAGCATTGCCGTATGACTGTCCAAGGCATTTTCAGGGATTCGTACAAACATAATGACCTGCATCTTTATTATACACTATAATTCATAAAAAGTTTGGGGGCCCTTAAATTGTTGGGGGCTTTAGCCCGTTCAGCCCCCCCCCTTTTTAATCAGCCATAGGGGGGGGGGTACACGCATCTGTGACGATGTGGTACGAGAAGGGGGGTGTTTAAGAAATGTGACGTCACGTCAAAAACGCGAAACTTTAAATAAAAGTTCCACTTAAATATTTGATTGTTTACCATCATGCTGTAAGGTCTGTTAATAGCTCATACCATGATAATATCGCAGCACTGGAAGAATTAGCAACGAATGAAAATCAGCCACGTGACTGCCGACTTGAAGAAGAAGGATTTCTAAAGGAAATTGAACAACTGGAATTCGCTATTTTACTTGAAATTCGGGAAACAATTTTAGAAAGGAAGTCTCTCATTGAGTTTGTTGAAAAATAGCATTCTTAATTTTATTCCTATGAAGACAAAGGAAAGGAAAAGTCCGAGGTAAAAACAGTGTAAACAATCTTCAATGCTATCAAACTAAAAAGAAAGCGTCAGTTTGATAAAGGAACATCAACAAAACAGTATTCTCCTGGAGAAAAAAATATTCAAGATTGAGGTATTTCTGGTAATCATTGACAAACTTTCTTAAGCCCTACAACATTGGTTAGGTGCATATAAATACATCCATGAGAAATTTGGCTCTCTTACAAACCTAACTGAGCTCAGCACTTTCGCCACCCGATGGGCAGCAGCCAAGTTAATGGAAGAACATTCAAGTGATTTCGTCATTTTTGACGGGTGATACGCTAATATTATTCATAATTCATCAATATACATAGTTTGCAATGTATGTCCCGTCCCGTCCGTGACGCTACTAATTTTAGAAAGCAGCGCACCAAATTACTGCACCAAAAAATAACTCTTTTGGAACGTTCCGCATAGAATTGTTCAATCATCATATATATATTTACGCTCAATTATCGCTGACTGACTGTGGCCTAACGCTAAATCATAATCCTTTTGGTTTCCAGATTAACATTAGCCAAACAACGCACGAACCTATGACGTCAGCATTTGTGTTGTAAACAGTGCTGGCTGACTCAAAGAGTTATTAAATCCTTTATATTAACTTGCGGCGTCTGAACCCTTGCTTGCTTGCGTGCTTGCTTGTCACCAAAACTTTGGATCGATTTTTAACCCACTTCCTCGTAAGCTAGCGAGCTGAAATTTTGCAGGCAGTTTCGTGCCGATGATAAAAACGATGTACCAAAATTTCAGCTAGATCGCATATTAAATTTTTGAGATAGAGTGTAAGAGTGCGAGTTATATTGAACAATATTTCTGTCGCGCAATATGGTGCGTATTTTATTGACAACACTTTTTAAAAACATATTCCTTATCGGTGCGCATTGTATTAAACATGTTTTACGACACAACTACAATTTGTATTGTCTTATCTTATCTTATCTATACAGACGCTCCTTATATGCAGAAGATAGTTGCGTAAACAGACCATGACAGATGATCTGTTGGCAAGTGATGCAGAGTTCCACGCATCACACATCCGCAGTGTTAGGTACCCATTCGGAGCGCGGTGACTCAGGGACGCCCTAGGCCCCGGGAACAAACCCTTGCCTTCACACGGATTCGAACCCGTGACCATCGGTACGACAGTCCAGTGCGCTGCCACTCGACCACCGCGTCTCACTGGTCTTAAGCTGCGTATTATAATGAACATATTTTTAGTTACGTCTCTTACATAAAGGCTTTATAGTCAAAAACATGTTTTTTTTTAACGTTTTTTAATATTTTTTTGGTGCAGTAATTTGGTGCGCTGCTTTCTAAAATTACTTTAAAAATCGTGTGGTGATTAACACTGTAAAAAAATATTATATACACTATTATTTTAATGCATACAAATTAAACATTGACTATTAATTGACGGTTAACGTCTTTGATTAGAAAATTTTTTAATTTAAAAATATCATTTTTAAAATGTATTTTTAAAAAATCCCTCAATTGACTGACGGGCATCCCCTAAAAAAGAGGTCTGCGAACAGAGGTAAATAACCCCAACTGGGGTCAAAAAGGGAATTCTTGGGGGTAATGCAGACTCATTTGGGACATATAACATCCACTACAATCCGCTAGATATATTAAAATACGTCATGTGTACGTGTACGCTTGGAACATGTGCCCATTATTGAACCGGTTCCTTCCAGAAAATGCTTTTTTTTTAAAATTTGACAACTATGTAGATTTCTTACCTACGTACTATATGAAGACACCTAAATCTACCCTACTTTCATTTATATTGACACGAGTGACAATAATCTTAATCCACATGACTAGTCTGTATCACGTATCCTTTCTGTGATATTTAAAATTAATGCCTTAAAAACTGAGCTAAGAAGAAAAGTTGTTTTGTGCTCCTCTCGAATTGCGATGTCAAGAATTTGATGCATTCAATAAAGTTAATGAATACTTGACTAATTTTAAATTTGCTCATTTACCATTATATCTAGAACATTGCTTCTCAAACTTTTTAGTATGGCGGACTGGCAGGAATTTTTTCCATTGCACCGGGTATCGGTGCACTATTTTCCCTGCACTGACAATTTTTTCTGTCCTTTTTTTGAGAACATCTGCGGACCGGCAGCGGATGGCCCACGGACCGGCGCCGGTCCGCGGACCACCACTCTGAGAAGCACTGATCTAGAAGACTAGAATGGCCAGGGGCGTTTCACCAAAAACCAATCGAACAATTATATCAAACTTAAAACGTTTTTAAGTCTATCAAATAGATTCGCCTCTTAAAGAAAAGGGATATTCCATGTCGTTTTGACTTAAAATATCTACACATAATCCTATTCAGATCATTTTTAAATCCCTTATATTAACTTCACCGCCGTCTCTGTCTCTCTCTCTGTCTTGGGCTCGGCGGGCGGGCGGAAAAACAGAAGTCAAAAATGACCCACTTCCCATGATCCGATCGAACTGAAATTTGGCACACGGACCCGTCTAACCTAACAATGCATTGTATCAAAATTTCAGATCGATCGCACGTACCGTATTTAAATTAATGCATTTTTAGTTTATCCTTATATGAGGTATGTAATTTAAATTCACATTTGTTATTGTTTTTTTGCCACGTGAAATTTTGAGCTGACGCATTGAGGCGACCCAACGAAACGACGGGCGCTTTTGTTTACATTTTACGTGTCACTCTGAGCTCGGTCAAGCGAATCGGTGACCAGACTTTTCCCCTCTCCCCCCCCACCCACCCCTCCCCCACCCACCCCTCCCCCACCCCTCCCCCACCCACCCCTCCCCCCCCACCCCTCCCCCACCCACCCCTCACTAGGGCTAGGGTTATGATGCAAAGTTGAGTTAAGACAGATTCAGTCTGTAAATGTTTGAAAATGATCAATACTGTTAGTTATGTCTCATATATAAGGGATTTATAGTCAAAAACTTTGTTTTTACGGGTTTGTTTTTTTACCACGTTTTTACCACGTTTTTATTAACTCGCTTTCGTTGGGCATTGTTTGTTTGTCCAAGATTTTTTCAAATCTGCCAACGTAAAATTGAACCACTTCTGATGGTCCTAGAGATCTGAAAATTTTACCACAGATAGATCTTGGATGACAATGCATTGTATCAAAATTTCAGATCGATCAAATGTACCGTTATTAAATTATTGAACTTTTAAGCTTATCTATAGTCTATATAAAAGCATCTGTACCGTCGGCTTTTGTTGACATCCGTGAGTTCGCCCCGTGACCACATCACAATGTTTTTAAAACGTTGGGCGGGCGCTTGTGAGGTGTTTGGTAAAATAAATAGAGGTAAAAAAATATTTTTAAAAACCAGGTTGTTATAAGTGGACTAAAAAGAATAAAATAAATAGAAGTAAAAAAAAAGATTTTTAAAAACCACGTTTTTAGAAGCGGACTAAAAAGAAGAAAATAATTTAAAACTTATTAGTTCAAGTACTTCGATTTAATATGACTAAAAACGTGGGGTGGGTGTTTGGTATAAAAATTAAAGATTTCTAATTTAGAAGGCAAAAGAGAGATCTATAAGTGAGAGAATGAGTGAACCGCATATGTTAAACCTCATAAGCGCCCGCCCCACGTTTTTAGTCATATTAAATCGAAGTACTTGAACTAATAAGTTTTAAATTATTTTCTTCTTTTTAGTCCGCTTCTAAAAACGTGGTTTTTAAAAATCTTGTTTTTACTTCTATTTATTACCACGTTTTTATTAACTCGCTTTCGTTGGGCATTGTTTGTTTGTTTGTCCAAGATTTTTTCAAATCTGCCAACGTAAAATTGAACCACTTCTGATGGTCCTAGAGATCTGAAAATTTTACCACAGATAGATCTTGGATGACAATGCATTGTATTAAAATTTCAGATCGATCGAATGTACCGTTATTAAATTATTGAACTTTTTAGTTTATCTATAGTCTATATATAAGAAACTGTACCGTCGGCTTTTGTTGACATCCGTGAGTTCCCCCCGTGACCACATCACAATGTTTTTAAAACGTTTGGCGGGCGCTTGTGAGGTGTTTGGTAAAATAAATAGAGGTAAAAAAATATTGTTAAAAACCAAGTTTTTATTAGTGGACTAAAAAGAATAAAATAAATAAAGGTAAAAAAATGATTTTTAAAAACCACGTTTTTACAAGCGGACTAAAAAGAAGAAAATAATTTAAAACTGGTAAGTTCAAGTACTTTTGATTTAATATGACTAAAAACGTGGGGCGGGTGTTTGGTATAAAAATTAAAGATTTCTAATTTAGAAGGCAAAAGAGAGATCTATAAGTGAGAGTATGAGTGAGCTGCATATGTTAAACCTCATAAGCGCCCGTCCCACGTTTTTAGTCATATTAAATCAAAGTACTTGAACTTACCAGTTTTAAATTATTTTCTTCTTTTTAGTCCACTTGTAAAAACGTGGTTTTAAAAAATCATTTTTTTTACCTTTATTTATTATACACTTGTCATGCTTGTAAAACTCACCAGTGGAATTTTCGGAGTGCTAACGACGCTTCCCCAAATCCCCGAGTCATGTGAACAGGACCTAGAGTCAGGGGGGGGGGTAACGCACACATTAACTTGTATATTTTGGGGTAACGGGCAAAAAAGTGGCCTGCAGTGAGAGAACCAAACGGAGCTGCGGTTACATCACAAATGCTTTGATGTCAACATCAAACGACGCAGTGTAACAATTTCATATGTTATCTTGTGGATTCTCAAACTTAAGGATTATAATTAGATTTAATTTTCGTGTCTTGATAGCATACATGACGCCAACCAGCGTCTGATGTCCTACCGATTGGCACATTGAGAAGCACTGATTTGGAAAAAAAGGGAAAAAGGTCATTAAATAAATTGTAAGCGACCAAATATTTCAGTGGAAGTTTTATTTAAAGTTACCCTTTTGACGCGACGTCACATTTCTTCAACCCCCCTCCCCCCCCTCATCACGCATCGTCACAAAAGTGTGACCCCCCCCCTCTTTTTTTAGGTGCATGACGTCATTTATGGACGGCCCCTTACTACTTTACTCTTGGTTCTTCGGTTGATGCCCCTCATGGACGAGAAGGCTCAACAACAAAGACAACAATATAATGCTATTAACAGCAGAACACTACATCTGTTACCCTTGTTTGATTCATTGACCCTGAAGGTCAAGTAAACAATAAAAAGTAATCGATTTTTGCCATCATTCGATGTGACACTGAAAATAGATATTAGAGCGTATAAGTCATAAGTGATATAGAAGAGTACAAAATAGTATAGTATGCATTGGGGCATTAGGGTAATCATAAATATTAAATTACTGATCAAAATCTCACTGAAGCTCAGTCTCAGTCATATACTAAATAGTCAATAGTCAATTAGCGGTTAGTAGGTAAGTAGTTATGAGTAACTTAACCGACAGTTGAGTAAGATGAAGTCACCGTTTCTGTTAGCTGTTAATCAGCTGGGATTGTGGGCATTTACCAATTCTAATTTTTTTCTTCTGTGTGTGTGTTTTTTTAAAAAAAATTTGGATATCATTTTGTTTAGGTAATTGTTAATAACTATACTCATATGTATAACACGTAAAACGTTAATTTCGGTTAGTATACAGTATACGGTAGCTTTTTAATTGTTTTTAAACCAAATGTTGATGGTCCATTCAAATTGATTTTGCCTTTATTAAATGAAGTATCAAGCATTTTAAAAATGTTTTTGATAAATAAAAATCATTAAGTTGCATAAAATAAATCAAATTATAAATAAAATATATAATCTAAATTATTAATATTCAACTTGTGCAAGATTACCAAGCAAAATAATTTTTTCAAAATCATCTTTCAATAATATGTTTTTTAATTTAAGAAAAAAGAAAAAGCCTAAAAGGCAAGTAGCAGCTTGCTCTTTTATATTTTAAAAATGAAATCATTAGCGACGAATAAAGATCATAAAGGTTAAGGCTAAAAATACATGTCACGTTACATTAAAAGTTTGTAAAAGATCGTACATCTTTATTTATTATAGAAAAAGTTAAATAATTGTTATTTAAGGATGTGCTAAAATTGAAAAATTATTCCTACAATGTAACATAAATCACTGAATAAACTGGTTTCATGTAAAATGTGTAGTTTGTTTTGATGCACAGCTGACATCAAAATAACTAAAACGAAATATAAACAAAGATGGCGACTAGTGCTTATAGCCTTGAGACCAGCGGAGGGAAAGATGAAAATCTTGAAAGAATGTTCAAAAATTTCACGTTTAAGTGTTTACAAGTCATTGTACAGTCTCGAATTGAAAGTAAAATTAAGCGGACGAATAAAGAGACATCATCTGCAGATTATGTAAGCTGACACATTAAATTTGTTTATTAAATATTACGAAGTGTCTAAGTCTTGTCACTCTAGTCTACTGACTACTGCTACGACTTGTCGTAACAGTAACAGTATCCAGTAAACTACTGCTGGATACTGTTACGACTAGTCGTAAAAATATGCTGTTACGACTAGTCGTAAGACTAAAGCTGTGTTAGTATTTTAATTATGCTAATACTAATTAATACTAATACTAAACTTTATTATTATTTCTCATAATCAAATTTCATGATTACTAGGTAAGCCAATTAATGAAATTTAAATTTAAAGGTAAAAAAAATTGATTGGTGTCCATTTTATGACAAATAGTTATAATTTTAAAAAATCTTAATTTAACATGACCATAAAATCAGCCTCCCTAGACTAGATGAAGTGATAGTGATAGGCGGATGGTCGATTGCTTGTTATTTAAAACTGATGTTCAAACCGTGATGGAGGCGACTTTTTAAAAAAATATAATTATTTTTAAAAACTACAATGAGGGTGCTGGTAATTGTAATTTTTGTACTACTTATTCTGAAAAGCGGAGACGTTGATTAAATATATTTTAAAAATATTTAGATTTTAGAATTAATACACACACTCCTGGAAATAAATATATACCCAGATCTATTAATATCGTATATAAGGCGTGTATATATATATATATATATATATATATATATATATATATATATATATGGGTATAAAGTAAAGGGCCGTCCATAAATTATGTCACACGTCGTCACAAAAACTTAGACCCCCATCCAATATGATTTTAGTAAGTAAGTGAAGTAGTCGTAACACTAGTATTCCTATCTTGTGTTACTACTAGTCGGAGCAATAGTTTACTGGCAAATGTTACGACTAGTCATAGAAATACGAAATAATTTTATTGCTACGACTAGTAGTCTCTGCTTATTCTAAAAAGCGGAGGCGTTGATTAAATATATTAAAATAAATTTAGATTATAGATTAATACTATTAATACACATACACCTGCCTGTAAATATGTATTTTTTTTAATAGTCGTAACAACACAAAATAATTTTATTGTTACGACTAGTCGTAACAATTACAATAGTAATAGGCAATGTGCTTACTGTTACGACTAAAGTTGTATCTAATAATTTATTCACACTGTTTTGGCTTTTCGACGCATGTTATTTAATAGCGTTATTTGGCCTAGGTACACCGCTGCTAAAATAATGAGCCGATTATATCACTATATTTAGGCTAAAATGTGTAATTCCTATGCTAATACTAAACGTTAGTACTGAGATAATCAATTTTACTTTAAAAACTGAATTTTTAAGGTAGTACTAGTGCCATCCAAAAATAATATAAATAAATGATAATAAATAGTTATAATTTTTTTAAATCCCAATACGGTCGTCTATTTTTCTTCTTATGCTTTTCTTTTTTTATGTTTTTTTATAAAACCATAATTAGGGTGTTGTCAAACCTGGTAATTGTAATTTTTGTACTGCTTATTCTGTAAAGCGAAGGTGTTGATTAAAAATATTTAATTAAATTTAGATGTTAGAATTAATGCACACATAAATACGCCCAGATCTATTAATATCGTATTATATATGGGTATAAAATATTTTGAAGAGTTTGTTAAGATATTATTAATTATTATAGCAACTTAGTTTTTTCGAAGTGTCTGCTGCTACAAATTGTCGTAAAAATACGAAATAATATTATTGCTACGACTAGTCCTAACAGTTGTTTACTGGCTAAAATGCTTCGTCACCAGTACTATCTTTAATATTTGAGCATGACTATCATATTTCAACTGGTTGATTTTAGAAACCACCTTTGTGTGTTTGGATTTTGTTTGGCTAAATATACTGGCTATTGTTTTTGAACTTTTATAAGTAATTATTTAGTTTGTTGTTTTAAACAAAATGCAAATAAAGAATTGTAGTGTTCAATATTTTTCTTTCATGCCACACGATGTGCACAAATTTAAATGGCCGAGTAACTGCTAGCAGCAAAAAGCAAAGAAGAAAAGATGTAACACAAAATCAGTACCGGGATCCATGCTTCTTTCTATATGTTAAGAAATTCAATGACAATGCAGGGTTATCAACAGATGGACCCCAGCCCTCCATTGATACTGGTTCCTTTGATGCAAGTAGCATGCATTCTATAGAACAAGCATATTTGACAGTTTCCACCCAGTTCCAAAACCACACACACTTTTAAAAGCAAGATTTCATCAATGAATGCACCTTTCTATCAAATTTGTCTGAAGTGCAAAATTGTTCCCTATAAATTATATTAAAAATCTATGCTCCACAGTTCTGCATCACTATTCCTGATAACCAATCCATTGAGGAGCAAATCAGAAAAGTCTTGGATGGTGTACGGTCTTTTCCTGTGAAAGAGCAAAGTGTATGTGTAGAGATTCCCCTTGTGACCAATGATGGAGATCACATGTTTTTGGAGACATGGGACATAAGTTTTAACCTCAGTAGTTTGGACACAACTGCCAACAAGTTGCAACATGTCTTCACTCGAATGTGTGCGTTACAGCTTTTACTCTCTAATATTTTTAATTATTAAGTAATATTTGGGTTATACATTTTTTATATTCATTTGTTTTTATGAACTGTTTTTCATTATAGTTTGATTTATGTTTCTGTCCAACTCATTTTTTATTGTTCTTTTCTTAGGTGTCACATTAAAGTCTTTACTTTGTGCTACTCGTGCAATGCCTGCTTTCAAGTTAGCTAAAAATCAGGGAGAGAAAGTGGGAGGCTATAAACTCAACTACAGATTGTACTTAGGAAAACCACAGGTTTGGTTTCACTTTGTTTGATTTAAATTTAGATTTTAAAATGGTTTGTTAATCATTTGTGTGTGTGTGTGAGCATTTAACACATAATCTCAGACAGTAACACATTTAACACATAATCTCAGACAGTAACACATTTAACACATAATCTCAGACAGTAACACATTTAACACATAATCTCAGACAGTAACACATTTAACACATAATCTCAGACAGTAACACATAATCTCAGACAGTAACACATTTAACACATAATCTCAGACAGTAACACATTTAACACATAATCTCAGACAGTAACACATTTAACACATAATCTCAGACAGTAACACATTTAACACATAATCTCAGACAGTAACACATTTAACACATAATCTCAGACAGTGATAAGTTATTAATTGTTTGTTACAGTGCATAATGAAAAAAAAATATTTTTTTTCTGAATTGTTTTGAACTAAAAGTGGAACAACAAATATATATAAAATAAAGGATAATTAAATTCCATGTATGTCTCCCGATTTCAGACTCACTATTTAGGTGAAGGTTTTCATACAGTAAAGGCAGGTGCGGTACCTACAGCTCAGGGCCTTCTTTCAATCAATGCATCATTCCGCACCAAACTTCTTCTCTCCCCTGAGATGTCTGCTTCCGCCAGAAAAGCTATTGAGATGACTGATGACTACTTTGTCAATGACTACAGAGCTTCTTCTGCACCCCCAACTCTCTCTGAGCCTCAGCCTTGCTCCCCCTCACAGAGGAGGTTAGTCTGGTTTTAATTTCTCACCTTTATGTAAAGAAGCGATTTATGGATTACTTTCAATCAATTTTTATCTAAAGTTTTCATCACAAGAAAATAAAACTTTAAAAAGATTGCCAAATTTTTAAAAATAGATTACTTGTTTTACTTAAAAAGTTACCCAATGAATGATGTCATTTGCACTATTTTACAATAAATATGAAAATACTTATATCTTGACACAATAAATTATTATTTTTTTAATGAAAAGCTGTTTGAACTTTTCACTCTTATGTTCTAAACAAACTTGTTATTTCATTGAGTCGCTATGACTTGATTCAGAGATGTCAAAACTTTCTCTTTAACCGCATGGAGAAATAGTTACATTATCATTATTATTTTTCCAGCCCTGTAGCTAGGTCAGAGAGCCCTTATTACTTTGCTGTCTCGCCTGGCTCTTTAGAGAAAGAAAATAATGAACTGAGGGCCAGGCTTGTCTCTGAATCCATCCCGTGGTCTCAGACCAGGTAACTCTCTTGTACATCAGAAACACGTTAGCTTGAGTGCCTTAAACAGGGAAATATACAAGTTTGAGCACAGACCTATGATCATTTCAAAATTCATAATTAGCTTAGATAGCCTTAAGATAATCATTTCTTTTTAACATTTTCTGTCAAAAGAATATTTGCATTCTCTAGTATTTATCAATAAATAAGTTTCAATTCATTATTTTTAAAATTCATTTAAAATTTATCTGACTAAAGACAACACAAAAATATAAAATATGATTAAGTTGTTTAATGTTGAATTGTTATATTTTCAGTATTTTAAATTTTGAGGAGTTACCTGAGCCAGTCGTTGGGGCCTTTTCTGTCCAAAAGCCAGGCCACCGTAAAGTTTTTGATCACAAGATACCATTTGAAGGCCTGATGAAGAGGAGTATGATAGCACGACAAGAACAGCAGAAAGCAGCTCAGGCCAGGCTGTCTTCAGAAGGAGGAGACAGTGATCTTGATGGGAACGTCAGGAGCAAACAGGATGCCAAAGCTCAAAACAAGGAAAATGAAAACCTTCCTTCTTCAGTTTTGGAGGGCCATAAAATGTCTTTAGAGGAAGAATTTGTAATGGTTGATGTAAGTTTTTTGGTGTTTTTTTTTAAAAATTGCAACATTGTGATAACTTAGTGTTTAGATCAATCAAAGTTACCTTACAGCAAAAAGAATTGTATTTGTAATACATGAATTTTTAATTAATTTGAAAGAGGAATTTTTAAATAAATAGGGAAAGGTTTTCTTTAATGAATAATTTAGAGAACGATGGTGTATATTTGTGTATATATAATACACCACCTGCCCACACTTCACTCCCTACCTACTCCAAAATTAAGGGTACAGTGGCCGAGTGACATGCGCGCTCGGCTGCGTACCGATGGTCACGAATCCATGTGAAGGCAAGGATTTTTTTCCGGGGCCAAGAGCATCCCTGAGTCCACCCAGCTCTGTATGGGTACCCAAGGTTAGTTAGGAAAATAAAGGCGGCTGGCTAATGCGTGGAACCCTCTTAGCTTTAGCCTGTGAACGCTGCATCACTTGCCAACAGACCGGCATGGTCTGTGAACGCAATAATCTTCTGTATAGAAGGAGCGTCTATATAGATAAGTCAAGTCAAAATGTTAATCCACTATTCTTACCTGTCCTCTTTTCCTTCACCAGCTCCCCAAACTCTATACATTGAGCCTTATGAACCTCGTCTTCACCTGCATATTTACCATTCTTGATCCCTTTTTTAAACCCTGTTTTTTTTTCTCTTCCCTATCACCAGCATCCCACAGAAAAGATTAACTGCTGTCATAAAACCAATTGAAATACAAATGATTTAGTTATAAATATTTGAACATCTTGTGAATTTGTCTTGCAAACATATCCTTGTTAATGTTTATTATGAATATGTCATTAAATAAATGTTTATAAAATGATAAATAGAGCTTAAAGTGACTACGAGTAATTTTTTTTTAGAATAGATAAACAAAACTGCGTCATCGGTACATTAATTTTTACTGATACAATTAAAGAACCCTCATAATTCATTCTTTAAATACCGTATATACTCGTTCTAAAGCCGCCCTTTTTTGGACAAAATCTAGGGGGGAAAGGGTGGTGGCCGGCTTATGCACTTACTTTATTTAATCACTTTATTTATTTTTGTGAATGTTTTAATAAATTGTTTTGCAATTTTTGTTTTCAACAACGAATTTTAATGTACGCGCTGTCGCCACTGTTTACCAAAGAATATTTTTTTAAATACAGGTAGCTCTTGTCTAAGAAAGAGTAAAAAGACAAAGATATGCAGTACAAAGTAAACAATCATAATGACTGTTTTAGCTTGTAGTTTAAAAAAAATGTGTACCAGTGACCATTTTGTTTAGGCTGTCTTATTTTTGAGGGGTCGGCTTGCGAGCGGGTTATACACTTTTAATACTTTTCTCTTCCAAAAGTAGGGGGGCTCGGCATATGAACGAACGGGCTATAGAACGAGTATATATGGTATTTTTTACAAAAACATGTTTGTCTAATATTTTGACGATATTATATATTGTTTATTTAAATAGAAAAAAATTAATTCTTAATTTTTTAAATTTTTATTATAGAAACCTCCATTTGCGGCTGATGATGATCCAAGAGATGTCAAAGCATTTCTAGATGTCTTTTTCCGTGCACCCAAGACATACGAGGCTCATGAATGTAAGATATCAGTGGAGGATTACCTAAATGATGTGGAGGCTTTAGTTTCAAGGTTGGAAGAAGATATGCCAGTACTAGACGACTTCTGTCAGTCTGTCATACTCAACAGTCAAGATGAGGATGATGAGAACCCGTTGTTCAGTTGATGTTGGCTGTGAGTCATGCTGGTGGGTGGAATGGCTGGCTGGTTGAGTGAATGCCTCAAGGTGAAGGACAATTAGCGTGAAGACATTAATGAAAGTTGTTGTGATGACATTAATTATATTGACAGGACATTAATGACAGTTGGTGTAAGGACATTAATGATAATGAGAGGACATTATTGACAGTTGGTGTGTGGACATTAATGATTTGGGTGCCAATATCACAGGAAGTTATAGGAATAGCAGATAAACCTACCAAGATATTCATCAAAATGGCCTGCAAAACATTAACTCAAGTTTGTAGGACAACATTTGTATTTAACATTTCAGAAAAGGATAGCATTTGTAGAGGAGGTGGGGGAGAATCAATTTAGATATCTTATTTAACTTAATTTAATTATTTAATCTTATTTAATTTCTAACAACAATGTTTGATTTCTTGGGTCACAGGATGGTAACCTTTCAGGTCAAGGCTATTGTATGCAAATACAACTTTTTTTTTGGAGAGGTTAAATAATTTAAGACATCATTGTTTGGAAGTGCAACACATTTTTATTAAAATCTTTAAAACTTTAAAAGATCATAGAGTTATAGTTTCAAAACTATGTATATCTGCTTGATATGAACCACTGCCCCACATCAAGTTAAAAAGTGAAGTCTTAAAATTGAAAGAAGTTGTGTTCAATTTCAGTATTATTGACATGAAATCATGTATTTAATTTAAGCAGGATTTGTTATAAATGTATCCTCGTATAATTTGTAAGTGGATCAACTGTACTTTACAACTATATTCATAAGTAGCTGTCACAGCACCAGGTAAATTCTGTAATTTGGCTTTGGGAAGTCTGTTGGACCAGATAAGTCTGTTGGACCAGATAAGTCTGTTGGACCAGATAAGTCTGTTGGACCAGATAAGTCTGTTGAACCAGATAAGTCTGTTTGCCAAACTTTGCCTTAACCCAACATCTAAGATGTCAACCAGAGAATTTTACTTTTTGTTTGCTAGTTAGCTTTGCCACTGTTATAATTAATAAATGAGAGACTGAGCTCATTGTTATAATTAATAAATTAAAGACTGAGCTCATTGTTATAATTAATAAATTAAAGACTGAGCTCATTGTTATAATTAATAAGTGAAAGACTGAGCTCATTGTTATAATTAATAAATGAGAGACTGAGCTCATTGTTATAATTAATAAATTAAAGACTGAGCTCATTGTTATAATTAATAAATGAGAGACTGAGCTCATTGTTATAATTAATAAATTAAAGACTGAGCTCATTGTTATAATTAATAAATTAAAGACTGAGCTCATTGTTATAATTAATAAGTGAAAGACTGAGCTCATTGTTATACTTAATAAATTAAAGACTGAGCTCATTGTTATAATTAATAAATGAGAGACTGAGCTCATTGATATAATTAATAAATTAAAGACTGAGCTCATTGTTATAATTAATAAATTAAAGACTGAGCTCATTGTTATAATTAATAAATGAGAGACTGAGCTCATTGTTATAATTAATAAATGAGAGACTGAGCTCATTGTTATAATTAATAAATTAAAGACTGAGCTCATTGTTATAATTAATAAATTAAAGACTGAGCTCATTGATATAATTAATAAATTAAAGACTGAGCTCATTGTTATAATTAATAAATTAAAGACTGAGCTCATTGTTATAATTAATAAATGAGAGACTGAGCTCATTGTTATAATTAATAAATGAGAGACTGAGCTCATTGTTATAATTAATAAATTAAAGACTGAGCTCATTGTTATAATTAATAAATGAGAGACTGAGCTCATTGTTATAATTAATAAATTAAAGACTGAGCTCATTGTTATAATTAATAAATTAAAGACTGAGCTCATTGTTATAATTAATAAATTAAAGACTGAGCTCATTGTTATAATTAATAAGTGAAAGACTGAGCTCATTGTTATACTTAATAAATTAAAGACTGAGCTCATTGTTATAATTAATAAATGAGAGACTGAGCTCATTGATATAATTAATAAATTAAAGACTGAGCTCATTGTTATAATTAATAAATTAAAGACTGAGCTCATTGTTATAATTAATAAATGAGAGACTGAGCTCATTGTTATAATTAATAAATGAGAGACTGAGCTCATTGTTATAATTAATAAATTAAAGACTGAGCTCATTGTTATAATTAATAAATTAAAGACTGAGCTCATTGATATAATTAATAAATTAAAGACTGAGCTCATTGTTATAATTAATAAATTAAAGACTGAGCTCATTGTTATAATTAATAAATGAGAGACTGAGCTCATTGTTATAATTAATAAATGAGAGACTGAGCTCATTGTTATAATTAATAAATGAGAGACTGAGCTCATTGTTATAATTAATAAATTAAAGACTGAGCTCATTGTTATAATTAATAAATTAAAGACTGAGCTCATTGTTATAATTAATAAATGAGAGACTGAGCTCATTGTTATAATTAATAAATGAGAGACTGAGCTCATTGTTATAATTAATAAATGAGAGACTGAGCTCATTGTTATAATTAATAAATGAGAGACTGAGCTCATTGTTATAATTAATAAATTAAAGACTGAGCTCATTGTTATAATTAATAAATGAGAGACTGAGCTCATTGTTATAATTAATAAATGAGAGACTGAGCTCATTGTTATAATTAATAAATTAAAGACTGAGCTCATTGTTATAATTAATAAATGAGAGACTGAGCTCATTGTTATAATTAATAAATGAGAGACTGAGCTCATTGTTATAATTAATAAATTAAAGACTGAGCTCATTGTTATAATTAATAAGTGAAAGACTGAGCTCATTGTTATAATTAATAAGTGAAAGACTGAGCTCATTGTTATAATTAATAAATTAAAGACTGAGCTCATTGTTATACTTAATAAATTAAAGACTGAGCTCATTGTTATAATTAAGAAATGAGAGACTGAGCTCATTGATATAATTAATAAATTAAAGACTGAGCTCATTGTTATAATTAATAAATTAAAGACTGAGCTCATTGTTATAATTAATAAATGAGAGACTGAGCTCATTGTTATAATTAATAAATGAGAGACTGAGCTCATTGTTATAATTAATAAATTAAAGACTGAGCTCATTGTTATAATTAATAAGTGAAAGACTGAGCTCATTGTTATAATTAATAAGTGAAAGACTGAGCTCATTGTTATAATTAATAAATTAAAGACTGAGCTCATTGTTATACTTAATAAATTAAAGACTGAGCTCATTGTTATAATTAATAAATGAGAGACTGAGCTCATTGATATAATTAATAAATTAAAGACTGAGCTCATTGTTATAATTAATAAATTAAAGACTGAGCTCATTGTTATAATTAATAAATGAGAGACTGAGCTCATTGTTATAATTAATAAATTAAAGACTGAGCTCATTGTTATACTTAATAAATTAAAGACTGAGCTCATTGTTATAATTAATAAATTAAAGACTGAGCTCATTGTTATAATTAATAAATTAAAGACTGAGCTCATTGTTATAATTAATAAATGAGAGACTGAGCTCATTGTTATAATTAATAAATTAAAGACTGAGCTCATTGTTATAATTAATAAATGAGAGACTGAGCTCATTGTTATAATTAATAAATTAAAGACTGAGCTCATTGTTATAATTAATAAATTAAAGACTGAGCTCATTGTTATAATTAATAAATTAAAGACTGAGCTCATTGTTATAATTAATAAATTAAAGACTGAGCTCATTGTTATAATTAATAAATTAAAGACTGAGCTCATTGTTATAATTAATAAATGAGAGACTGAGCTCATTGTTAAGATAAAGGAAAATAATCTGTACCAGCTGTTTTAGAATTTCATTTGAATTAAAACAAGACTTTTTGATGATTTTAATAAAATATATCTATCGTTCATATCTTTAAGAGGTAAATGAATGTGCTGTTGTAATAAATACAGTCAGACCTCTCTAAGTCTAAGTCAAATTCAAAGGGACCCGAAAAAAAAATTGACTTACAGAGTTTTCGAGTTAGGGAAAATGGCGAAATAGGCGCAGATTAATCAAGGACAATGTTGATATATTACGAAAAGGGGGGGGGGACAGCCATACCGGCTAGAAGGCTTGACAGGAAAGAGAGTCGATGTCTGATGTGTCATATGAAAGGAAGCCAACTTGCTTCGACATACCGACACAAGCCCGTGAGAGGAGACACCTTCGCTTCTCTCCCCCACTTTACTCCCTCCACAGTGGGATGGGGGAAGTAAGATTTTTCTTTTTAAAAAGTGTTTTGAAATGTCACCCCAAAATAATAAACCAAATGCCTTAGAAAATTCGACTGAGGGAGGTTGGAAGCCAAAAATCTTCGAGTTAAGGAGATCTAAAATACATTAATCTTATGGAATTTGGCCGGGACTTAACAATTAATTCGATATAGGGAGGTTTTCGACTTAGGGAAGTTCGACTTAGCGAGGTCCGACTGTACTAGAAAATTCCATTATGCCTCTATCATTGTGTCGAGAGTCACAGTAAGAAAGGGGAAGTATCAAGCTAGATTTTAAAATTAGGTGCCTGATTAACAGTTTGATTTTTTTTTCAAAACTTGATACAGGATTGGTGATATATTTTAGGTGAAGCACTATTTTCAATGCAGCCAACATATTTCGTGGTGATATAAACATGATTATTATCTATTGCTTTAAATGTGTATTAATTACTATTAATGTACATTGGTGCTTCATTGTTAAGCTGAATGTTACTTATGATGTGCAGTGCAGTCAATTTCCTCGTGTGTTAACTATCATTACACTCCAGTCATTCCAACATTGAATTGTTTCATATTGCATCCTCTTTGTGAGAGGATTTAATTCACTTTCAATTAATATTTTTTCATTTGTTCAAATTTTTTCTTGTGAAAGAACTTGATACAATTTTTTCCCCATGGTGAATATCAATCTAATCTCACTAAGCAGTTTCTCTTTCAATAATTTCTTTTTCATTTTCCTTATTGAAAGAAACAAATTGTAGATGTTAATTAATTGAAGCACAAACTTGGATTTCTAATAATTACTATCAGCTTATTGAGTACCCCCAGCATGTCATTTTACTGTAGTTTTAAGATCTGATTTTCTAGTATGATCGATCAGTTTATTCTTTTTACATGGGTCTGTGAAGGTGAGCTTTATTTAATATTAGTGTATTGTAAAAAAAAATGATACCGGTGAGCTAAAGAAAATACAGATTTGTAATTATAAAGAAAGACTAAGTCGTTTTTATCTTCAGTATAGTAGAAATGTAACTACACCAATTGACTATGTTGTAATATATTTTTTATTTAATACAATCAAGGTGTACATAAAAAGTATGTACATTCAAACAATTTTTTAAGTCCCTGTAAAATGTGGTGTTGATGTCTCTAAAAAACTAAAGACCTGGAATGATGTATGGAAGTTGATAAGCTTGTAGGAATAAAACCAGTGGCGTAGCTAGTACTTTTGCCGCCCGTTACGGTCTCCAATGTGCCGCCCTTTTTAGGGACCGTCCATAAATGACGTCACGCACCTGAGGCGGGGAGGGGAGTCATACACTTGTGACGATGTGTTTGAGATATGTGACGTCACGTCAAAACGTGCAACTTTAAATAAAATTTCCTCTTAAATATTGATTACTGACACTTTATTTAATGACGTTTACGTAAAACGCGTATTACAATGTTAGAGTGCAGCCTTGCACTAAAAACATACTTAAATTGCAATATTTGATTTGAAACATTCTTATTTTCAAATAGAAAATACGGCTTTTATGGTAAAAGGTGTGGGGGTGTCAAAGCTTTGTGACGTCATATTTAAGAAGGGGTGTAAGTTTCTGTGATGACGTGTGAAGAGGGCGGAGGGGGTGAAAAATCGTGTGACATCATTTATGGATGGCAAATTAGTTGATTATATGATGGTTTTTATAAATTAATAAACATGAATAAATTATTGTAATTGAAACGAAGTAAAGGTGGGGAACATGTTTACCATTGCATGCCATATTTATGTAATCAGTAATAAAAGAGGCCAGCATAAGATGATATAATCTACCTATAAATACACATTTATAAAAATACACTATACATTTTTTAAAGGCCACAAGAAAGTTACTGAGGTCGCAGGTTTCACCTCAAACAAAAATGAGACAAAACATATTCCAAATTTACACCCAAAAAAAACCATAATCAATTACTATTCTTTTATTTTATATTTATAAGTAAATGATTTTTTTACAAACAAAGAAATCGTATGCATTAGTATGTAATCATATTTATACATTTACTTTCCTAACTTTCATAATAGAAAAATCGTGAATTATTCTATCAAAATTTAAATTATTTGTTATATCTTGTTCTATGGATAATATTGCACGATTTTGTTGTCTTAAATCGCTCATTGTGGAACGAAGATAATTTTTATCAACTTAACTTTGGAGAAGCTCCTTTCACAACTAGCGACACTGATAGCAATTGTTGAAAAAAATCATAGCAAAATTACAATGTTGGTTACAGAATTTTCCAATCTTACTGTTGAATAAATTTTAATAGATCCAGGGGGCCTTTCCCCCCCATTTTTCTAACATAATGCCTCTTCTTGTAGTGTAGGTACAGCCATAAAAACCTGGATCCTTTTTCTTTCAATATTGAACAGTTCTTTATCAATGTCAATAAAGTAATTTATTTGATGTTCAAATGCATCATTTAGTATGTTACATGGTATTATATACGAATATTTTCTTGCAAGGACTTACAACTCATCAAAGCGTTTTTTTATTTTCTTTTATAATTTATAATTCCATCCATGGATAAAAACATTTCCCGTTGTACTTCTCGTTCTAAAGATAGAACCACGTCTTCTTAATTTTCCACACTCATATTTTTTTCCACTTCTAACTCAGCGTTCAGTTGATATCTCCAACTCTTCACAAATTGTTTGGCAGATATAACAGCTTTTGTATTAGCACATCTCTTTGTTCCATGCAATGGGTTTGCATTAATTTAGAAAATGACGGGTTCCCATAAATTGAGATAACATAGAAAAGAAAAAATTTGCATTGAAATGAGTAAAATTCCAGCACCTGATCTCGTTTTACTAGTTACTTCTTCAGATATCAATTTTTCCTAGACGCTTGAAATGTTAAAGTATGTCTTTTTCGAAATTATTTATGCCTATTGTGTGTTTATTAACGGAGAAATTTGAAGATTTTCCTGTTCTTGCCATAAATCTTAATAATTTTCCATAAAATAGACGAATTCAAATTATTCACACATTACCTTAATTGGATATGCGTAACATTTTTAATGAATAACCGTATTTTATTGAAAAACACAGATTATTGTAGGTACTTGTTGGCGCATCATTCTGTGAATGTTGAAATTCCACGCAAAAACCTTTGTGGCAATATTAATAGCACATATTATTGGGCCCAGCGGTTATGTGTTTTTTGTGTAGTTTTCTTATAAAAGCGTTATCTGGTCGTATACCGTTTAATTTTCCCCAAAATTCGATACCTTTTTTGATTGATTTTAAACTTTTGAACAGTTTTGCGTTAGCCATAACATCCACTATGTAATAAAACAAATGTTGTGGGAATCCGTTAATTAAGACTAGAAATTACGAATATTTTTGTTTCCCCTTGGTTTTCCCCCTTCAAAAGAAAAAGGGTGGTTGTTGGAAAAGGTTGCACTTTTCAAATGCCCACAAATGCCGCCCCTAAATGTGTGCCGCCCGGGGCGGACCGCCCCCGGCGGACCGCCCCCCTCTAGCTACGCCACTGAATGAAACTATGATGATGTGAATGCAAAAATAAATCATTTAAAGATTTGTTTGAAAATAGATACAAGAAATAGAGCACAATTATGTCAGTTTAAGTTTGTTCATTTCTTTAATCATTTCAAGTTGTCATTGGTTCAAGAGTTCATAAATAAACTTTAATACAATTGGCATAAATAATGTAAGGTTATTAAAACAAGATATTTGTTATCTATATTTCACATTATTTCTATTATAACCTTAAACCTCTTTGATCAGCACATATACTAAAAAATTCATAGCTCTAAAAAAATAATGAAAATAGGGACCCACTTTTAGCGCTATAATCTATATAGTATGTCTAATAAACAAAATAGGTCTGCACTGATTAGCTAATTGGCAGATGACCAATTAATTATGATGAATTTCAGGGCCAAGTAATATGAATTTAAAATACACCTAGATAGTTGATGACATATCTAGCCTCTAAAGTTGTATACTCTTCATACAGTAATATTGTTTGATATCTATATTCATCTTCAAAACAGTGAATAGGTGGCGGATATTTATGACATAAAGCATTGAGCCATTTAATAAAAAGAATATATATCCAGTCAGAAAAAGAGACTAATTAATTGTTAATAGATTAGATTAGACTGGTAACAAACTTTTTGTAAAAGAATCAGTGAAACAACTGCTGACTAGGGTGGAGTTTTAATGTTGACACTTGGCCAGGGTTTTACGTCACTATAACTGCAGTTCCATGTCAGGATTAGTGTATCCCCCCACCCCCTTTATGAGTATTTTCAATGATGTTCCACCCATTTGGAAGAGGTGGGGTCAACAATAATTTCACAAAAATTAGGAGGAAATATCTCTATAAAATATTTTATAACAAGTGGGCACAAAAAGGTGGGTCAGTTTGTTTTTAAAAATGTGTTGAGTCACCTGAGTTCTTGTAAAAGTAATATATTATGCTCATTTTTTATACAGATTTCTCTCAGCATATAATGATTAACTTTTTATGATCTCCCAGAATATAAATAAGAGGTTTCTATTTTAAATGAGAGAAATAAATTTTCCAAATCTATAGTTTATTTAGACCACAATTTTCAAGAATGGAAAATGAAGTTTTAATGTAATACATCATTAATTAATTAAAATATGCAGATTTTCACCTGTTGGGTGGATGTGAAATGTAAAACTCACCACAATAGACAAGGGGTGATTGTAAATAGCTTTTTTTATTCTCCAATAATTAATTTTTAAAAATATTTTGTTGTATAAAAAAACAATATTTTCCCCTGAAAATTGTTCAACAATGACCAGTCATATGTGACCTTAAAAGCGTAAACATATTTTCACCTGGATTAACATATTACAAACACGATTCTATGCTGAGTTTGATTATCCTTAATTGTGAAGTTTTATTTTCAAAGATAAAATATTTCCCTAAAAAATATGTGGGCCATATTGTACAGATTTAATATAGAAAAAAATTCCATGTAGAAAAGTTTAAATAAAATATTTCTTTAAATATTCATTGAAATATCTTCATATTAAGAATTATTTTAATCATTTTTTTTTAAAGTGAAGGATGAAGATTACAACATAAACTTTTTTATGGATTAATTATAGCTACATGATCTTTATCATTATAGCTACATGATCTTTATCATTATAGCTACATGATCTGTATCATTATAACTACATGATCTTTATCATTATAACTACATGATCTTTATCTGTTAATTATTGACTGCCAATAAATGGAATCAGTGTATTGTATTTTAATTAATGTGCTTGAAAGCTATTGATATGATAGTTGGGAGAATTCATTGATGTTGTTTCTTCTTTAAGACACCATTATTTCTCTTGCATATATCTAAAATATTCTAAAAGGATATTTTTGAGGGATAAGTAATAATCTTCTGTATAGAAGGACCGTCTGTAATGGATGAGATCAGTAAAAACCATGTGCGTAGCACTTCCCTGATAAAGGGTTTTTGGAATTCCAAATGATGTTCATGACAATTTAAGTCCAGGAAAGTTATAAAAAGCACATATTTGAATTTTTAAAATTTCAACTTTTTATCTTCAAAATGTTTTTTTTTCTAATTGTTTATAGCGTTTCATTGGTTGAGATGTATTGAAACATTTTATGTCAGCGCTTACATTTTATGTCAGTGCTTACATTTTTATGTCAGTGCTTACATTTATTAAAGTGAACTTGTGAAATTAATTTTAATTTTATCTTTAAACTAATCCTACAATTGGAGAAATCAAAATGTATTGAGCTTGTTAATTGTTGGTTTTTTAAAACTGTATTTTATGACCTTTGCTTAAAATTAATATTTCTGTTGTTAACAGCAGAGAAATGTGATAGTTGTTATAATTATCAATAATTGCAGGAAAATAAAATGAATATATAAATCACATTTAAAAGGTTTTAAGATATTTTTGTTTTTCACCTTCTAATTTTTGTGTAGTGACCACAATCAAAATAATTGGCCACATTAGCTTAAATGTGCTGGGTTGTTTTGTTTCATTGCTTCCATTTTTCAGGTTCTCAAATTCCCTTTTTCATATTATAACAGCTCTTTTCAAGTGAAATAGTAAGAAACTTGGTGCAAAAAGATAGTATTATTAAATTATTAGTTAATGAAATTTAACCCATAATTAGGGCTTATAGCAAAGTGATTTTTTTAAAATTTGTACTCCTCAATGTGTAATTGGAATTATCAACTAAGTTTGGATTTATTTTATATTTGCATGCATGCAATGTTCACGTCTTGTTATCAAACACTAATTCTAAACCTGTTTCCATATTTTATTCTATTTAAACGTATATGTTTGGCAATAGGTCAGCAAAGCCCCTCTTCCCATTTCAGATTGGTAATGTTCACTTTCTTTTATTACTTAAAAAAATAAATTCTGCTCCAATTCCATATTTGTAAAGTTTGGCTTAAAATGCGATGGACATTTAAAGTTTTGGTAAATAAAGAGGATCATGTATTCAAGCATCATGAATTGAAAAAAAAAGTACTTTACATTATTTAGAACCTATTGCCTAATAATATTTTAGGTAATCATTATGCAGTTATTATATTCTCCAAAATAATTAATAATAATAACCAGAGTATCATCATGACTGTGGAAGATAAAGTCATCTTTACTGACACTGACAGTGTAAAAGTTGAAGAAGACATTAGCTCAGCAACGTGCGTCAAAACGGTCATGTGACACAACTGCCTTCCATGGCATATCATAAATAAAACAAACCCGTAAAAACAAAGTTTTTTACTATAAATCTCTTATATATGAGACATAACTAACAGTATTGATTATTTTCAAACGCGACAAACATTTACAGACTGAATCTGTCTTAACTCAACTTTGCTTCATAACCCTAGTTGGACCGAGCTCAGCATGTCACGTAAAATGTAAACAAAAGCACGCCGGTACTTCGATGGGTCGACGTCAAAGCGTCAACTCAAACTCTCACGTGGGAAAAAAAACAATAACAAACCGTGAATTTGAATTACATACGTTATATAAGGATAAACTAAAAATGCATTAATTTATTTCGATCGATCTGAAATTTTGATACGATGCATTGTTAGGTGAGACGGGTCCGTGTGCCAAATTTCAGCTCGATCGAATCACGGGAAGTGGGTCATTTTTTACTTTTGTTTTTCCGCCCGCCCAAGACAGAGATGACGACAGACAGAGAGAGACGGCGGTGAAGTTAATATAAGGGATTTAAAAAGGCTATAAGTAATTGAAGTTCCCATGCATTGGGAATACTATGACTTATTAGGCGCTTTTTAATTTATTTTTTAAGGAACGGATAATAAATGGCTTGTGAAAATAATTAAAAAACATGCCCCCTTTAAAACTCGATTGCAACTTTAATTTTAATACAACTCAATTAGCGCAGAAGACACACCCACAAAGACAAAAACAAGGTTCCAAAACAGCTCGTTAAAAGTAGTGTAAAAACAAAAACCAAAGTCTTTTTAGGAGTAACATTAACAAGGGATATGTAGAGAAATCTCACGTACGTCAGGACCAGTAAACATCATACGCTGCTGCGCTGTCGCAATCATTTTCAAGTCAAATAAAAAAAATTTAATGAATGACACGTAAATAGAAGTCTCTGCTCTGAACTTTTGACGTTTCTTTCTATTAATACCATACTGAACATTTTTTTAAAGAAAAAATATCAACGGACCCAAAGCCACATAAACTCGGTGTGTTAAGGGAGAGAAAGTTATGCTGGAATAAACGAGCTCATTTTCTGTTTTAAAACATCAAAAAGGGAGGTCATCGTTTCAGAAAAAATATCAGCCATATCGTACTACCAATGGAAGATGCCAAATCTAAAGATGTGCACCATCAACGATGGCTGTGTGTGCACCATCAACAATGGCTGTATGTGCACCATCAACAATGGCTGTATGTGCACCATCAACAATGGCTGTATGTGTGTAACGATAACTTTGTATACTCTTTTATGTAGGCGTTCTCACGATAATTAATCTTGTGTACAATAATTCACTGAAGAATTCGTTTATCCAAAACAACTTTAATATATATATATACACAGATATAATTTGAGGTAATATAACGTGGAAATCTTGAATCGTTCATTACACAACCTTCCTCGACGGAAGTCTACACACAACTGTTCGCCCAACACTTTCAACCAATAGAAATGCTCCTTTCTTCCCGCGTCTCTTGTACACGTGACCTTACGTCACAAAATTATGTTAATCAGATGTGACATTCACCCCCATCCTTCAAAAAAAAATGTTTATGAAATACAACATTTTTGGTCTTCATAACATCAAATCAATCTATATCTATATTTAAATTTCAAATATTTATCATCAATGAACATTCATTTTCTTACATACAACTTCTGGATATAGAATCAATAAGAAAAAATCTGTAGGACTGCAACAGTCTAAACATAAGAAATAATGAGAAAAAATCTGTAGAACTGCAACCGTCTACCTGTGCTGAAAAAATGAAAATGGACTTTTAAACACGTCTGTATTTTTGTGTAATTAAAACATTTAAACACTCAATAATATTAAAATTAACTAATAATCCAGTGGAATTCAAACACTGTTCCTTGTCCATTGTTCAACAAATAAAAATATTAATATAACTACAGTCTCTGTTTGTATCCTTTAGGAATTCACAGACTAATGTTAAAACAGTCTCTTATTTTTATCATTTAGTAATTCACAGAATGTCTTTTTAATACAGTCTCTGGTTTTATCAGTTAGGAATTCACAGAATGTCTTTATTTATTGTCATTCTACTTAATATGTCTGCAACCACATTGTCCTTTCCCTTCACAGGTTTAATGTCAAATTTGTAGTCGGCTAATAGCATAGCCTAGTTCAATACAGTCATTCTTCAGTTGACGAGTATGAATTCAAATCGATGGGCTTTGAATGTTTCTTCAGACTGTTAAATGTTCAATAATTCACCAACCATGACTTCGATTATGTTCATTCACAATATCAATTCCAGCATATTGAATCAGTTTCTTAGCTTTTGAGATGTCATTTTTGTTTCCTGATAGTTCAATAGCATTTCGACCAGATGAGTTAATGTCAGAAAGCTTTATCTGAAAATCATTGTCTTTATCTATGTCTTTCATTTTGCTTAATAAAAAACTAATTGTTCTTCCTACTTCAGATGATTCTACACGAATGGCTTCAGATTCACTAGTACCATCTCTTTCTCTGGTACTATGCAGGGGCGGATTAAGACTGCACGGGGCCCCTGGCTGCAATTCAAACTGGGGCCATATCCAGCCAGTGTACCTTTAGATAAAATGATTGCTAGCAGCTAATATAAGACTGTAACTTGTAAATATTCATCCAAAATGATTATTCATGAAAAAACCGAATTCGAAGAAATAACTTTTTGCCGGTATCCTAAAATTGAGTGTAAAAGACAATTTATAAAATTAAAAAACACATGAAAAAAATTGACACCCCACCCGGGGATCGAACCCCCCACCGCTTGCACCATAAGCCTTAGTACTTCCCATTCGGCCACGAGAGCTCATTTAGGGTTGTCAATTTAAAAAATATATATAATATTCTTTAACAATTTCTGTTATTGAGCCTATCAAATCAGGTTTTTTGACTGCTAAGACTATCGTGTGGGAAAAGAGATCATTTTAATAGATGAGATTTTATTAATTTATCATATTTTCAGCAATTCATGTATACATTTGTCCACATTTATTATAAAATATGCTAAGTTTGGGGGCCCTAAATCATCGGGGGCCCCTGGCTTTAGCCCGTTCAGCCCCCCCCCCTTAATCCGCCATGGCCATAGGTACTATGGTCTTCATTTCTTTTACCATATACTTGATTGTTAATAGTGGCTAAAGTGACACTAGTTTCCATCTGTACTCGATTCAATTTTATTATTTTTCTATCATTCATGTCTTGGTTTTCATTCTTTCTCCATGGTTGATCATAATTTCTTTTTCTGGAGTCAAAATTGTATTTGCCTCTCCATGATCTTCTGCTTTGATTATAATCTCTATTTATGGAATTATGATTATTTCTTTCTCTCCATGATTGTCTTTCTTGATCATAATCTCTATGTCTGGAGTTATGATTATATTTTTCTCTCCATGATTGTCGATCTTGATCATAATCTCTATGTCTGGGATTATGATTATATTTTTCTTTCCATGCTTGTCTACCTTTGTTTTCAAAATGATCTTGTCTTGATCTTTCTTCTATTTTCTTTCTTATAGGGCTGCCATTAGGTGACACCCTATTTGGTTGTCCTTTATTGTGGTAACACTGCTTAGCCATATGTCCTGGCTTGTTACAGTACCAACAAATAGTTTGTCTGTTGCCTTGGTTTGGCAGACTCTGGTTTCTCATACCTTGCTTTTTTTCTTGACTTTTAATTTGTATAGCTGCAAATATGTCTTGTCTCTTATCCATTTCCACATTCGGATGAGAGTCTTTGAATGTTCGTAATGCATTTGTTAGCTCTGCTTGAGTACGAACTTTCTTGTCAGTCAAATATGTGAATAGGGTTGGTGTTGCATTTTCTAAAAACTTGTCAATTAACACCATGTCTATTATGGCCTTTGGATTGCTCGTATCTATTGCTGTCAGTTCCAGCCATTTTGTTAGTTTGACTTGTGCTTCATGTACTATGATCTGTGGATCTTTGTCCATCTTGATTCTCATTTCATGAAATTCTCTTCTATACTCATTTTCTGACTTTCCAAAATGACATAGAAGTGCCTTTTTGACATTCTTATATATGCTTTTGTCTTCTTTGGCTATACTGTTATAAGCTTCAAATGCTTCTCCAGTTAATTGAGTCATCAGTTGTGCTGGCCAATCTTCTTCATTATAGCCTTTCATAGCCATTATGGATTCGAAATAATCCAGATAAACATCCATATTTTCTTTTTGGCTATCATATTTTCTTACTTTGATAGTATCCCTTGGTGCTGACCTTCTATTTGTTTCATCACCAGGATTGTGGCCACTACTGTCTCGCTCCCTTTGTAATTTTAACTTATCGATTGCAAGTTGTTCAATTTCTCTTTTTACTATGAGTCTTTGCATCTCTTTTTCTTCAGCAATTCTTTGATTTTCTTTTTCTTCAGCTTTTCTTCGCAGTTTTTTTTCTTCAGCAATTCTTTGATTTTCTTTTTCTTCAGCTTTTCTTCTCTGTTCTTTTTCTTCAGCTATTCTTGCTTTTTCTTCAGCTTCTCTTTGATTTTCTTTTTCTTCAGCTTTTCTTCGCAGTTCTTTTTCTTCAGCAATTCTTTGATTTTCTTTTTCTTCAGCTTTTCTTCGCAGTTCTTTTTCTTCAGCAATTCTTTGATTTTCTTTTTCTTCAGCTTTTCTTCGCAGTTCTTTTTCTTCAGCAATTCTTTGATTTTCTTTTTCTTCAGCTTTTCTTCGCTGTTCTTTTTCTTCAGCTATTCTTGCTTTTTCTTCAGCTTCTCTTTGATTTTCTTTATCTTCAGCTTTTCTTAGCTGTTCTTTTTCTTCAGCTTCTCTTACTTTTTCTTCAATGAAATCTCTCATTTCTTTTCCCTTTAATCCCATCTCTTTAGCTATTGCGGTGAATCTTTCGTAGTAATCCATGTTTTGTTTGATTGAATAATATGAATCTAGCAATTCGGTAAGGAATTTATGGATATATATATTGATAAAGTTATAAATCGTCCAAATGAAAAATCTTGAATTCAAAATGTTAAGTTCAAATAAGTGACACGTCTAAACCATGAAATCTAGTTATTGACAAGATGAGACAACAAAAGAATCCTCACACGGGATCTTTAGTATACTTTATATATACGCTCCCTCAGATTGACAAAATATATTAAATGGTCCGATCGTTTTGAATAAAAGTCACTTGGTTAAAATTTCAATTTTTGAGTAGTTTTTAAACAATTTAGTTCACTCCATTAATCCAAAATTGCGATAATCAAACTCTTCACACAATGAATGGATAAAAATTCCGTTCCTTTATTTTATAATTCACACCAACACAGTTAATAGTCCATAGCTTCTCGGTTCGATGTTATGTTTACAAATATTTCCTGGAATCAACTAGCACTGAGCCTGTTGACGTCACGACCTATATATGTTCACCGTGTGTCACCATTCAGTAAGCCTACACGACCCAGATTCCAGTACTGTGTAGTATGCTTGTACTGTCGTCGAATGTGACGTAGAACCAACTAGTCTGATCCAGTTTTATACACTGCGGACACGTGCCGATTATGCCGCCATTTTGAAATCTTCTTGTATTTTCATTGAACCATAAAAGTTTATTCACAGCTTCTTACGAACTTGAATATTCAAAAAATACTATAGCTGTTATTATTTCTTATTTTAAAGAATACTTTCCTTTTTTGGAAATATCCAATACTTATTTCCACGAAACCTCTTTCTTGAAATCTCTTGTACTCTGTTCACATAGAACTTTTACTTCTGCACCAATGTAACGATTTTACTTTGTATACTCTTTTATGTAGGCGTTCTCACAATAATTAATCTTGTGTACAATAATTCACTGAAGAATTCGTTTATCCAAAACAACTTTAATATATATATATATATATATATATATATACAGATATAATTTGAGGTAATATAACGTGGAAATCTTGAATCGTTCATTACACAACCTTCCTCGACGGAAGTCTACACACAACTGTTCGCCCAACACTTTCAACCAATAGAAATGCTCCTTTCTTCCCGCGTCTCTTGTACACGTGACCTTACGTCACAAAATTATGTTAATCAGATGTGACAATGTGCACCATCAACAATGGCTGTATGTGCACCATCAACAATGGCTGTATGTGCACCATCACCAATGGCTGTATGTGCACCATCAACAATGGCTGTATGTGCACCATCAACAATGGCTGTGGTGCTTCAAAATAACTCCAACAGGCACAATCTTCAAAGTCCAGTAGATTAGCTGGTGTGCGAAAATCATCTCTGAATTTATTTTTCTAACTGACAAAAACTCACACAAATTTCAACAGTAACTTCATCTAAAACTTTTCTTATCAATTTTGTTTTAACATAAATGGCTCCATTTTCACTTCCATCGCCAAAAATTGCTCTCGCGTTCTTCGACAATGCCAAGGTCTTCACATAAAATGTTAGAAAAAGTCAAAGCATCCTCTAATGATTCCATTAATTTATCTGTGGGTAGCCTCTGTAAGCATTCTTTTAGCACTATACATTTGTAAACAATTTTGGTTGACTGTTCGTTCGTGTGTTAAGCTTTTCGTCTGCCTATGTCAATTTTTCTATAGGTTTCAAATTACATGTAACCTTAAAATTGCTCCAAGGTATATTTACTATTTTGTGTCCTGAAGTCTGTTTAATGCACTGCCTGTGGCAGCAATGAGAACTTCCCAAAGATGTGTGGACATGAAATGAAATGAGCAACAAAATTTTTTATGCCAACAAAATTTAAAGAGTACGTTTAAGTTGAAGCAGCATATAAACAAACCAGCTTTAAAGTGCGGTTAGAGCAAGGTTGGGATTCAAGTCTGAGTCTCTCTTGAATTCTTGTATGATTTCCAGTCATGAAGCAGTATTAACGCACGTTGGGTCTCTGCTGTCCATTGTTTTAAGACAGTCAGCTTTAAGCTTATTTTTAAAAAAAAACATTTCAGAAATGCCCCAAGCAGATTTATTTAGTTTCAAAGAGTCTTTGAAATATTATACAAAGTCTAAATTTATGAATGCCAATCTTGACACATCGCGCGCGCAAAAGTAAAAAAATCTGGAGAGCTATCGAAAACAATGGAACAATATTTGGTTTCTTGTACCTGAATGATGATTTTTGGCGAACTATATCTCCTAAAACTGCAATGAGCTCATTTTAAATTTGAGGTAACATGCAAGTGTTTTAATGTTTTTTAAATCCATTTTACATACTGTGCTCGTAGTACTGGATCGGTGGTCGAGTGGCATGCGCGTTCGAATGCGGTCACGGGTTCGAATCCTTTTGAAGGCAGAGATTTGTTCCCGGTGCCAAGGGTATCCCTGAATATGGTTACCTAACATTAGATAGGCTCAGAAGCACACCTGCAACTTAGCGTAGTTAAATTTTCCAACGCGTGCTCAAACTATGGACTCACCATCAGCACAAATAAGACAGAAGTTCTATACCAGCCGGGCCCAGGCAAATCTTACACTGAGCATAGTATAAATATCAAAGGCAACTAAATCAACGCAGTGAGCCGCTTTACTTACCTTGGCAGCACACTGTCTCAGAATGTCATAACCGATGACGAGGTAAACGCGAGAATCTCCAAGGCCAGTGCAGCATTTGGCAGATTGCATGACAGTGTCTGGAACAGAAGGGGAATCAGCACCCAAACAAAACTAAAAGTATACAGATCTGTAGTGCTCCCTATTTTACTATACGCATGTGAAACTTGTACCGTATACCAACGCCATGCGAGGTTGCTGAACCACTTTCACAGCAAAAGCCTAAGAAAATTTCTCAATATAAAATGGTAGGAAAAAGTTAGCCAGGGTTGTACTACTCCGCATCCACACTAGCCTCATGCAGTGCCAACTACGCTGGGCGGGGCATGTAGTGCGCATGCCCGACCATCGCCTCCCCAAGAGGCTCTTCTATGGTGAGCTTACTGAAGGGCATAGAGCACGCGGAGGTCCACGTAAGCCTTGCAAGGATACACTCAAAACTGCTCTAAATGCCATTGACATTGGACATGACTCCTGGGAGGCAGCAGCCAGTGACCGACCCCCTGGCACTGTATGTTACGGAATGGCGCAGCTGTCTGTGAGTCTAATAGACAACAGGCTGCCAAGACCAAACGTCAGGCCAGGAAGGACCGTGCATGTACAAAACCCTCCTGAAGGGATCCCATCCATCTCTTGTCCGACATGCGGACGCAAATTTCGTGCAAAAATATGGCCAATAAGTCACCAGAGGACACACGTGGCGGCCTAGCACTGGACCAATATGACGAGAGTGGCCATCGTCGACTACGACGGACGAACAACACACGACAACACCTAACATTAATTAGGGCAACCAAAGGCTGCTGGGTAATGCGTGGAACCCTCATAGCCGTGGAATGTGAATGCTACGTCACTTGCCAACAGACCGGCATGGTCTGTGTACACAATAATCTGCTGTGTAGGAGTGTCTGTATAGATATATGACAATACAAATGCATCAGTTCCAGAATATTGGCTTTACTTGCAGGCGATACTTTCTGTGCCCGCGAAAAGACAAATGCTATTTTGCTATTTACAAAGTATGTCAAGTGTGTCAATTTGTTACATTTTTGTGTTCTTTTTAATATTCACTCTTTTTTTAAAGCCCATTTCCCCGATTACTTACATTTGCAGAAACTTTTATAATATTGAGCTCTTGATTCACGACTGGCTACTTTGGGATTTAGTTTCTGTCAGTTATGAAATCCATCAGATGAGGAATTTTTTTCATTTTTTGTATTTATGCTACAAAACAAAATATATTAAAATCAAACTAAATATGCTTTAGAATGAGAATAAGCCATTTATCTACGCAACATGTGTTCCATTAGTTTACTTACGCTAAAATTAATTTTGGCATTACCCGTGTCATCTCTATTTTAGTGTCTGATTTGTAGAAGTTAATATCACTATGTTTAGACACTTTTACTATCTCGCTGCACTTATAAGTATCGCAATTTTCGTCTATATGTTCGGGCCATTTAATTATATCGCTTAAGTCCCTGAACTTCCACTGACCCCTGTTTGAAATTGATCGGGCACAGTATAATGTTCGCTTCTACAACAGGAGCAGCTTTCAAATGTGAAAAATCAACTGCAAGTACAAGTATCAGCAGATCATTGTCACGTTCTCTAACTACTTTAGCCACTTGTTTTTCAGTTCAGTAGAATTAGTATCAGAAGTATTTTTAAAAATCCAATATGGAGTTTGAAGATTTGGCAGGAGAAACGTTACATATTTTAGGATAGTTCATTTATTGCATTTATTATTCTGTCTTTCTTTTATTTCGTTTTTAAAAAAGCAACTCCACTTCCTTTTAAAATATTCACTCTAAGAAGCTAACTAAGGACGAGGAATTTGTCGCCTCTAAGAAAGTGCCACCGGGGGCATTTGCCCTTTCCCTCCCCCCACTATGCCACTGCTGCTATGGCGGATTAAGCTGAACGGGCTAAAGCCATGGGCCACCGATGATTTAGGGCCCCCAAACTTAGCATATTTTATAATAAATGATATTAAATGTGGACAAATGTATACATGAATTGCTGAAAATATGATAAATTAATAAAAAATCTGATCTATTAAAATGATCTCTTTTCCCACACGATAGTCTTAGCAGTCAAAAAACCTGATTTGATAGGCTCAATAACAGAAATTATTAAAGAATATTATATATATATTTTAAATTGACAACCCTAAATGAGCTGTCGTGGCCTAATGTGAAGTACTAATGCTTGTGGTGCAAGCGGTGGCGGGTTCGGTGTGCATTTTTTTTCATGTGTTTTTTAATTTTATATTTTGTCTTTTACACTCAATATTAGGATACCGGCAAAAAGTTATTTCTTCGAATTCGGTTTTTTCATGAATAATCATTTTGGATGAATATTTACAAGTTACAGTCTTATATTAGCTGCTAGCAATCATTTTATCTAAAGGTACACTGGCTGGATAGGGCCCCAGTTTGAATTGCAGCCAGGAGCCCCGTGCAGTCTTAATCCGCCCCTGCACTGCTGTGATTTCCATGTAGACGTAAAACTGGTAACGAAGCTTCCACGGGTTGTTGGATGCTACGTGTTTCTAGATGAGCGAAATATTGCCATAAAGGTTGTGACCATAAAGGTTGTGACCATAAAGGTTGTGACCATAAAGGTTGTGACCATAAAGGTTGTGAGCATAAAGGTTGTGACCATAAAGGTTGTCACCATAAAGGTTGTGACCATAAAGGTTGTGACCATAAAGGTTGTCACCATAAAGGTTGTGACCATAAAGGTTGTGACCATAAAGGTTGTGACCATAAAGGTTGTCACCATTAAGGTTGTCACCATAAAGGTTGTCACCATAAATGTGAATCTTAATTGATTAAATGAAAACTTACTTGAGATGGTTAAGTTGCTATAGTAGTATGACCCACTAAGAAAAAACAACATAATGAGACTTTTAAAAGGGGGTGGGGCATGTATAATAAAGGTATTCGCATCTTACTTTTTACCAGAAACACAAAATGACTATGAATGCCCTAGAAATTTACGTGAAGGAGAATCTTCTCGTCGATATAAAAGCAAATAGTATGGAGTTTAGAGGCAAATATTTTTGAAATTATGTTCGATAGTACACCTGAAATATTCTACACTGACCAGGTGTCTGTAAAAAATCACATCTATCACCATTCACAGTGGTAAATTTAAAAAAAGGATGGATTGGACATGATGCTGTGTAGAGCTCAAAGTTACCATAACACTGTCACAACGTCTACAATCCCTGGAGGTTTTACGTCATTTTGAAAAGAGAGACAAAGGATTTGGTGTTTTGAAATTCATAGCTGAATTGGATTTACTCAATACATCAATACCTCATTACCTCATTACCTCAATACCTCATTACCTCAATACCTCAATACCTCAATACATCAATACCTCAATACCTCATTACCTCAATACCTCAATACCCTCGCCAAGTCCTCAATTTTTTTTTCACGATTTGTGTTACTGTGGCGTCATGTGAACGTGACGTATCAATGACTATCAAAGATCCAACATGGAGCGGTAACGGTTGTATGATCTGGCTCCTATATCAATTGAAAGTAACATGGTGACACAAATACTGTTAGGCCAACTGATTAAGTGAACTGCATATTGACAGATTAGCACTATAACTTAGCTTTGTTATACTTGTTAAATACTTTTAACTTCTCAACTTCAATTAATTTGTTCTCCCTCTTGTAATTGTTATTGCTGTGGACTTCTTTAAAGAAAAGAAATCCGTAGTGTAATTCATGGAAAAGAGGGTTTAGGGGGGGGGGAGACACCAGGTTTACACCAACCCTAGCTAAGCTACTGCCACTGCTAGTTTTTGAGACAACGACAAAAACAGACAATTTAATAACAAACGTTTGGCTTTGAAACGTACATAACATCAATTTGTAACTGTGTGGTCATGGTGTATTGGACAATTTAATTTTAAAACAAATGAAACCGTATTTTAGTTTATGTGATTTCCCTCTATTAAAGAATCCTTAAATTTATTTTTGGCTGGTCATATTTACTTATAGACTATAGTAGCGTTTTCGTCTGTCACTTGCCAAAATCTAAAATTCAACCCACCTATGCGTTTAGAAGCACCGACCCGTAAATGCATATGTTAACATATTAACATATTATTTATAAGTCGGAAACGAATGGTTTGGCGGAAGTAAAAAGTAATGAGACATAATTTGGGAAGCTTTACTTGACTGTCAAACTTTACAATACAATTTTACTGTAATAATTAAACTTATGAACAAAACATTAAAGTTATTATACCTTTTGTTTGCCGATTCTCCGTCTTTTAGTTTCTAATTCTTAGTTTGTCTGAAAAATATTTTCATCTAATAAAATTTCGAATGTGATTATAGCCGTGATAGTGATAGGTTGTTATTTTTTTCATGAATTTCATTTTCCATATTCAAAATGTTGAGTTCCGACAGTAAGGCACGCCCACAAAAATTTATAATACTTCGGGTCAATTTTTTCAATGAGATTCAATGCACTGTCAGTTTTTTATTTAAGTTTATAAATAAAGCAGATAAAAGCAAATAAAAAAAGCCTGATAATTATTTAATTATAAAAATTACTGATATATAAAATATAATAGCCAGTTCGGATATTCTGTTCACAACATCCACTAGGACTAGGAATCTTGGCTACATTATTTCTGACAACATGTCTATTAACAACTTCATCAATCACATCTGTCGCTCTGCTTACACTGCCATTCGTCAGATCAGCTCAATCCGTCATTACTTAACAGTTAGTGCAACAAAAACTCTAGTCTGTGCTCTTGTACTAGCTCGTATGGATTACTGTAATTCTCTTCTGTCAGGTGCGCCAAAACAATGCATTGAAAAACTACAGAAAGTTCAAAATTCAGCTGCCAGACAGGGCCAGACTGGTGCTCAAGGCAAAAAAACATGACCATGTTACTCCACTTCTTCACTCACTTCATTGGCTGCCTATACAAGCCCGTTTTGATTACAAACTTGCCATTCTCTGTCAAAACTTCTTTTCGGACTCATGCCCATCGTATCTTACTGAACTTTTGTCGGCCTACTCACCCACTCGCCAGCTACGATCTTCTGCAGACACACGCGTTTTCTCTGTTCCTAAGACACGCACCAAAACATTTGGTGAAAGGTCGTTCTCTTTTTGTGCAGCCAAACAATGGAATTCTCTACCATTACACATACGTAGTATTCAAACAACCAAGTCCTTCAAGACTGCACTTAAGACACATCTTTTCAAAATTTATTTTCAAAATTAATGAAACAACATTTCTTGTAAATGATTAACGTAGCTTATGTATAATGTACTGTACTTTTGTGTTTGTTATGATATGAAAGTTAATTTAATACTTATAGGTATGTTATTTCTTTCATGTAAAGCGCTGTGAGCCCAGTTCCTTACTGGGATACAGCACTATATAAATAATCAATTTATTTATTTATTAAATATTAATATTTTCATAATTTCCAACCTAATCTGGTTAAAGAATCACTATGAGTGACTATGTCTATGAGTCTATGTGACTTGGAACTGTGAAAGTGAATTATTCAGTATTAAATTAAAGGCTATTGACAATTGATTGTTACAGCTTTTGTCCTAAATTGTCTCTCTTTTGTAATGTTTTAGTTTCAGTCCAAATTAAGACTAAATTTGTTTAGTTTATTCTTTACGACAACAATATTAAATTATTGAAGAGAAAAGGATTATTAGTTTTAGTGTTATCAGTGATCAGTGATATTTCATTATCATTGTTTCTAATTGTAAGTCATAGGACAGTAGCGTAGCTAGGGGAGGGGGAGGGGGGTCCAAATTCAAAAGTCCCCCAAAGGGGTGTCCATATTTTTTTACATTAAATATTACCCTACCGCCATGTTTGCAGGGCCCACCAAAGAGGCCAAGCCCCCCAAATCCCTACAAATTCCTAGCTACGCCACTGTCATAGGAGCATCAAAATTCTTACCTGTTCTAGAGCCATTGCTTGATATTAAACTTTATTTAAAATTCCATTATAAATTTATTTTATTTCTTTTGTAGTTTATGCAGGTAACTCATTGTCATCAAAATGGCATGGCGATTTAAAGTCTCCAAGTACAAAAATGCTGCACCCAAGTTTCCTAAAAAAGAGGTAAGAAAGAGCAGTTTTAATCCCAGAATAAAAATGGTTTTACATGTACAAATAGATTCCCACAAAGCCTATGATAATGTTGATCAGGTTTGATTATTTTTGGCCCCAACACTCCTAGACGTGATAATTAAAAACTCAGAAATCATGTAATGAAAAAGGATTTCGTAAATAGAAAAGAGTCCCAGACAATGTTATTCTCTCGAATGATTTGGTAAAGGGATTCAATTTTCTTCAAGTCTATAAGAAATAAAGTCAAGGAAGTCAGTTACTAGGTGCTAAAAGGAATAATCACAGTGATAAGTTTACAGGATGTATGTTAACAAGAGGCCTTTTAACTATCAAAGTCTAAGCCAAGTGAGTCAGACTCGATCACTCTGTGGACCAAAAATCAAATCACAGATAAGGTTGTGTGTGGCACAGGATAAACATTCAATAAGTGGAAAATTAAACTTTTTTTTACATTGATATAATTGAAAGAGAAAAGGGTTTAATAATTGAAACAATTCATTGGCATAACCATATTCACTCTAATGCCACTTTGTCAGAGTTGATATTCGGCATCTATTTTTTTTTGGCTACAAGTTCTTTAATTTTGGTAGTATTGATCTGTGTCATTAAGTTTCAGATTGTACTAAGTATGTTTCCATGTTATGTACAATAAGACATGTCTGCCAAATTCTGATTCTATTTCCCGCAAAAAAATACTGGAATTGGCTGTGATATTAAATTTTTGCTCTGATAAAGTTGATGGTGATGTATGATATTAGATTAGTTGTAGTTGGGAAAAGTGATGAAATGTAGGGGAACCACATTACTTTCATTTCTTGTTTCACCAATCCAAAACAAGCAATTGAACATAGATACGTCACTTTAACAACAAAATTTTACAGACAACACAAATGTTGTTCTTACTTATTCAGAGAATGCTCTCATTTAGCTGCTAAATGGAAAATATGATTTGCACTTTATGTTGCAGGGCTATTAAAGGGTATTTTTTGCTAAAATTCTCTCTTGGACCTGATATTAACGTATGTCAGGCTGAATATGGCCTGCTGGACGTCTGTTTATCTGTCTTCAACTGATATATACTAAGGTTGTTTAGACCACTCATTTTTGAAGACTAGTAAACCATTTAAAATACCAGTTAACTGTCCATTAGCGGGTAGTGGGTAGTTAGGTATTGTTCCTCCATTTCTCAAAACTCTCAAGAGAATTTAACCAATTTAGCAAGACTTCCTCCCCCAACTGCATTATCTGATAATCCCTTGGTGATATCAAAGGCGCTTTGATGATACCTCCGCTATATTTTAGCTCTCTTGTGCCATGCTTGTCAACTCAGCAAATTAAAGGTAAAAAAAAATTAAATGTTTTGAGTCAAACTAAGGACTAAACAGCAATTATTCATGAAACTGTATATTATGTATAAACAGTGGTACCTCGAGATACGAAATTATTCCGTTTCAGTGTGGCTTTCGTATCTTGGATCTTTCGTATCTCCAGCTAAGTTTTACATGTAAAATACTTAATCCGTTCCAAGCCACACAGAAACAACACTAAAAATTGATAATATTAAGGAAAACTATAGAAAAACAAAGTAGGATTCTCCAATCCCTCAAAGTACACATTATAAATCAAATATATAATTAGAAAACAATGAAAACAAAATAAAATAAATGAAAAATAATATGTATACAAATATACCTTCCTAGTGAGGCAAAGTGTCGGAGAAGGTGGTAGGGGAGGAAAATTGATGGCAGAAAAAATTACGTACGAAACACTTAACTTTATGAAAATAATACGTTATGTACAAACTTTGCATGAATTAATGCTACATAAACACTTACATTTAGTACACATGTACACTGAAGAAATGTAACATAACACTTAAACTTACTTATTTTTTTTTATAATTTTTTTTTGCTTTAACAAATTAAAAAAAAACAAATATTTGTTGTGCGCTTTCTAATTTGCTGTTTCATCTTTCATTTCCTTTGCTTCACTTCCACCATCTTCTTAAAATATTTTTAAAAAATATTTTTTAATCTTCGCTTACTAATGGTCTCTTAGCAAATATTGATCAAAGGAAGCTTATGGTTGTTTTCACACACAAAAATAAACTCCTGGTAATACGCTAATAAGAATTAAAGTTATGGTTAACCAGTCCAGATAAAACAGGACTGGTGCCACTTTTAGGACCGGTTAACCAGTATCAGCCTTAATAAAAATAAATAAATACATATATTATTCGAAATTTTAAACTGAATTTTGCAAAGGAAGTCTGTGCAGAAAGTGTTCTAAGAAAATAACTTTAAAAAACACATTTCACTTTCACCGAAACTTAAATTCAGATACTATTTTTTTATGTCTATAAGTTATGTTCATTTGAATTCACTTGACTTAACCGCCTTGTGATGATTTTTAAACGTAATTTAATTCTTGACCTTGGAAATACTAATGTATAATATGCAGGTCTATTTACTATTTAAAGCAGTAAACATGATCCAGGAAATATGCAAGTGATCAAAACCAATCACAATACATACCAATAGCCATAGAATGCACTAGAAAGAGCTTCATCTGGAACCATTCAGAACAAGATGTATAATCTTCTTGTCTTATAAGACGTATAAGTTGTACAGAGGGAAGCACCTTCCAGAAAGCTTGGCCTGTACACAAGAAGTACGCACAAAATCTCTACCTCAAGGAGATAAATAAAACTGACTCTGTGTAGATCTCAAATTCAATAAAAAATATATGTAATTTATAATACATAAATAGACATATCAATTACAATTATGGTATAGAGATACACCGCATCAACACATAATATTGATCCTGAGGCTGATCTTACAAAAGGCTGGACTAGAGTCAAACAATTGAAAAACTAAGTTCAAGTAAAAGTAATTGTTTAAAGAAAATAAGCGGATATGATGATGAAATCCATGGTCCTAAATAAAATGCAGAAAATCAAATTGATTTATTGTTGCTTGTCACTTTGTTTTAGCAATAAAAGTTATTATCCATTTTCTTCTTCTTTTGTTGCTACACCTTTTACTAATGTGTCCCTTTTTTTAGCTCTTAATCCAAAAGTATTCTGGGTGAGAGAATAAACCAGATCAAGGTTGTGCTTGTTATATAAAATGTCTTGTGTAACATGAAGTTTTGTCTCCGCTGTATAGGAACTTATTCAAGACATTCCAGTCCATGATGTAAGCCAGTCTTGTGGAAACCACATCAAGGCCAGCTGTGTCTACATTGCCTTCAACATTGACTCTGCTGGTAAATTGATTTTTATTTTGACTCTGCTGTTGACTATATTTTTTTATTGACTATGCTGATAGTTCTATTTTTATATTTAGTCTGCTGATATGTCTATTTTTATATTAACTCTGCTAATAGGTCTATTTTTATGTTATTCTGTTGATGTCTATTTTCATGTTAACTGTGCTGATGTGTCTATTTTTAAACCGCTGATAGGTCTATTTTTATATTTACCCTGCTTATAGTTTTACAGTCGAAACCGGTTAAGTCGACGGCGTTGGGGTATGAAAAATGGCATCGAGATAACCGATGATCGAGTTAAAACGAAAACCAATATGGCGGCAAAATATTAACATGCGCTTGAAATTTCTTTATATACGTGTTGTGCGTTAATTAGTGATGGGACGATTAATCAGAATCTTATCGGAATATAAGAAATATCAATACAATGTTAAATTATGTGATATATTATATTATGCGAAATGGAACGTCCTTGCGAGTATGATTTATGTAAATGAATTAGTGACTCAGCTCTGACTGAGACTGAGGCTCTAGTTTTAGTTCATTTGCTCGTTCGTCCTTGAACTTTATTATTTCATGCTATTTACTACTAATACTAATGATGTAATTATAATTAAAGTCATAATCTTAGTGTAAGTTTATTACTAATAAATACCAAGGCATTTATTTGTGTAAGGACCAAGGAAAACAATCAATATTCAAATAAATATATATGTAGGTACTTCAAGATAGTCGTTCGCGCATCATTCTGCGCATGTCGAAAAAAGTCGCAAATATTGTTTCAATTTGTTAATAATTGACTACCATTATGCTAGGACTAGTGTTTACCGTAGTTACGACTATCAAACAACCGCTTACACTCATCTTTAAAAATGTTTAGGCTTATTTATTTAAGTTTTAAGTCTTCGGAATTTAAATAATTTATTCAGCTGCAACTTCAATAAGCCCGTAATAGCTTTTTACCCCGGAGTTCGTTTCTGTTGTGTTAGCGACGGTGACTTCAAATCGCTTTCTCCCTATTCCGGTATCTAAATAATATACACGTCATCACTGTTAGTCTACTTCGTCTACGGCTAAGGAATGCTTTTTTTTTAAAATTTTAATTTGCTTAGTTGTCGAGGCACTGTACGGTCAAAGGTCACGGCTATTGCTACTGCGCTCTAAGTGAACTCAAGGGGACGGGGGTTGGGGAAAAGTTACGGAGTTTTCTAGTTAGGGATAATGAGGGTGGGGGGGGGGAAGGCTAGAAGGCTAGACAGGTCTTTGATGTTTATATAAAAGGAAGCCTCTTGCTTTGACATACCAATACAAGACCGCTAGAAGAGACATCTTCCCTCCCCTCCCCCACTGTTATACATCTACAGTGGGTTGGGGGGGAAGGAACATTTTTCTTTTTAAATTGAGTCAGAGCGTGCCTTGGTAAATGGCCAGTGTAGCTCAACCCCACCCTATTGGGTGGGGGGGGGGTCGTCGTGTGCGCGGTGAATTTAATAATTCTGGCAATTTGACATAATATGGTATTTAAATAAAATCCATCTTATTATGACTGTTTACTCCGTTTTATCAGGACTTAGTCGGTATATTAGCTTATTACCCGGAGTTAATTTTATGTTGTGTTACGGCAGAATACGAGCCAACACGCGAGCGAACGTGACATCAAAATCAAAGGGTTTTCTTAATAATAATAATATTCTGGTCTATAAATATAAAACTACACGTCATCACTGTTTGTGGAGTTCGCTAGTGACTGATTTTAAAAAAAAATGTATTCGCTTAGTTACCGAAGCATAGTACCAGAAGTAAAAGCGCTGAGCAAGCGGGCTGTGACATCACCAGCAGACCCTGGTGAGGCAGTAAATTGGTCCCTTCCCTTGGTTATAAAAAAATCATAGCTAACATTTTCAAAAGCTGGCGATTGGTCATGGGGATCGAGCTAACCAAGTTAAGTTGCAAATTTGGCCCTCTTTTGTGCTCGAGGTACTAGGTTTCGGCGACTTAGAAAAATCGAATTAGCCGATGAAAAAATACTAAGACAAAGAGAGAATTTGGCGGTTCCAATAAAAAACGTCAAGTTAGTGGGGTGGTCGAGCTAACCGAGCTCGAGGTAAGTGGGTTCGACTGTATATTGACTCAGCTGGAGAGGTTTTTTTTATTTTTTAAAATTATTAGCCTCCTGCTGTAGTTTAAGTTTTATTTATTTTTAAAAACTTTATTTCCTACAGGTGGTGGAAACCTGGGATATTTACCATTATCAGCAAGTGGCCGTCAAGGAAACTCTTTACCCATTATACAAGCTCATGGAGGTACACCCATTATGATTTATTCTTGTTATGCTCTATAATTAAATGTCATTGAGCACATGATCTTACTAATGCCCTATTCCTGCTTTACAGTCCATGTTAAGTTGGGTTTTGTTTTTTTACGGCTGCTTAAATATTTGTTTCTGTCTATTCAGATTTTGTGACAGATTTCGATTTTTCTCCTTTTGACGACTATTTGCTGGCAACTGGATCACAAGACAACAAGGTAATTCACTCAAAGAATTTTATCTCCAGATAAGGAATTGTTTACTTGTATTGATTGCCGTAACATATTTAATTTTTAGAGATTTCTCCTGTATGCAGCTGGGTGACAAAATATATTATATATATTATTTTTAAAGACAAGTTATTTTCTGTCCTCATTGCCAAAATTGTAAGCAGATTAAGATTTTACCAGTTGGCAGTTCTGCAATTTATCAAAACTATTAACTCTTTCCCTGCCAGGGGGGGGGTGGGTTCAAGGGGTTTTACACGTTCGTGCCAGACCATTTTTTTAGTTTGATAATTTTTTAAGGGTTATGTTAACTATCGTAGAATTTTAAATAAATGTCTAATGCAACATAGATGTATCTTATATCAAAATGCAGGAAATTGAATAGAAAATACAATTATATAGAAGCAAATACAATATTATCAACAAAAAAAAATTTAATTATAATTTTTGGTGATTAATTTTTGTGTGTTAAATTTTCTTTGTTAAAAATCTGAACTTACCAGACTAAAAAAAAGTCTGTATAACTGTAATTATTTTCTCCTTTAATTATCACAATATAATTTCCATTTATGAAATAAATGCTTTTTAAATTTTGAAATTATCCTATGTAGTTTTAAACTTATGACTAATTTTATATTGATAATGTCCATGGCAGACATTTGTTTCCTTTATTTCATTATATAGAAACCCAACAGTCACCACTCTTTTTTCCCATCTAATGACGCATCATAAGGATGACAATCTTAAATAAATACTAAAACTAATGTTTTATTATTGTTTTCAAATGTTTCTGCATCAATAATTCACATTTAAATTTAATAAGATAGCAATAAATACTATAATAAATCACTATGTTCGTTGAGTAGGCCTGGCCATATCTTTGTTTACAAAATAAATCGAAACAAGTTGCTAATTTTACACTACTGAAATGTAAACACATGTTATTTCTAAATAGAAAGGAAGTAGAAAAGAGTTACCTTTCATTTCTAAACTTAAAAAGTCTAATGGGACACTCTAAGCAAAGAAATAAACTACAAAACTCAATTCGGCGATATATCTGCGATTGGCACAAACGTGACCAGGCGAGATAGCCGATATATCGGCGATTGGCAGGGAAAGAGTTAAACTTCAATTTTTTGCTAGGATTTTTATAAGTATATCTTAGAGAGCTCATTTAATAAATTGTAAAAACTTGTATATATCAGGTAAACCTATGGCTCCTTCCAAATGAATCATCTGTGAGCACATTATCAGAACCTCTGCTGTCTCTGCCGTTGTTTGAAAGACGTGTTGAGAACGTTCTGTGGAACCCACAAGTTGATGGAATACTTGCGGTGACATCTAACACGACCGTCAAAGTGTATGACGTCAATGGGGCTGACGGCAGAGAAGTCTTCAGTGGGTAGATTTGAAATTCACTTGTCTATATCATGGAACTAACCTGTTGCTTTAAAACTCTCTTAAGGAAGTTGAAGAAAGAAAACTTTACATCACAAAATTTATCTGAAGTCTATGTAACATTGACACCACTGAAGCTTGCATGCCAATGGTAAAACAGTTTATTTTGCTCTCGTCAATTATTCACCTGCATTTTTTATATTGCCCAGATTTTTCTAATCATGGAGATCAAATTCAAAGTGTATCCTGGCAAGGGGATGGAGCTGCCCTGGTAACTTCCTGCAGGGACAAGAAAATAAGAGTCATTGATCCTAGAGCCGGCAAAGTTGTACAGGTCGGTCTAAGTCTCTCATCAAAATACAAGACGAGTAAAAAAACAAAAAGTCTAAATCTCTTTAATAAAATATACAAGACAACAAGACTAGACATAAGTGTAGGATACAATAATCTTCTACGTAAAAGTGTCTGTATTATATAATATCTTATAAATTATAAGATAATCTAAAATAATTTCCCAGTCATATTTATTTTACTGCACACACTGGTAAATCTAATAAATTATTAGGAATGGACTGAGCCTAAAGTTTTAGGTAAATATATATCTAACAATTCAAAGGACTAGTTTTTACTCTAAACTTGCTACTTGTAGTGTACAGCTGGTAACTAATTTAATCTCATATAACTTGTCAAGTGTTGTTTTTGTGCATGTTCATTCTTAGATTTAGTGATAAATTATTTCCATAACAGAAAAAATTTAGTGATAAAATATTTCATTAACACAAACTTGTTCTCCTAATTTCTTCTTAGGAAGCCAATGGCCATCAGAACATCAAAGATTCCAGAGTTATGTGGTTGCCTGGTAAAGATCTCATATTGTCAACAGGTTTTAGTCAGGTAAACTACAGACACAAGTTGTACCCTAATAAACTTTTTCAATGGCTAATATTCAAGAAAACTATTGAGCAAGGCCTAAGCCAGTTTCCCCTCAGAATTCAAGTTTTCACACCCCTACATGTTAGGAGATTATATAATATAACATGAAGAAGACAGTGCCAGCAGGTGCAAGCTGCTTCTCTAACAACCTGTTATTGCTTTAACATTTGCTTTAGTAGCATATTAATTGTTAAAATAATTTTTTTATTTGTATCACATTAACATTTTATTTGAATTAAATTAAAATTATTTTATTGGCATAACATTAACATTTTATTCACATTAGATCTACATTTTTATTCATATCACAGTTATGTTTAATCTGCCTTTTAAAAAAAAATCATTTTATTTTTATAAATTGTATTCATTGATCATCTTCCTCAGACAAGGAGCAGAGAGGCAAAAGTCTGGGATCCAAAGAACCTGTCTTCAACTCTTGGCACCATACCAATAGATTCATCTACAGGGTTTGTATTTAATTATCTGCTCAAAGCAATATTTAAAAATTGGAATAAGTTGTAACCTATGAAAGAAGAGTTAAGTTATCATTGTTATAGTTAAACTTTACTACAAGAGTATATGAGTCATCATATGCAGACATTTATTCTGCCATCAGCAGTGAATTCTGACAGCAAAATTTATGAAGTCCCAACTGTAAATGTATTCACGACGTGTAAATCTGTTGCCGATTAGTTTTCTGTCTGTGAATTATTTACTTAAGCATTTTTTATAAGTACTGTAAATGATTAAATTTTCCAGGACCATCATGCCATTCTACGACCCTGACACTTACATGACCTACCTCATTGGAAAGGTAAGAACAATCATGAAATATGTACATTTATGTCTGAAACATCTTCTGTCAGCAAAGAGTTACTTAATGAAGAATAATCATTGACCCTTCTTAACCAAAGAAAAAAAGTATTTAGAATTTTTTTTTAATGCTTGAGCTTGTGTGTGTTCCATGCTGTAACTCACACATTGTCAGCTACACTACACATGACCTGATTAACTCACACATTGTCAGCTACACTACACATGACCTGATTAACTCACACATTGTCAGCTACACTACACATGACCTGATTAACTCACACATTGTCAGCTACACTACACATGACCTGATTAACTCACACATTGTCAGCTACACTACACATGACCTGATTAACTCACACATTGTCATGTACACTACACATGACCTGATTAACTCACACATTGTCAGCTACACTACACATGACCTTATTAACTCACACATTGTCAGCTACACTACACATGACATGATTAACTCACACATTGTCAGCTACACTACACATGACCTGATTAACTCACACATTGTCAGCTACACTACACATGACCTGATTAACTCACACATTGTCAGCTACACTACACATGACCTGATTATCTAAAACACACGGGGAAGTTACATTTTTAGACACGTGTCAAATCTTAGGTTGTAATTCCTCATGATGATTTTCAATGTTCCACGTCAGTTTAGTTTCAATGACCATCAGGCTATAGGCGGTTACAGTACTTGTTGGTGGTCACTTGTTCTTATAGGGCCATCAGGCTACAGTCCGTTACAGTACTTGTTGGTGGTCACTTGTTCTTATAGGATCATATTTATTTAATACATATGTGTGAGGCTGAAATGACAAGTAAATTCACATAGGAAACAAATATTTATTTTTGGAGAGAAACAAGTAGCGTGGGTTCATTTTTTCTTATTTTTCTCCTCAATTAATAACCTGATCATCATGGCTGCTATGAATGTTGAGGTTTTGTCAATACATCTTTGAAGATGATACTTTGATACTTTCTCTTGGGCATCATTCATTTAAAAAAAACCAACTAAAATTATATTTATATTAGGGCTGTTATCGATTAATTTAAAATTAATAGTTTACTTTTGAAAAAGTAACGATTAATTAATCGTTAATTTTGATTAAAGCCAAAAATTGAAATGTATGGTGTCATAAGTAATATTTATTAAACGTACTTGTCGAAAATCGAAATAACACTGGAATGTCTTCTTTACATGACATCTTTTAACCAACAACGCAAACAGACAAGTGTATTGACATTATTTGGTTCAGAGTGGGTCTTATTGACAATATAACCAGCCGAGCTGAACAATCGTTTACATAGCTTTAGATTGTCTCAACTGAAGTTTCTAATATTGTAGTGGATGTTTGGTTTGCAGGTGATATGTAAGCGAAGTGTTAAAACCATGGTAGCAATGTTCCCTTTAAGCAGCGCCGCTACGCAGATATTTTACCCACGCCACGCAGGAGTTTAGAATCACCGCGCAGAAAATTGTGTAAAATTTTGCATACAAAATGGACGTTGTGGAACTTTGCACACGAGTTCTTTTAAAACTTTGCACACCAAACAAGGAGCTTAGACTTAGAGGGAACATTGCATGGTAGGCAACAATTTTTCTCAATGGACACAACCTTTATCAACATTTTGAACAATCACCTAAGTGATTAGTTTAAACAAAAATGTTCGTGTAATCGTCCGGAAATTAGTTCATATTTATCGGCCGAAATATTTTACTTTTTGACTTCCAATACATTTATAAGTGGTGGGTCGATTCATCTTTAAAAAAAATGTTAATCGTTAAAAAATTTTAACGATTAATCGAGAAATTAATTGTTAATTTCCGCAGCCCTAATTTATATCAATCTTCTATACATGTAGGGTGACACAACTCTCAACTTTCTAGAGCTGGTCGACAAAGATCCATATCTCACACCAGGTAAGTGGTTGTCTTATTCAATGGTAAAAACAATCTTTGGAAATTTAAAATTTAAGCTATTTAAAAATTAAAATGTGTATAATTTTCATTCACTAATTATTTAACTAAATATTTTTTAAGTGGTTTTCTGAGATATTAAATCTCGGTAATCCTGCAGTTTCTACACATATATTATTTTACAGCGAAATTTAATTTTCTCGTGAGAACTTACGTTTTTAATTTATTAAATGCATTATTATATGTTGTATTTTAGCTATTAAGCGCTAATTTGTAAGTCTTTTTAATTTCTTAGACATTTTTTCGGCTCTATACAATACATAATCTGGTCACGATACGTCCATTTTGTTTACCTAGCCAGATGTTTTTTACCTGGCTCGAGCCATGCTAAAATACATTTACTGACTGAAAATGTTTTTTAAAAGGTATTTTTCATCTATTTTAATGTTCTCAGAAGATAAATAAATATTTTAAAGACAATTTCATTTTTTATTTCATTACTGGATGTTTGATTCTTATTTTGCTTGTTTGTAAGTGAGAAATTTCCATTTAGCATCTTATTGGGACAATCCGGCAAGTAGAGTGTTAGATAAAAAAAATGGTTGCTTCACGATCTGACTATTTACTGTTGAGAGCTGAAAAAATGCCTTAGAAATTAGAAAGACTTACAAATTAGCGCTGTAATAGCTGAAATACAACATATAATAATGCATTTAATAAATTAAAAACGTAAGTTCTCACGAGAAAATTAAATTTCGCTGTGAAATAATATACGTGTAGAAACTCCAGGATTACCTAAATCTCTAGAGTCCAATTTCATGTCATGGGTGGTTAGGGTGGTGAGCGAGCGCTACACTCAGACAATGTTGTGAGCGAGTGCTACACTCAGACAATGTTGTGAGTGAGTGCTACACTCAGACAATGTTGTGAGCCAGTGCTACACTCAGACAATATTGTGAGCGAGTGCTACTCTCAGACAATGTTGTGAGTGAGTGCTACACTCAGACAATGTTGTATGGCACTGTCCAGCAAATTGAGCAGGTTTCCCGGGTGTCAGATAAAGCTTTCATAGAGTAATCTCAACCGTTCCAGAAATTAATAGATTAGTCATTGCAAAAGATAAAATATTGCTATAGCACTGGTAGAGATGGTATGAGGTTCTAAATTTATAGTTTTTTGGGTCTCTGTGCATTGAAGCTGGTGTTGATAGGACTGAGCAGATAAAAGGTGCAGCACTCGTCCCCAAGAGAGCCATGGACTTGATGGCTGGAGAAGTGAACAGACTTCTAGTGCTGTGTAGAAACTCTATCATTCCAGTGCCTTACATTGTGCCAAGAAAAGTAAGACTTTTCAAACTACTTAGGTCAAAAATCATGATTGAAAATATGACTTCTCTGTCAACTGTAATATTTCTGTAAAACTAGCTTTACTTGGACCTTTGTACTACTCTATCATTACTATTCTATCATTACTATTCTATCATTACTATTCTATCATCACTATTCTATCATTACTATTCTATCATTACTATTCTATCATTACTATTCTATCATTACTATTCTCCAGTCCTACAGGGACTTTCAATCGGATTTGTTCCCTGATACTCAAAGCGGTGAACCTGGACTTACTGCTGACCAGTGGCTAAGGGGACAGAATGCTGAGGTATTTTATGTATTTGCATATTTAAAAGTATGACTTGCACAAGTAGACCTACATATTTTCTTTAACTCCATTTTTTTTATTAATGTTTTTAGGGTGTTCAATTTAGCAAAAAAATTATAAGATTTTTATGTTTATCTTTTTGATAAATGAAGTGGAAATCTTACCTTCTTTGTTAGCCATAACATATTCTACAAGTTTTATAATTACTGTGCAAGTTCATTTTAAATTCCAAGGTGAAAAATACAATTATGCTTAAGAGATAACATCAATATATTTATTCTATTGTTATAACATTTATATATTTAATTATAACAATGATATATTTGTTTGGTATTGATAACATTGATCTACTTTTGGGGCCTAAGATTTCCTATTCCAGTTCAATGGCTAAAATTCCTGAATTTTTCCTGAATTAATCTTCATCCCTAGAAACAGTATGGGTTCCAATCCTTGTTTAAATCTCTTGAACCACCCCAAAATATCTCTAAACTCTTGAACCACCCAAAATATCTCTAAACTCCATTTTATGCAACAAACAATCCCACAAGATACTTTTATTAGGTTTTCTGACAACCAACTGAATAATGAAGCATTTGGACTGGGAAAAGGTGGGAAATGTATGTTCATAAAATGCTGGGCATTCAAGTTTCAAAGCAATATCCAAGTTTTAGATCAAATTGTTCAGGTTTCAGTAAATATCCAAGTTTTAGATCAAATTGTTCAGATTTCAGTAAATATCCAAGTTTTAGATTAAATTGTTCAGATTTCAGTTAATATCCAAGTTTTAGATCAAATTGTTCAGATTTCAGTAAATATCCAAGTTTTATATCAATTGTTCAGATTTCAGTTAATATCCAAGTTTTAGATGAAATTGTTCAGATTTCTAGTTTGTAGGACTCAAGGGTTAACTCTTATTTGATTTTTTAAATATCGATAATGCTGATAAATTTTGCCAGCTTCAAAGTAAAACAATTTTTTATCATTTTGGGTTTAGCCCAAATTTGTCAAACTAGAACCAAAGAATCGTCTCATCTTACGAAACAGGCGAGGATTTCTGATTAATGGATCACAGCCAAATTTGCTATCACCAAAATCACCTGCTTTGGCGGAAGAAGGGAAGGTAAACCGAAATAAAACTTTCAAAAAGTTTTGAAATGTTAAGTTTTTTTTAGTTTAGCTATAAATAAGTAAGATCATGTGCGACTATGAGAACACAAATGTGTATTGGTATGGCATCTGTCCGTCTACAAAAGACGATAGATTTATCTTTATTATTTGCAGCTCTTGGTGTGGCTGATGAGACCAATCCTTGAGTGGCAGTCTCTTCTGCATGACACACACACGAAAGCAGTGGGGCAGTGTTGCCTGGCCTTTCTACTCGCTCTTTTCGCGACTGCTTCTGTCCTAGTTTGCTCCTCTGCTCTTAGTGATCCTTCTTTCACTATAGCCCGCCACATGGACCTATCCTCTGCCAGGTTTTCCCAGTTTTGTATATCAATGTTGGCTACTTTCATGTCTCTCTTGCATATGTCCACGTATCTGAGACATGGCCGACCAACCGACCTTTTCCCTGTCGCCAGCTCGCTGTAAAGCACATCCTTGGGTATGCGACCAGCTTGCATCCTCTTGACGTGTCCAAGCCAACGGAGGCGTCTTTGGCTTAATATTGCTGCAATACTACTCATGCTTGCTTGAGCCAGGACCTCTGTGTTGGGGACTTTCTCTTGCCATTTGATGTCCAAAATGCGGCGCAGGCATCTGAGGTGGAAGCTATTGAGCCTTCTTTCATGCCTGGTATAGGTGGTCCAAGACTCGCATCCATAGAGGAGTGTGCTCAGTACGCAGGCCTGGTATACCTGCAGCTTAGTCCTTGCTGTGAGTTTGGCATTGGACCAGACTCTTTTGTACAGTCTAGCCATAAAAGTTGCTGCCTTCCCTATCCTACTACTTATCTCATCTTCCAGTGATAGGGTGCTCGAGATTTTTGATCCCAGATAAGTAAAACTTTCAATAACATCCAGGTTGCAGTCGTCAATGGTGATAGTCGGGAGAGAGGCAGCATCCTGTGCCATAATGTTGGTTTTCTTTATACTTATGGTCAGGCCAAACTCTTTGCAGGCAGCAGAGAAGCTGGACACAAGGTTCTGCAGGCCGTCTGCTGTGTGTGATATTAAGGCGGCATCGTCTGCAAATAAGAGCTCACGCAGCAAAATCGTCCTTATTTTGGTCTTGGCTCTAAGTCGGGCAATATTGAATAATCTCCCGTCAGCTCTGGTGTGTATGTATATACCCTCGCTGTTGTTCTTGAAGGCATACTGGAGTAAGATGGAAAAGAATATTGCGAATAGAGTAGGTGCCAACACGCAGCCTTGCTTTACTCCACTACTTACTGGGAAAGCCTCAGAGGTGGCACCGTTATAGCACACTGTGCCCTGCATGTTTTCGTGGAATAGCTTGATGTTGTTAAGCAGATGTGTAGGGCAGCCTATTTTTACTAAGATCTGGAAAAGGCCGCTTCTGCTGACAAGATCAAAAGCTTTAGTTAGGTCGACGAACGCGATGTATAGAGGCATATGTTGCTCCCTGCATTTCTCCTGCAGCTGGCGCAGAGAGAAGATCATGTCTATGGTTGATCTTCCGGCTCAAAAGCCGCACTGCGATTCTGGAAGTACACGCGATGCTAGGGTCTGCAGGCGTGTTAATGCAACACGGGCGAAGGCCTTTCCAATTATACTGAGGAGAGAGATTCCACGATAGTTGTTGCAGTCACTCTTGTCTCCTTTATTTTTATACAGTGTAACGATGTTGGCATCTTTTAACTCCTGTGGTATCTGCCCCTGTTCCCAGCACAGAGTGAGGAGGTCATGCAAAGGCTGTAAAAGCATTTCTTTTCCACATGTGTATTATAAGAGCACAAATGTGTATTATAAGAACACAAATGTGTATTATAAGAACACAAATTTGTACTATAAGAACACAAATGTGTACTATAAGAACACAAATGTGTACTATAAGAACACAAATGTGTACTATAAGAACACAAATGTGTACTATAAGAACACAAATGTGTTTTATAAGAACACAAATGTGTTTTATAAGAACACAAATGTGTTTTATAAGAACACAAATGTGTATTATAAGAACACAAATGTGTATTATAAGAACACAAATGTGTATTATAAGAACACAAATGTGTATTATAAGAACACAAATGTGTTTTATAAGAACACAAATGTGTATTATAAGAACACAAATGAGCATTATAAGAACACAAATGTGTATTATAAGAACACAAATGTGTATTATAAGAACACAAATGTATATTATAAGAACACAAATGCTGAATTAAATGCAAACATAATAATAAATTGGTAATTTTTATAGCGCTGTTTCCCAGCAAGGAGCCGGGCTCACAGCGCTTTACATTGAGATAATAACATACATATAATAATTTAAATATACATCCTCTACACCGTAACCACATAAATAACAGTACAATACACATAAGCAACGTTAATCATTAAAAAGAAATGGTGTTTCTTTAAACATAAAAATTAAGTTTTTAAAAAATATAAAAAGAAATATTGACTCTACTTTTAAGGGAGCTGCATAGCGTTTGGAATATAATTGTATTTTAAAGTGAAAATAAAACATTAATTCTGTAAGAAATAAAACTCTTGATTCTTGATTGATCAGAAATGTTTAACTTCAAATATTAGTCAGAAATATCAAATTACACTTTAAATAAATTTATTCTTGTCATTATATAACCTCATTTTGTATCTGAATTTTTAAAAAAAAATTTTCAAAATGTTATTCAGCCGAATAAAAATTCATAAACTCTTGGATCTAATTAAAAAATTTATTCCTTGAAGTAAAAATCCATAAAAGAGTCAATTTTATATTTTTAAAAACTTTCCCCTAACTAGTCAAGCCAACAAGATGTGGTTGATTCAAAGAAAGATCAGCTGACAGACAAGATACAGCTGACGTCTGCTCCAGTAACAAATAAAACAACTGCTGACCAAGAGAAGCCACCTGTACCCCCCCTGGTCAAACCAAACTTGCAGAAACCAGAAGTACCAGAAGAGAAGCCGCATCCTGTCCCAAAGCCAACAAAGCCATTTTCTGGTACTTTCTTTCTTTTGTCTGAGAATTTATCGAAGTTTAAATCAAATAGGGTTTTTTAAAAATCAGAGATAAAAATATGCATCAGATTTTGTACCTCAGTTTAGCAATGTTTTTTCACTGTCAAAAACATTCAGTTAAAGCCATGTTGATCTGGTGTTCACCCAGGTGTGCGGCAGTCAAAGTTTCGTCACATCCAAGGTCAGCTACTTCACCCCAGTACCTTCATCACCAACGTCAGAAATGTGTGTAAGACCATGCCAGGGGAGAGTGACATGTTTGCTGCCAACGTCACCAGATGTGCTGTCCCCACAGACAGCTTTGGTGGCTGTATGCATATTTTTGAGGTCAGTAAGCAGACGTACAAGTTACAAGGGTAGTGGAATACAACGGTCGAAGATTTTTTGTAAAAAAATGTAAATTATAATTGACAGCTCTGGGTAGCAGAATACACGGCTCAAAGATACATTTTTGTAACAATATGAATTATATTGTACAGCTCTGACTAGTTACAAGGGCAGTGGATTCAAGGCTCAAAGATACATTTTTGTTTAAAAATGTAACTTATAATGTACAGCTATGATTTATTCTGTTCACCTGGTTCATAATGATATAAAGTTAGAAATAACTCATCAAATTCGCATCAAAAGTAATTTATTTTCCAATTAACACATTTTACATTATATCTATTTATTATGATTTAGTTTGAGGTGCGATACAATTATGTTAAGAGAATAACTGCTGAGAATAAAAGACTAAAACTTGTTTTAATAGAAGGCTCATTTGACCCCAGGTTTTACACTTTTTTACTATACAAAATAAATTTCATTTCTGATAATGTTATTCAATATTATAACATGTTGTTGATGTGAAGTAAATAATACATGTATGACAAGTGAGTAGTTTTTTTAGTGGCTTCAATTATTCACTATAAGACTCTATACTGTTATGTTGTCTGTAGTTTTCTCAAGCTACAAAACTTCCAGACACAGGTGTACCAATCATTCAAAATGGAAGCAAAGTGGCAGACTTTGCCTGGGACCCATTCAATGACAGTCGACTAGTTGTGGGTATGTATTTTCAGTTGTGGTCGGGTGTTTTTAGTTATGATCTGGTCTTTCTAGATACAGGCAAGTTATAGTTAGCTATGGGCAACCCTTTTTTAATTGAAGACAAGTTTTAATTATTGAGAGTATGGCGTTAAAACCATAAACTAAAAAGACTTGTCCATAAATAAGCTAATTTTAGTTATTGGTGGGTCGTTTGACTTTGTAGTTGGTAAATCTTTTTTTGTGTGTGTCTGGCTTATTACGTGAAAATTTGTAAAATCCTAGTGAAAGATTAAAAACTGTTTCCTGTCATTCATTTAGAATGTTAAAATTCAAAGCTATAAAGAAGCAAATTATTTTAGAAGACATAATATTTGCTTCAGTAACGGACAGTGCCAAAATAAATGTTTGGAAGATCCCAGAGGGCGGCCTTGCAGAGAACTTGGAGGAACCTGAATTTTCTATGAAAGGTAAAGTTTTTTGTGTGACCAAATTCAAAAATATAATGTTTATATATCGTTCAGAGCTGAAAAGTTTACATGTTAATTAGTCTAAAATTTTCATTTAATTTGATAAAAGAGTTACTGTATATACTTGTGTATATGTCCATCTTAAGTATAAGTTTACCCCCCTGATTTGTCACTTGAAAAGTAGAATTTTACATTTCTTTAATGATTGCTACAGTAAACTCATGGCGTTTATAAAATGATTAGATCCCCTGATTTTTGCCATGAAATGTTGTGGGGAAAAAAACTCTACTAAGTATTTATGGTAGTTATCAAAAATAAATTTTGTCTCCTATTTATCAATGCTTATGAAATTATTCTATTACAATGACCTTCATTTCCAAACGGTAAAGAAACATGTCCATTGCTGTTCTGCAGACCTGCTTACCTCTAAGCTTTTTCCGTTAGTTACTTTGTTTTAAGCCTAATACTACTGTACAATAAACCTCACAAAGCTAATATTTTCTCAAGTTTTTTATTGACTTATTTTTAATATAATTATAAATATTTTTAAAAACATGGGTTTAAGAAAAGTAAAATCTGTGTTGATTGGTTGCCTCTCAGTAAAGTAAAATCTGTGTTGATTGGTTGCCTCTCAGTAGACTTTTTTTTTCTTTTCCCAATTTCTCTCTTTATAAAGACGGGAGACATTTTTTGGGGTGGGATAACTAAAATCTTGATTTGTCCTTAGTCCTAGTCAGCACTAACACTAGCTAGCTATAAAATTGGTTACTTTTTAAGGGTAATTTTAAATTAACCAGAATGTTTGCTCTGATTTGGAAATGGTTACAAAATGTATCTTTACTTCTCTCTGCTGTACTTTAAATTTCATCTATAGCAACCACCTCACCATGGAAGCCCCCAATTCTTTGCTGATTGTTCACTATCTATTTAAATATTTTTTTTTGTTGCTTTTGTCTACAAACTGCAGTATCCTAGAAAATTTTGGTCCCATAGGTTATGGTCAGTCCTGTAGAAGATAAATGACTCGACTTTGGTCAGTCCTGTAGAAGAGAAATGACAAGACTTTGGTCAGATCTTTAGATAAATGACTAGACTTTGGTCAGATCTTTAGATAAATGACTAGACTTTGGTCAGATCTTTAGATAAATGACTAGACTTTGGTCAGATCTTTAGATAAATGACTAGACTTTGGTCATATCTTTAGATAAATGACTAGACTTTGGTCAGATCTTTAGATAAATGACTAGACTTTGGTCAGATCTTTAGATAAATTACTAGACTTTGGTCAGATCTTTAGATAAATGACTAGACTTTGGTCAGATCTTTAGATAAATGACAAGACTTTGGTCAGATCTTTAGATAAATGACAAGACTTTGGTCAGATCTTTAGATAAATGACAAGACTTTGGTCAGATCTTTAGATAAATGACAAGACTTTGGTCAGATCTTTAGATAAATGACAAGACTTTGGTCAGATCTTTAGATAAATGACTAGACTTTGGTCAGATCTTTAGATAAATGACTAGACTTTGGTCAGATCTTTAGATAAATGACTAGACTTTGGTCAGATCTTTAGGCTACATTTAGACCTGTGTAGATTCAAGACTAAAATTTTGTATTTTTTAATCACAGATAAATATTTTGTAAATATGATTTTTAGACTTTTTAAAATTGTTTATCTATATACATGTATATATAATTCACTTAAAGGGCATATGCAAATGAGCATGACGAATGACCCCCGCTGGGGTCGAAAGATCACAGCGGGCAAGCGTAGTGGGATGAAAAGAAAAAAAAAGGTGGGTGGGTGGGGGAAGGTGGTGGTGGCAACAATGCTTCTTGCGTTCACTTGCATTGTTCCTTCACAGAATAACATATGATTTGTAGTGTAGTGGTTATCACGTCCACCTTGCACGCGGAAAGTCCTGGGTTCAAGCCCCAGAGGGAACAATTTTTTTTTAATTAAAAAAATTTTCTGCCCATTCTTTTCCCCATTTTCTTGCGAACATGACTAACCCTATGGTCGGCAAATCACAGTTTATGGTTGGCAAGGGATTTTTTTTTAAACTGCTTTTTCTATCATGCTATACCAAGAAGGACGTGCACAAATGAATTTTGTGATTTGAAAGCTTTGTTGCAGTCCAATTCTGTATGACATATGTACTAAGTAGACCAACAAGTTAAAGTTATTTAACAGGATGTTTACACTTTCATGTGTTAAAGGGTATGATCTTTGAGCAGTCCAGTAATTAAAACTCGTTGCTTTCAGGTCACAAGGAGAAAATTTACTTTGTACGTTTCCACCCTCATGCTAAAGATCTAATAGCTACTGCATCGTTTGACATGACGGTCAGAATTTGGGACTTGACACAGCAGGAAGAAGTGCTGAGACTGGACGGTCATGACGACCAGGTATGTTGTTGAGGTCATGATTCAGATTCACGTCAGTTGCCAGATCCATCTATAGGCTATGGTCAGTCCTGTAGAAGATAAATGGCAAGACTTTGGTTAGATCTTAAGCCTATATCTATAACTGGGTAGATTGATGTCTAAAATTTTGTATTTTTTAATTTAATAAATATTTTAAATAATTTTATATGAGCCTGAAAACTAATCACTGATAGATATTTTGTAAATATGATTTTTAGATTTTTTAATTATTTGTGTGTGAATATTTTAGAGATGTATAACTTGACAAAGTCGCTCTAATTTCAGGTATTCTGTCTCTCATGGAGCAGGGATGGCAAATTCTGTGCGACTGTCTCGAGGGATGGTTTTGTTCGGGTGTTTGAGCCAAGGAAGAGATCCACTCCTTGCAGGGTAGGTGACCATCTTCTAATAGTTTTATTTTATTAGTTTGCAGATGAAGAGTCCCGAAAGACTTCTGTTGAGTTGTACCCAAATCATCTCAGCCTGTTGTCCCTCATGTAGATTATTCCTAATAAAATGATCACATTCATTACTGTTCCAGAGAGGTGTTGGCCCTGCTGGTATACGTGGAGCAAGGGTGGAGTGGGTCCTACAAGATAAATACATTCTTGTCTCAGGCTTTGATAAGTAAATACATATTTTCTTCTATTTTTTTTTAAAAATTGGTAACCAATGTCAGCAGGTTTGGGAGTAAACACAAATAAGGAGGAGACAGACGCTTTAAGCAGACGGTTACACCATTAAAATAGAACAAGTCATAGGCTGGTACCAACCAACCAACCAGCCTACCATTTCAAGAAGTTTTATTTAAGGCATTACCTTGGGGTGCCCCATGGTTCAAAAAGGACATCCCTTCATTTGATTAAATTTTAAGCTTAATCTCAGAACAGTCTTTGCCCAATGCCTGTAGCAAACATATCAAATGGATTATTAAACGTCTCCTTCCCTTCCCCACCCATCTTCTATATGGATTGGGTCAAGGTTCTATATGGATTGGGTCAAGGTTCTATATGGATTGGGTCAAGGTTCTATATGGATTGGGTCAAGGTTCTATATGGATTGGGTCTAGGTTCTATATGGATTGGGTCAAGCGGTAACTGGAAGTCAGAATATTTTGTTCAAACATCTAAATCTTCCCTTAACAAAATAAGTTAATGATTTGAGAATTGGATTAATTGAATGGTGTCACATGCACGTCTTCTTTCATTGACAGAAATTCTCTGCAGCAAGTCATCATCTATAGATCAAGTGACCTTGAAAAGTTAAATTCTGTTGATGTGACCACATCCCCAGCTATACTCATTCCTTACTATGACCCTGACAGTTCTGTTGTGTTTCTCACTTCCAGGGTGAGTCAATTATGTCAGTACAACACTCTTTACATGTTCATTTCAATGTATGAAGTTTTACTTAAACTTACATAGGCTTGGTCATTATTTACCAGAAGTCTAATAATAGACTCGATCTATAACTAGGTCACCGCCTGAGGTGCCGTAAGGTCAAGTAGTTAATATTTATTCATAACTATTAGAGGGAATGCGCTCATTGAAATTATCTAAAACTTGTTCAAAACCTTGATTTTATAGAATTTTAAAGAAAAATATAAGGTCATATTATTTGATATATTATATAATGCGAAATAGAGCTTCCTTGCGAGAGTGAATTTAATATTAATATGTAAATATACAGACTATACTTTTTTTATTTTTAGTTCATTCGCTCATTCGTCCGAGAATTTTATACATTCAAATACTATTTACTTCTAAAACGTATGATGTAATTATAATTAAAATCATAATCTTAGTGTAAGTTTATTACTAATAAATACTAAGGCATATATAATTTATATGAACCAACGAAAACAATTTATATTAAATATAAGTTTGTTAGCACTAGTGACTAGTACTAGTGGCGACGGCCGGAACGACCGCTTACACTTTCACTCATCTTAAATAAACTCTTAGGCCTATGCTTATTTATTTAAATATCAATAGATGGTTATATTATGTAATATTATATTATGCGAAATGGAACGTCCTTGGGAGCATGAATTATGTAAATGAATTATAATTAGTGACTCTGCATCCTGCTGAGGCTCTAACTCTATTATCTAGTAATAAGTTAGTCTGAAGTAACTAGTTCTAGTTGCTCGTTCGTCCATGAAGTTTATTCTTTCATGCTATGATGTAATTATAATTAAAGTCATAATCTTAGTGTAATTTTATTACTAATAAATACTAAGGCATCTATAATTTATATGAACCAACGAAAACAATTTATATTAAATATACGTTTGTTAGCACTAGTACTAGTGGCGACGGCCGGAACGACCGCTTACACTTTCACTAGTTGCTCGTTCGTCCATGAAGTTTATTCTTTCATACTATGATGTAATTATAATTAAAGTCATAATCTTAGTGTAAGTTTATTACTAAAGGCATATATTTTTATAAGGCAAGGGCCAAGGAAAACAATATTAAAATACATATATGTTAATAATTGACTACGCTAGGACTAGTGTTTACCGTAGTTACGAATATGAACGCTTACACTCATCTTTAAATAATTTAAAATACTATGTTACGGCTTATTTATTAAAGTTTTAAGTCTTCGACATTTTAATAACTTTTTTCGGCTGCAAAACTGAGTGAGAAGAAATATATTTTTTGTCCAAATTAGCACCTGGAACATCGTTTTCAGATAGCACTATAACACTATTAAACACACTGTTGCTAGCCATGTTTGAGAAAGTTTGACCTTACTGACAACGAAGAGCCTAAAAATAGATATGACCGAATGGCCTATGACGCGTTGGGGTCACAGAAATGATCAAGCCTATTTGAATAAAAAGTTGTTTTTTTGTTGTTTTTTTTAAATTGTCTGTTAAAAACTTCATAATTATCATCTTAATTCTAGGGGGAGCGACTTATCTACACCTATGAAGTATCAGAAGAAGAGCCGTATTTGTTTGAATGCACTCCCTTCAAACTGGACACGTTACACCAGGCGGTGTCCTACTTGCCCAAACGTGTCTGTGATGTCAGGAAAGTGGAGGTGGCCAGAGCCTGGAGACTGACCATGAACAGTGTTGAGGCTATTTCCTTTACTGTGCCTCGGGTCAAGGTGACATAATCTCTAAATCTAATCAAATATGTTTCATAATTTTATTGGCTCATCATGTTTTATTAATAGTTCTTGGTTTTGCAAACTACAACACACATTCTAAATTCATTTGTTAGAGCAGAACTCAAATTTCCAGAGGCCTAAAGTTTGCTAAAAAATGTGAGACTTATTATGCACAGGTCAATAATAATAATAATAATAACCCCCTTTCCAGTCCATGGCGGACTATGGGGCATGTGAAGTAGCGTTAACAAGTTTTATTTAGCCACCACTAACGAGCAAGGGATTGTGTGGCTAGCACAATGCCCCGGGGGGCCTTGCCAGCACCGAGAATAGAACCCGTGACTCTCTTCTGTCTCGGTTTGGTAGTCCACCGCTAGACCACAGCTAGACCACCGCGGCCCTACAGGTCAATATGAGGAATGACCAATGGTTTTAAAAAATGACGAGGAAATATTTAGCTTTTTTTTTAACAAGCCCATTCTTTAATTTCCTGACTTTAATAAGAAAATATTTAAAAAGTTGAGACTTTAATTTCCTGACTTTAATAAGAAAATATTTAAAAAGTTGAGACTTTAATTTAATCCAATAATGATCATGTGCACTAGAATAGAACAAATGTGTCAACTATTTATCTACTGCTTACTTGAATATGTTGACAGCTGGAATATTTCCAAGACGACTTGTTTCCTGACACCAGGGTGACATGGGAGGCTACTCTGACAGCTGAAGACTGGCTGGCAGGAAAAGATAAGCCACAAAGATTCATCAAAATGACGCCTGCAGACATGATGCCATGTAGGTTATCTTTGCATTAACTGCTTTACAAATTCAAACTCATGAAATGGCTTATTCTATCTATGGAGAGGTATTTACTAGCACAGGGGTCGGGAAACTTTTAGTCTGAGAGAGCCATAATCACCAGATATTTTGAAAAGTAATTCTGTGAGAGCCATACATTTTGATACATAATGTTTAAGACTAAAAATTCAAGTAAACATGCATTTTGTGTAATTTCAACACTAAAAGTACAATAAATATGTCTCTGAAATCTTTTTAATAACATTGATATGCTGTTTTTTTTATATGCAATTAATATGTAGATCAAAGGATTCTGAATAAACATTTTTTTAAATAATCAAACATTTGTCTGAGAGCCAGATGCAGCCATCAATAGAGCCACATTTTGGCTTGCGAGCCATGGTTTCCCAACCCCTGTAATAGACATCAGTTTAATTCATTCATTCAGGGCTTTTTACTTAAATGCAGTTTTTGTTTTATTTTTTAATTTCCACAATTTAAAAAATAACTTGCATTCTATATAATTGTTGAATGCAAACATTTCAGTGAGTGAGGCCCCAGTGGAAGCTCCAAAAAGTAAAAAGTTTGAAAGCTATAATGTTGAAACATTTAAAACAGATGAGCAGAAAAAAGATGAAGTAGGTCCAGTTGTATATTGTGTACATTTTAGTGGTTCTTGTTTAATCACTTTATATTGAGATTCAGCTTTTAAAAATGTAAAAAATTAAATTCTTTTAAGATGCATATTTTCTTTGTATCAACTTTAATGTGTATGATTATGAGAATTCAGTGTATTATTAATTTTTAAAAAATAATGCATAAATCACAAAGAGAAAAATAGAGATTAAACAAATAGCATGTAATATAGTATGATTTTAATGTTTTTAAATGTCTGTAGTTGCTGAATGCCATGGTTGGAAAACTAGAAATATCAAGTGAGCCGCTGCCTCAGCTGCTAACTGAAGGAGTTGACGACGATGAATGGGTAAGTTAGAAAATGGAAAATGTTGAAGATAGGAATGGAGTAGGTGAAAGGTCAACCGTAGGCCATGTAAAAGTGGCTTAGGTTTAAAAAAGAATCTAGCTAATATTATTACAGAAAGGATTTCCCCCTCTTTCCTTGATCTCTGAAGTTCCTTGAACCAAAATGACAAATCTGACGTTCATTCAGGAAAACTTTATGTTAGAATATATTCTACTTGTACTATTTCCACTTTGCTTTTATGTAAATAACAGAATGAATGTGTATCAAGCCAGAAAAAAGTTTTGATTTTGTTCTAATAGATAAAACAATGATGGCCCCTGGAAATATGTTCTTTATTAATAGTCTAATGGAGATAGGAATATATAATGCATACATTAATGTCAAGTAATTAATTACTTTAATGTTACACCACACATTTTTTGTTACAAAACATTAGGCTTGGACAATTTAAAATGGTTATTTGTTTATTTATTTGTTTATTTATTTGTTTATTTATTTGTTTATTTATTTGTTTATTTATTTGTTTATTTATTTGTTTATTTATTTGTTTATTTATTTGTTTATTTATTTGTTTCAGGATGACTAACTGGAGGATGAGCAAAGTTAATGGAACTTTCAATGGCCACATGAGATGTTCTATCATTGTACCTACTTGAGATAAAGATCAAGAAAATAGCAATAATCATTTCTAAGATTCCTTCTTAATCTCAGGAAAAGAAAATGATATTCTATAACATAAAAAACTGTAGGCCTATACTATAATGTTCATATCATATTTTTCCATTTCTAATGACATAAGTTAAATATTCCCTTGTCTTAAACCCAAAAAAGCTTTCCTAGCAAATTAAGTTTAAATGGGTTACATTGCCTGTTTTTTTATAATTATTTCTGTGTTCAAGTGTCATTTGTTAATGAATTGCCTTTCATAATTGATTGTACACTACATGTATTCATCTAAAGCCAATCCTTGGTATCAGTGCTCAAAGATTTCATTATATTTATATCCTCTGTGATTTTTTAATAATTAAGTCTATTTTGAGAAAGAGATTAATGTTTTTATGCAAAAGTTCAGCTTTAATTGTTCGTGTAGGAGCTTTTTTATGTTAATTTTAATTACATACTGGTCCAAATGATATGTTGATCTGCAGACATTCCTTCAGACCAAGTGACTCATATTTATAAAATTTATAAAAATGTATCAACAACTTTGTCCCTATGCATGTGCAATAATGATGTAATCAGGAGAAAGTGCAAGTGGTTAACACTGAGCTTAATCATTTTTAAAAAAAATTACCACAGTATTTTTTTACCAGCCATTGGACATTTTGGAAGAATAGTTTTTGTACTGCAGTTTTTCAAAATAGATAGAATTATAATCATTGTCATTTTAAAAGACTATTTTAAGTGGACTATTTAATTGAGTTAATTTTCCTTATATGCAAACTCTGCCTTACTCATTTTTGGACTATATATTTCAATGCATTTTCTACTTACTGCTTATAAATTCGACTATTCTTATACAAGAAACTTTATCATTTGTGTTCAATTGTTTCATATAATTAGGGTGTTCAATCTTACTTACATTATGTACCAGTATTATAGTGGTAGATGGTGTAATTCATCACATTTTAATAGTTTGCTGGCAAGATATTAAACAACCTTATTTTAGGATTGTTTCGTTTGTCAGGCAAGACAGTAAACTGTTTTGAAATATTCATATACTTAGCAGTTGAAGTGTGCATCATTAGCATATGACAAAGACCAAGGCTTTAAGTTAATGGAGAGTACACTGCTGGCTTGCCCGTTATATTTTGCCTGGAATCTTATGTTATGGGCTCTTAGCTGGATTAAATTAGATTCTCCTTATACCATGCTGTGAACTATAACTTCCTTCACCAGTTAGGTGGGAAAAGGTTGTTACACATCTAATGGTTAGCAAGAGGTAGAATGCCTCTCAAAGGCTTTGACTTGATTAAGGTGAAGGGAGTGGCACAGTCATCAGCCTCATGTTTTCATCCTATCGGCTACTAAAATAGCTACTAGAAGCTATACAGGTTTAAATGCTTGTGGGGTGTTAGCTTTGATTGTTTTTCTAAATTAACCTTTAAAACATGGTAGCATACTGTGATTGTACCATCAGGTTTTAAGCCTCCTATTTCTATATTTAAAGTAAGAAATCAGTTTTAGTTATGTACTTGCATATTTTTAAAATGTTAGTAAGTAAATTTACCTTGAATTTAAATGAAACAGCACAATTATATTCTCTCTTTATAAAAATACATAATAAATCAAAGATTGTTAGAATAAAAGCATATTTATTATTTTATTTAATAATTTTAGATACTGTATACCTAAATATGATTATACATATCAATTCCATGTGCTTTGTTGTCAATTTTGAATACATAACCATACGAAATAGTTAATCCTTTTTTATGGCCAAAAGATTAAAAACTTAATGTACACCTGAAAAAACTAAAGGTTGACAACTTATGTAAACAAGACAGAATGAAACATGCATAACTTCAAAACAATGTAATTATAAGTCATTATATGTCAATGGGTTGATGAACTTAAGGAAACACCAGCACAAAGGAAAACATCTTAACTTTAACAGCATCTCATTACTTTCCAATATAACAATATTATATACATCAAAAAATGATGCCCACAAAATTTAGATTGTAACAGCCCATTTCCTAGAATGGTTATCAGTACCACGTTTATTATGGTGCTGTTGGGGAAGCATAGTTTATGCTCAAATTCAAATACATACAAGTTTACGATGCCATCACCTCACTCACAGCCTCAAACAAACATCCAAATATTTCATGTTAATAGTCCTTAAAAAAAAAGAAAGTTCCAAATATTAAAATCAAAAGTAAATATAAATCAGAGCTTATTTATGCATCAATTTCAATTAGAGCAATGTAACGGTATTAATTTTCTGTTTTAAAAATCCGTTACTTCAACTGGATTTTACATTTTTTTAATGAAAAGATTCAGAATAGAAATAGAAAACTGTACAATAATTCATAAAAGCGTCAAAATGTACACAAGTAATGCTATAAAAATATTCTTACAGTTAACTCTTTATTAAAAAAGTGAAAAGGAGGAAACTAAACTTTCTAAAAAAAAAGGATTGGGTGGGGATAAAGAAAAATGAACATACTTATAAACTTTCTATTTAAAAAAAAAGTACAAAATATATGACTTAAATGCAACCTAAAACATGAATTGAATGATTGAATTTTTGTCTGTGTCCTTTTGAATAAATTAAAAGCTATAAAACAGTATCAGTTGCATAAATGAAAAGATCCTACACGGTCACGTGGTATCAACCTTAGTTCTGATCCATGTTTGAGAAAAACATTCCCTGAAAGAAAAAAGAATATGGATACGTATTATAATTATAGCCTATATATTACTTATTATAGTATAGCCTATATATTACTTATTATAGTATAGTCTATATATTACTCATTAACCCTTTACTGGGCACAGCGGCCAAAAGCGTCTTATCCCCCAAACGGGCAAAACGGCCGGTAGTACTATCAGTCAAGATCTCGCGTTTTTTTTAAAATCACGAGACTTCCGGCACGTGATTTCCTGTTTATTCTGTTGTGGATAGATTTGACTACATTTCCACACATGTTCTCTTTGATGTGTTCGTTTTTTGTTTTTTTTTCAATTTTTTTGTGTGAGTGTTCAAAGTGGATAGTTTGGATTCTTGAAGCGATAAAGTGGTGTTTACAGGTTTAAATTTAACAGAAATTGAGTTGAGAAAAATGTACTTTGAATTGGATGAAAAGATTGATAGTGACATTAGTGTTAGTATTGTGCAAACATCCGATCTTTCAGTCAGACTAGAAATTTGTGCTTGTAAATAGTGTCAGTAGTGCTTGTTTGGACTTCTTAAAAATGTTATTGGAATATTTTTTGGGGGGAAGACATGACAAGAATAAAAAGGTAAATAATCAAAAGAGAATTCATTTTTGTTTATTTTGCTGTTTATTTTATTAAAATATTTGCACTAATACCTAAGATATGGTGTTTTTACTGACGTACCCCTAAATATCACTAAAATTGTAAAAAAATCTTGCCCGTTTAAAGGATGAAAATACGTAAAGCTCTCACCAGTAAAGGGTTAAATCAGTCTTTCACTACACAACATATTTAAAATAAAGATCTGATAGATAACAATACAGTGGCAGGTCTTATAGAAATTTCTATTAAAAAATGTCAATCAGTCCAACTTAAATGATATAAATAAATTGAATAAAGGTGGTGTTCTAATATAAGTAAAAAGTTTGTTAAGGTCATAAGAAAATTAAATGCATGTATAATTTGTGTTTACTCTTTTAAAAGAATGAAGAATCAACATTTCAGTTTATAATATTTGAAATTCAAAATAGATTAAAAATTTGAATTATGCTCTGGCAGAGTATTTTTTAAGGAAGCAATAAACAAAAGAAGAAATAAAAAGGAATAATTTGAGACTGACCAGCGCTCTGAGCTGGATTAATGCCAATTCCATCATTGGTGATAATTGCACTGGTTGCCACTGGTACTTTGAACTGTAAAAATAAAATAATAAATTGATCTGATATTAACTTAATGAACAGACTTGTTATCATCTGTACCTGTATTAGCTAGCCATAAGGTAACATGGTAATAAGCAGCAGATTTGTACTTATATAAGATTGTTAGTATTTAGTTTATGGTAGGGTTACCAACCTGGGCTGTTCGAGGTGGTGTTGTTTAAGGAAGTGCAATGAAAACTGATTATAAATATGCACTAATACTAATACAAAACAGATGATCATTCTATATAGAAGATATTGTGTCTACCCTAGTTTATGGTTCGAGTATAGTTTTGCATTGTTATTAGAGTTTTGAATGTATTAGTATGTTGGTTTTCTTGGTATGTACATGTACTGCCTTTTAAAATGAAAAAGTACAATCAATTTTATTTTTGAAGTTTAATAAAATTGTGTTAAGGTTGGGCAATATATATTTTAATAAATAAAAGGACATTACCTCTTCAGCTGCAAATTTGAGAACAGCTGTGAATGGTGCTACCTCTGGTACAGACAATCTGAATAATAATTTTAAAAACTGTTAAAAGCAAAGCGAACAGAGCACTCCATATATAGTATATTTTTTGGTTGTATTCTTTGGTTTTTTTTCTATTTTAATTAAAAAATAGACAACTAAACCTAACCCAGACCCTAAAACCACAACCTTAATTACATTCATTGATAAAAATAATTACACTTATTCCCTTTTACAGTCATAAAAATGCAATATTTCTTTCCCGGAAATTCACCTCGCTCTATCATAACACAATGTAAACACAATCAAGCGCACCTATACCTTTGTTTTATCCAAAATTCAATTTTTGATGAGGAGAATTAATTACAACTTTTTAAACTTTAAAGCCTCAAAGCAAAAAAAAACAATCATACTAACATCTAATCTCTTGAAAAACGTTGTTCAATTTTGTGATTTGTCACTGAATAAGTTCAGAAAACCCATGTGGAGCTCAGTTGACAAAATCCTGGCTCAAATATCAGAAAAGAATGGTCAAATGGCTCTGATAATCAAGTTAAAACTTGGCATGGAGGATGAGAGGTAGAGGTGCAGTAAAACTGACAGTATTGTTCAGTTATATTGAAAAAAGAAGGGAGTCTGGGAATAAGGGAAATGGGATTCAGTGAAAAGACAGGTTGGAACCCTCCACGTAGGGGTAGTTCCCAACTGGGAAGGGTTGGCTCGGATGAGTAGGGAAGGCGGACCAAACCAACAATCCCTGGCAGGCAATGCCGAAGTCCAGTTAGGTGCTAGTCAAATATGATTACAGTCACTGTACAGATCTTAGACAGAGCATCAGATGCAATTTGTCGATGATGAAAACCAAAGTACCCGTTGAGGGTCCGGTTATTCAAAGTGACCTTTTCGCCCCCATCACTAATCTCTAATGAGCGGTACTATACCCCTTTAGGGCCAGGAGAACCAGTACAGATTGGCAAAAGGTGCAGTGAGCGGACACCAGCTCTGATGAAACCTTCCAGTGGGGGTAATCCCCTAGGTATGCCGAGCTGGGGTGGCGCCGAGGTAGTAGTGAGTCAAAGTAGGAAATTCCACCCCTCCTTGTGCGGTCACTTTTAGTGGGAGGCATTTTCGACTGTCCTGGATGCCCAGGCCGCTGCTTCAGAAGCGACCGTTCTGGGGGGCCTCCCAGCTGTTAGGTTCCCTTGGGGAGGGGACAGGGTGGCTTTCCAGGAAGACCCATGAAGAGCACTAGGATCGGGGCTGCTGATTTTCTTCCACATGTAGATTCATCAGTAAAAAGACAAAATATAGTTCTTTGGAAAAAACTATCTCATTAATAACATTCCCAACTTCCAAATTTGTCTTAATGTGCACTTTGTCAATTTTTTGTATGTGTACCTTGCTATGTCAATTTTGGTGAATTTTATATAGCTACATAAATTTACACAAATAAAAAGAAAAGTAAGTCATTTTAGCCAACATCCACATGTTTTAAAATTGCGTCTCAGCATTTTTGCTGTCTTTTTTTATCAACAAAGCTTGAGTGATAAAATAATAAGTGTAACTATTAATATTCAATATTAATTTCAAGTATATTCAGTTCAAGTAGCTTAAATGATAAGTAAATTTAAGATCATATTTTATACACTACACTATGCTATATTCCATATTCATATAATATAAGAATTATAATCTTCCTTTGTTAGGCTTAAGTTTATCCTATCTTATCAATTTTAGGCGGTCATTCTATACAGAAGAACTGTCCATTGATACACATATGGGGATTTAAAACCATATCAATATGGTTAGAATAATATCATGTCCATGTCTCTGACATTTGCCATATAAATGAATGTACACAGTACTGCAATATCTATGCAGATTATGCTGAGCCGCTAAACTAACTCTAAGAAAGTCTGTAAAGTGAAAAGTTAAGTAAATGAAAATTTAATTCATTCTGTCATAGTAATTTAAATTTATCGTAATTTATTATGCTTATGACCACGACAAAATACACAAACAAATTGTGCAATGAAAACAATAAATTTGAGCTTTATTTTTAGACTGATACGACAGTAAACGTTTGGGCTAATGCCTTCATCAGTACAACATAAAATACATTCTTTCAATACTAACAAAAACAAACATGGACACAAACTTCCCCCTTTTTCCTATATCCTGTGTCCATGTTTGTTTTTGTTTTTCCTTTCTTTTTATTTAACATAAATATTTTAAAATACAATATGTTTTAAGAATGTTATTATTACTTATGTCTTATGTCTTCATTGTCATTACTATTACTAATACTTACACTTTATAGGGAAGTTTTGAGTCAGAAGTCAGGGTTATCTTGAATGTGACCTTAGACCTGAAATAAGAAAAGAAAACCGATACGTAATTAAATAATACTATAATGATAAAAGAATAAATTGCCTCAATATTGCAAAAACCATACTCACATGTTTAGTGTTTACTTCGGTAGACACGCAATCCCGGAAATTTATTTCAGTCAAATGCACTTAATTTAATTTTCCTTTCTGAAGAGTACTGAATCAGGTGTTACGTTTTCTCGTTACACCTACACCGTAGTTGTTTATTTTACACATGGGCTGTGACAATTTGGGATTAATTGAAACAAAAAATATTTTGAAATTTTCATCATTAAAACAAAGATAAAAATAGATTTTTAAAATAAAACTTAGGTCGTCATTGTAATATTAGTTCATAACTTATATATATATATCATAGATTAGAATCATAGTATAGTCATAGCTATTAACTATTGTTAATTTGCTCAAATTTTTTAAATATTAAAGGCTAATATTTAATAAAAAATTTAAAAAAAAGACAACACATCTATTCTTCACAAGTCAATATTGAATATTTATGGATGAAGTCTAAATTTAATTAAGGCACCAAGTTTTAAGTTCATTATTAGACCGACTAGGTAATTCAAAAAAATTAAATAAGGGGTTGTCACGCTCTAGAGGGGGGAGGGGGTGTATGAAAGTTGGGGAGGGTCCGGCCATGTGTGACGTCACGGTGTTTTATATTAAATTTTAATTATTTTGTTAATTTTTAAAAAAATTTGCTCGAAAGTCTGACGTACTTTAAGGGGAGGGAGGGGGTGGGGCTGATTCCGAGATTTATGACAGGGGGAGGGGGAGAGTTAAAAATTGTCAAAAATAGCGTGACGTACTTTATGGACGACCCCTAACTCAAATTTCCCCAAAACTCAAATGACGTCTGTGAGAATGTAACACTAATCATTTACTTGTATTGGTAAGCAGCAGGCATAATTTTAAAATGGGCATTCGTTGGTCAAATTTTAAAAAAACGTGGAATTGATTTATTTTCCCGTACGCGTGTGTGTGTGTTTTATTGTGCATTTGTCGGATGAGTAAAGAAATACTTCACCTGTCTAAAAAGCAACACAAAAACAAGAAACAACGAAAACATGTGATGGCATGGTTTATTCACACACACACACGCACGCACACACACACACACACACACACACACACACACACATGAATGTATGTATGCACATTCCCTTTTACCTTTGTATTTCTTTTTGGTGAGTTTATTTGCTGCACGCAATAATAAAATGTCTTAAAATTGTTGTAATTAAAACTACTCGCTCCCAATGCACTCTAATCAGCTTATTCTCCAAAATCACCCAATAGTCAAATTTCCGAATAATTATCCCAAATCATTGTGTTACATGTAATACATTGTAATGGACCTATTTGGTGCTCTACCCCCTTTTTCCTGTCAAGAATTACGCTTATCTATGTTGACATATTTTACACGCCCCATTTTCCAACAAAATCATCAATCAACATACATAATTCCCGTAATGGATGTAATGCTTCTTTGATGTAATGCTGATATGTTCAATAATGCGCACCACAAATGACTGCACCAAATATAACTCTTTTCGAACGTTCCGCATAAAATTTTTCAATATGATAATAAATGAATTTTTTAAAAAAAATGAATGAAATAAATGAAAGTTCTGTATTACATTATTTTTTAATCTGATGTGTATTTATTTTGAAAACTTCCGACATTTTTGACGGGTGATATACTAGTAAATAAATACTAACATAACTAAAGAGTAGTAATAAAATTAAAATAAATAACACACCAATATAAAATTGTATCAACATAAATTCACCACTGCCCAGCCCCCAAACTGTGACGGAGATGATGCATTCGTACCTTGGTTATAAAATAAAATAAAAATTTATTTAAAAAAAACTCGTTTTATAAGTATTACTAAGCAGATCAATATTATCACCCTTTACTCTACTTTTTGTTTTTGGAATATATTTGACAATGTAGCTCTCGACTTTATAATAGATCCTCAACACAAAACGGACACGCCCATGATTTCCCTTTAAAAATAACGTTAGATAACGACTTGACCATTATGAATGTGTGGCACATACATTAATTTAATTACGCTTCACGGCATCACCCAGTCATGTCACACTCAGGGTAGCAAGACGCGTCTGTCATCACACCTTACCGCCCCTTCCGCCGAGTTCGGTCCCCTGCTACTGTGTACGTTTTTTGTGCTCCTTGCATTCGTCAGTCGGACTCCCGTATTGGTTGTAAGCATGAAGTGTCGGACAGTGGTTCGGTTGGCTTGTGTGTGCATTTATGTGTTCGTACTTCGGTTTGTGGACAGTGGGACGTCTGCGTACTCACAAAGGGAGGAACATGACACGGTCGATACCGGGGAACTTATAATGAGAGAGGATGCCGAGGAGCAGTTCTACAACGTTGATTTAGACAAATATCATGGTAAGATTTATACCATTTGACTTGCTACTATATTACTCAATGTATTAAAATATTTGGCTTTGGAGAATCAGAGAGGGGGCGGGGATAAACGTATTGTAAAGTTGCGTTGGTTTTTGAAAATTAGGAGAGCAGGCAATTTAAAACAAAAGGGAATATAAGGAAATTGTCATTATTATACTGGCGTAAGGGATTTATTTTTAGATCTTTGTCCATGTGATAATATATAAATTGTGTAGTTTTTCATGGAAAATCATATATACCGGTATATATTATATCATATATGTATGTGTATATGAAAACAAGGAGAGTATAAATAGAGATAACTCTCCACAGAGTTTAGGCAGCGAGAAATGATCCACCTAATAGTGGCGAGGCGAGAAGTTATATTCTTTAAACGTGTGTGATATAATATACAGTAATATACAATAATATACAGTAATATACAATAATATACAATAATATACAATAATATACAATAATATACAATAATATACAATAATATACAATAATATACAATAATATACAATAATATACAATAATATACAATAATATACATATATAAGCAACGACGTTCTTTAAATCCCCTTGTTAAAGAATATTAAGCACCAAACTCCCTTGTGTTATTATTACGAAAAATCCCCCCCCCTTTCCACACTTAATGTAATTTTTGTCAGGAATAAAACAAAGCCCACCATGGAGCGACACTGACCATTTCTTCGCCACCGATGTTTAGTACATGTTTTATGTTTGTGTTATTCGTATCTTATAAAGACTCACTACTGAAGTATCTGAGGTTTTACAGGCAATCTGTTTAGTTTTCATTAGAACCGTCAAATGGTAACACCTCTATATGCTGCTTTTTTCCCTTGCAAAATATGTGTTGTAATTTACACTTCGGTAAAAGGGCTTTTCCCCTGGTTCAAAATTGCTTGCCGCTGCCCTTACTGTCGCCAAGGAAAGCAAACAAAAAGGATTATGCAAATTTGATGGAACTCAATTTTGAGTGACACCGGAACTTGCGAGACGCCACAATGGGCGCTATCAGAGCAGGGTACCGCCCAAACTCTAACACTGCAACAAAATTTCCTTGTCAGGTTTGAGACACTATAAATAAGTTCCTGTATCGAGAGAAAAACAAATAAAATGGATGAAAAATACACGACTTCAAGACATGTATATATACACAAGAACACTGTAACTCCTAATAATTCCTATAAGTTCAAAGTCTCTGTCTACATCCTTCTTATCTGAATCCTGTCGTCCGACCACTACCCTAGACAACCCAACTGCCGCATACGTCACATATCTTTTCCCGCGTCATTACCAAGAACACGTGCATTATACAATAATCTTTTCGCACCGTGCGATTAATCAGTAGAAATATCATTACAGCACAAATCTCCATTAACCAATAATAATAGACTGGATATGTTACTCAGAATATTTTTTTCTCACAATACATGTAATAAAAAGGCGGATGAAAGTAAAGTTTGCAAAAGATTTTTAAAACTATGAAAGGGGCAGTGCATAAAGTACGTCACGCTATTTTTGACCATTTTAACTCCCCCCTCCTCCCTGTCACAAATCTTGGAACAAAGTACGTCACACTTTCGAAACAAAATGTCGTTTTTTATTAACAAAATAATTAAAATTTAGTATAAAATACCATGATGTCACACATGGTCGGATCTCCCTCCCCCTGTCACAAACTGTCACACTTTCTTACACCCCCTCCCCCCTCTGGAGCGTGACGTGCTTTATGGACGGCCCCAAAGTAATTTGGTATCAATCTTGGTAGCTCTCTAGCATATGGCATACTCATAGTATTTCTGGCGCAGCAAGCAAGATACCTTAAATTCTTAAAGAGAAAATTAAAGTAAATATATAAAAGTGATTGCATCATATTTTTCAACAAAATTTAAATAAAGATTAATCATTGCTGACCCCATAAGGTGCGACATTCCTAAAATTCATCACAGTAATTAAATGGATTTTACAAATTTTTTTGCCAGCTTGAAGTTGTGTATAAGCTTGCACCATAGTCTACAGCTTTTTATTTAGTCAAAGTCATACCCTTTTATTAAATACACGTACAGCTGAGTCTGGTAAAGATGTGTTTTTATTATTTAATATTTTATTTTTTTAAAATATTTTTTGTTGGAAAATAGAAAAACATATACATCCCACAAGACCATAAAAATGAGCGTTTTATTAATTGTGAAATTAAAATAAATTTAACAAATATAATATGAAAGTAAGTATATCAGATTCATTATAGCGCTCAGAGGTGAGTAGTGGGGGTAGAGTTAGAGGGGGTAGAGTTAGAGGGGGTAGAGTTAGAGGGGGTAGAGTTAGAGGGGGGTAGAGTTAGAGGGGGGTAGAGTTAGAGGGGGGTAGAGTTAGAGGGGGGTAGAGTTAGAGGGGGGTAGAGTTAGAGGGGGGTAGAGTTAGAGGGGGGTAGAGTTAGAGGGGGGTAGAGTTAGAGGGGGGTAGAGTTAGAGGGGGGTAGAGTTAGAGGGGGGTAGAGTTAGAGGGGGGTAGAGTTAGAGGGGGGTAGAGTTAGAGGGGGGTAGAGTTAGAGGGGGGTAGAGTTAGAGGGGGGTAGAGTTAGAGGGGGGTAGAGTTAGAGGGGGGTAGAGTTAGAGGGGGTAGAGTTAGAGGGGGGTAGAGTTAGAGGGGGGTAGAGTTAGAGGGGGGTAGAGTTAGAGGGGGGTAGAGTTAGAGGAGGGTAGAGCTAGAGGGGGGTAGAGTTAGAGGGGGGTAGAGTTAGAGGGGGGTAGAGTTAGAGGGGGGTAGAGTTAGAGGGGGGTAGAGTTAGAGGGGGGGTAGAGTTAGAGGGGGGTAGAGTTAGAGGAGGGTAGAGTTAGAGGGGGGTAGAGTTAGAGGGGGGTAGAGTTAGAGGGGGGTAGAGTTAGAGGGGGGTAAAGTTAGAGGGGGGTAGAGTTAGAGGGGGGTAGAGTTAGAGGGGGGTAGAGTTAGAGGGGGGTAAAGTTAGAGGGGGGTAGAGTTAGATGGGGGTAGAGTTAGGGGGGGGTAGAGTTAGAGGGGGTAGAGTTAGAGGGGGGTAGAGTTAGAGGGGGTAGAGTTAGAGGGGGGTAGAGTTAGAGGGGGGTAGAGTTAGAGGGGGGTAGAGTTAGAGGGGGGTAGAGTTAGAGGGGGGTAGAGTTAGAGGGGGGTAGAGTTAGAGGGGGGTAGAGTTGGAGGGGGGTAGAGTTAGAGGGGGGTAGAGTTAGAGGGGGTAGAGTTAGAGGGGGTAGAGTTAGAGGGGGGTAGAGTTAGAGGGGGGTAGAGTTAGAGGGGGGTAGAGTTAGAGGGGGGGTAGAGTTAGAGGGGGGTAGAGTTAGAGGGGGGTAGAGTTAGAGGGGGGTAGAGTTAGAGGGGGGTAGAGTTAGAGGGGGTAGAGTTAGAGGGGGGTAGAGTTAGAGGGGGGTAGAGTTAGAGGGGGGTAGAGTTAGAGGGGGGTAGAGTTAGAGGGGGGTAGAGTTAGAGGGGGGTAGAGTTAGAGGGGGGTAGAGTTAGAGGGGGGTAGAGTTAGAGGGGGGTAGAGTTAGAGGGGGGTAGAGTTAGAGGGGGGTAGAGTTAGAGGGGGGTAGAGTTAGAGGGGGGTAGAGTTAGAGGGGGGTAGAGTTAGAGGGGGGTAGAGTTAGAGGGGGGTAGAGTTAGAGGGGGGTAGAGTTAGAGGGGGGTAGAGTTAGAGGGGGGTAGAGTTAGAGGGGGTAGAGTTAGAGGGGGTAGAGTTAGAGGGGGTAGAGTTAGAGGGGGGTAGAGTTAGAGGGGGTAGAGTTAGAGGGGGTAGAGTTAGAGGGGGTAGAGTTAGAGGGGGTAGAGTTAGAGGGGGGTAGAGTTAGAGGGGGGTAGAGTTAGAGGGGGTAGAGTTAGAGGGGGTAGAGTTAGAGGGGGGTAGAGTTAGAGGGGGGTAGAGTTAGAGGGGGTAGAGTTAGAGGGGTTAGAGTTAGAGGGGGTAGAGTTAGAGGGGGTAGAGTTAGAGGGGGTAGAGTTAGAGGGGGGTAGAGTTAGAGGGGGTAGAGTTAGAGGGGGTAGAGTTAGAGGGGGTAGAGTTAGAGGGGGTAGAGTTAGAGGGGGTAGAGTTAGAGGGGGTAGAGTTAGAGGGGGTAGAGTTAGAGGGGGTAGAGTTAGAGAGGGTAGAGTTAGAGGGGGGTAGAGTTAGAGGGGGTAGAGTTAGAGGGGGTAGAGTTAGAGGGGGGTAGAGTTAGAGGGGGTAGAGTTAGAGGGGGGTAGAGTTAGAGGGGGGTAGAGTTAGAGGGGGGTAGAGTTAGAGGGGGGTAGAGTTAGAGGGGGGTAGAGTTAGAGGGAGGTAGAGTTAGAGGGAGGTAGAGTTAGAGGGAGGTAGAGTTAGAGGGAGGTAGAGTTAGAGGGAACGATTCCCATTCGGAATATTATATAACTAAACCAGAGTCCGGATACAGTATTACAGAGGTATGGATACTGTTACGCTGGAGTAAGGATACTGTTACGCTGGAGTAAGGATACTGTTACGATGGAGTAAGGATACTGTTACGCTGGAGTTTAGGTATATTTTGCGATGAAATGTGGATTTAATTACAAGCAGGAGTATGGATACTATTGCACTGGAAAATAATTTTGTTGCATTCGAATATTGATATAATTATATGGACCACAAATAACTACAAGTATTTATGTGACAGAGTGGCGCCCCTTGTGTAAGTGGTCACCCCTGGTGTAAATGGTCACCCCTGGTGTAAGTGGTTCCCCCTGGTGTAAGTGATCCCCCTGGTGTAAGTGCTTCCCCCTGGTGTAAGTTGTTCCCCCTGGTGTAAGTGGTCACCTCTGGTGTAAGTGGTTCCCCCTGGTGTAAGTGATCCCCCCTGGTGTAAGTGGTTCCCCCTGGTGTAAGTGGTTCCCCCTGGTGTAAGTGATCCCCCCTGGTGTAAGTGGTCCCCTCTGGTGTAAGTGGTCACCCCTGTTGTAAGTGGTCCCATCTGTTGTAAGTGATCCCCCCTGGTGTAAGTGGTCACCCCTGGTGCAAGTGGTCCCCCCTGGTGTAAGTGATCCCCCTTGGTGTAAGTGTTCTCCCTGGTGTAAGTGGTCATCCCTAATGTAAGTGGAAGATTTCTGAAAAAGAAAAACCTGTTATTACACGAGAGTTTTCTAAATACTCTATAACAGCTGGGCATTAGATACACTGGAGTGGAATAATTTATTAACAACAAATTTCACTGAAATTGCCACAACTCTTCCAGAGACTAAGGCCTAAAGGGTTCATGAGGGAATCGATCGAGTATTGCCTTAACTGTTGTATTTAGAAATACAACACAAATAAAACTTAATACAACCCTCAGATAGACATAAGGATAAAAACACCTTTCTTATTCCGTATTCAAGAACAAACACATACACATTTTCATTCTTCCCGTCCGGAATTCGGGCGTGGAATGGGTTGCCTGAAAAAACCAGGAAAACCAACACTTTATCAACATTTAAATCTCTAATAAAAATGCAGGACTAAACACAAACCATAGATAAGAGTAGGGCGCAATAATCTTCTGTATAGAAGGAGCGTCTGTAAACAGATAAGATAAGATAACTGAGTAAACCATACAACAAGCCGCACTATTACGGCGTAAGATCCAGCTTCTTTTGTGTAACTGGCTAACAATCTTTCCTCTTCAACTACCATGCTGTTTCTACCGTTTCAGAAACAGCTTACTGAAAAAATAAATTAAAATCAAGGGAAGGGGGCGATTGGGAATTAAAGATTGGAATCGTGGGTAAATGTTGTGAATGAATGGTGAACATTAAAATGGAAGAGATGCCAAAGTTGAGAGGTTAGAGGTTGTGTTTTGGATGTAGACAACCTATTTTTAGAATACGTTGCTCGTGTACAGTGTACTGATGTAAACAACTTGCTTGATAAACGCTGAAGGTTCCTGAAGAGTTGGTTTTGTTTATTAGTTCTTAAGTGTTTTTAAGCCTGTTTTTCCTGTTTGTTTTCTCCAAAGTGCATTTGTTTTATTCTTTCAAATTATTGTTGGAGACATCCTTAAAGCTAAAATGTGCGAATTGCACCATCCTACATACTAATACCAACACCCTGTAAATTGCACCATCCTACAAATACAAACACCCTGTAAATTGCACCATCCTACAAATACAAACACCCTGTAAATTGCACCATCCTACAAATACAAACACCCTGTAAATTGCACCATCCTACAAATACAAACACCCTGTAAATAGCACCATCCTACAAATACCAACACCCTGTAAATAGCACCATCCTACAAATACCAACACCCTGTAAATAGCACCATCCTACAAATACCAACACCCTGTAAATAGCACCATCCTACAAATACAAACACCCTGTAAATAGCACCATCCTACAAATACAAACACCCTGTAAATAGCACAATCCTACAAATACCAACACCCTGTAAATAGCACAATCCTACAAATACCAACACCCTGTAAATAGCACCATCCCCTCAAATAGCACCACTTTTGGTTTAGTCCAAAAAATATGTCAGACTGTTGACAGGTTGTTTCACTTTTTTTGTTCTCTCAACTTTTCAATTTTAGTTTTTAAATGCCGGTCTTAGGTACGAAGTGGTTCAAGATTCGCCGAGCTGCCAAACCACTTGACCACACTTCACTAAACGCACAAAACGCATGTCCGACGTTGGTCCCCGTGCATCTCAACAGTCAACAGACCTCCAATAACTGAACCAACCTGCTATCGTTATGACGCCCCCTATCGGAGTGCACTACGCACGCCTTCAATACCCGATAATCTCGAACCGATAGCGGAGCTGTGCTACACATTTAAAGAAACGTATCGAGCACGCGTTTAAGACCAAAAAAAATAAAGAGAGAGAGAGCAAAAACACGGTAAAAACAACATACAGCACAAAACAAGTCCAACTGTAGTTAGAACAGATAACGCCAGTCTGTGTAGCACATGGTCGCGGTCTTCAAGGGATGGTAGCAATGAACTGTCTCGATAAGACGTCCATCGCATCCGTGATGATCGTAAAGAAATCGAACGGTAGGGGACGGGATGGGGAATGTGGGACGAGTGGGGGATTGTGGGACGAGAGGGGGATTGTGGGACGAGAGGGGGATTGTGGGACTGTGTGGGGATTGTGGGACGTGGTGGGGATTGTGGGACGGGGTGGGGATTGTGGGACGGGATGGGGATTGTGGGACGCCTGGCGATCATGAAAGTGAAATTACCTCTACCGTTGAGCACATTACTGGAAAGTAAGTCCACAGTGAAGAATATTTAGTACAAAATTTCCCCCAAAGCCCAGGGTGCTACAGAGATAATACGCTACACGGAAATATGGCTACAGAGTGGCGAACTACAGAGAAATGATACCAAAGAGAATGGGTCTTAAAGGGGCCGTCCATAAAGTACGTCACGCTATTATTGACAATTTTAACTCCCCCCTCCCCCTTGTCACAAACTGTCACAAATCTCGGACCCCCCCCCCTAAAGTACGTCACACTTTCGAACAAAAATGTTGTATTTTATTAACAAAATAATTAAAATTTAATATAAAACACCGTGACGTCATACATGGCCGGACCCCCCTCTCCCCCCTGTCACACTTTCTTACACCCCCCTCCCCCCCCCTCTGGAGCGTGACGTACTTTATGGACGGCCCCAAAGGTTAAATGGCATTAAAATGATAAGTTATCTATTCATCATTTTGTGTATGTTGAAATGTATGCAAGATTTAATTTAAAAATACAACAGTATCTCCCCATATTGTGCCTATTTATCGTCCAATATGTATTTTGTCAGCCAATAATCTTAAATCTTATGTCCATATTCATTCATTTGTCATCTATCGTTTCCCCATAAAGCATGTAGGCACCTATCTAATGTCCCCTTTGTCCCTTTGTAACGGAAAAGCCACAATCATTTAAAAGTAGGAAGTCGTCTTTTCAGCAAACACAAAAATGTGTGGGGTAGGAAACAATTTGTATTGTTTCTTTTTTATATAACTTTTTTTCCCAGCCAGATTTTTTAACGACCAAAGTTTGAATGTGGTGGCAAGGGCTTCATGGTCCGTCTCATTAACATAATTTTATAAGGAAGCATTTACATGCGCGTCACAAATCATTTGGACAACACAATCAAATTATTAGCATAGCTCGCCCTGACATTGATAGACGCCCGGTAAAGATAGGGTGTAACCTGTAACCATCAAATCATTAGCATATCATGCCCTGCCACAGACAAATGCCCTGCAACTGACAAATGCCCTGTCACTGAAAAATGCCCTACCATTGAAAAATGCCCTGCCACTGACAAATGCCCTGCCACTGACAAATGCAATGCAACTGACAAATGTCCTGCCAATAACAAAGGGCCTGTCATCGAAAAATTTCCTGCCGTTGACAAATGCCCAGGCCAAAAAACAAATGCCCTGCCATTGACAAATGCCCTGTCACAAACATATGCCCTGCCATTGACAAATGCCTTGTCATAAACATATGCCCTGTCATTGACAAATGCCCTGCCAAAAACAAATGCCATGTCATACACTTTGGCCAAACTTCCTGCGCCATCATTCCACTACTCTACGACTCTCCAACGCCACCTGCTTACCTCCCACTTGCTTTATACCTCAAACTTGCTTTATACCTCACACTTGTTTTATACCTCCCACTTGCTTTATACCTCACACTTGCTTTATACCTCACACTTGTTTTATACCTGACACTTGCTTTATATCTCACACTTGTTTTATACCTCCCACTTGCTTTATACCTCACACTTGCTTTATACCTCACATTTGCTTTATACCTCACACTTGCTTTATACTGCACACTTAAAAAGTTTGAGAAGCAATGCCCTAGAGTATAACAAAAAAGAGGGCACCCCGGCAATAAGGCTGCCAAGCTGTAGCAAGTAGTTGACCTAACAAATATTACAAAATCAAATAAATATAGTTGAATGTTATTGAACAAATAAAACAAAATTAAGAAGTAATACGTGATGTGATGGAGCACTGCATGGACCACCACATTATGGGGCACTGCATGGACCACCACCTTATGGGGCACTGCATGGACCACCACACTATGGGGCACTGCATGTACCACAACATTATGGGGCACTGCATGGACCACCACATTATGGGGCACTGCATGGACCACCACATTGTGGGGCACTGCATGGACCACCACATTATGGGGCACTGCATGGACCACCACATTATGGGGCACTGCATGGACCACCACCTTATGGGGCACTGCATGGACCAACACATTATGGGGCACTGCATGTACCACAACATTATGGGGCACTGCATGGACCACCACATTATGGGGCACTGCATGGACAACCACATTATGGGGCACTGCATGGACCACCACATTGTGGGGCACTGCATGGACCACCACATTATGGGGCACTGCATGGACCACCACATTATGGGGCAGAAAAATAGTGTATCACTACTGATTGTAAAATATGTATCTCTATGGTATTAAAATATTATCCTTTGTACTCTGTGTATAAAATTGTTGCTTTATAAAAGTACATTTCGCTATTTAATATTATTCACAAATTTTTCATGAGAAACTTTTGTTACTTTTTCTATGCTTCTCGGCTTAGTCTGGTTGGCTTAGTCTGGTTGGCTTAGTCTGGTTGGCTTAGTCTGGTTGGCTTAGTCTGGTTGGCTTAGTCTGGTTGGCTTAGTCTGGTTGGCTTAGTCTGGTTGGTTAATGCTTTGAATCCAGTTGTCCGTAATTCTGTTGCTACAGAGTTATCATGAAGTTTTTCCAAGAAAAATCATCTAGCCACAATCATTTATACCCAACGTTCTATAGTACGTTCTCAATTTTTAGAATCTGTACAAAAGCATTATAATTTTCTTTGAGACATTTGAAGTCAAATATACTCTGGCCATAAATGACTCTGGCCATAAATGACTCTGGCCATAAATGACTCTGGCCATAAATGACTCTGGCCATAAATGACTCTGGCCATAAATGACTCTGGCCATAAATGACTCTGGCCATAAATGACTCTGACCATAAATGACTCTGACCATAAATGACTCTGAACATAAATGACTCTGACCATAAATGACTCTGACCATAAATGACTCTGACCATAAATGACTCTGACCATAAATGACTCTGGCCATAAATGACTCTGGCCATAAATGACTCTGGCCATAAATGACTCTGATCATAAATGACTCTGACCATAAATGACTCTGGCAAATTGTTACAAGATTACCACGGGGAGTTCTGTTCATATTGTGAGCCTATTAGCCCGGTATTTCTTGTGATTATTTGTCAGTCACACATAGCGAGACCTAAACCAGGAACTCGGTCACTAGAAGGTATACAGCTGGATTTGGTAAGTGTGGATGAAAATATTTGTAAATTTGAGGACATTCCCGGTAAACATTGTCATTTTTAACGCAATTTCCCTTGGGAATTGCGTTTATACTTTTGAAATGACTGTGCACTGTGCGAGCTTGCACATGCTACTCTTCCTGAACCATGCCAGATAGAGGGTTCGGGTCTTTTGCAAATATGCTAAGGAGGTCCCAAGGATGTGCAACGGTCAAAACAATACCGAAAAGGTTTACTGGATTTCCTGGAAAATCCAAAAAAACCCGAAAAAATATCAGTATTTTGTCAATTTCTCGACCTTCTTCAGGAAAAAAAAGTATTTTTTCCGTTAAACTTGGATTCTATGATATCTTTGAGCCCCATCTCCAGCAATCCGTGCAGACTTAGCCGGATATACGATGTCTCGGCTTTAACTGGTTGTATTCATTTGACAATTGACAGATTCACTAATTGTATTCATCTGACAATTGACAGATTCACTAATTGTATTCATTTGACAATTGACATATTCACTAATTGTATTCATTTGACAATTGACAGTTTCACTAGTTGTATTTATTTGACAACTATGATCTAGAAGTTTTATAGTGCAAGTGTCTTGGAGCATGCAACAACAATCACAAGATGTTTACAATAGCGTGACGTATTTACTTGATCCCAAACACACACCTTTTCCTTGTTACATACGCAAACTATTCGCTTTTTTGCACTTACTTTACTAACAAAAAAATTTTCAATGTCTGTCTGTGACTGATATTCGTCTGGAGTGACGTGTACAATGTGTACATCACTTAACTGGGGATTTAAAAAAAAAGAGTTTATGAAGAAAGTACGGTAACTGCTTTGATAACAATCAACGTCAAATCCTTTCAATGATTAGAAGACAGAGGCGTGTTGAGAAATACGTGTATTGTAAAATACGGTAATTATTTCCCGCCTGTGTGCGTTTGTTTGTAGTCGAGATCCGTAGCACTGTGACTTCCTTTCCCTTTATTATATACGAGCAACAAAGCCCGTCCAAGGACGTTCCGCCACCGTTCGTGTCATGTTGTAACTCCCCTCCAACAGCCGTCTCGACCGGCATTGCATGTGCATCACGTCAAAAATACTATTCATTATAGTTAAAATAAATAACTCGTAAAAACAGAGCTTTTGACTATAAATCCCAACGCGCATAACTCAAAATAAAGTCTTGGAAGAAATACTGCACCAAAAATAACTCGTTTTGAACGTCCGCGTAAACGTGTTCAATATGATTGGCTGTAGGAGTCATATGTGTTTGAGGGACCAATCGCTATCGATGACCAGACAGAACGGACAGAAACTACAGAAATTTGCCTTATATTATATAGGATACTTGAATATTATGATTTATGTTATAATAAGTTTTATAGGAATAAAATATATATACAGAAAAAATTGCCATAAAAGATTTCTTTAAAAATATCAGGTCAGGAAACACTTATACGTCCCAGCATTTCTCTGATGCCACTTCCCAAGTCCATGGTCGAATTTATGATAGGCTCGGATGCCATCGGCGGACGGATTCGATTTCATTACATTCACTATACACCAAAGTGATTATTCCCTGGTTGTTCCTCCTATTCCTGGGGATCAGGGATGTTTGCAGGTTGAGTTAGTGTTGAAATTTTTACATTCCGGTCGAGCTGCGCATGTCTGGGGAAAGCTCTATTTCAAGATTCCTTAAAACCCATTTTTCATTTTTCATCGTGCCTAAGAGCATGATGATATCCTCGTTTTGTTTAGTTTTTTAGTGGAGGGGGGGGACTGGAGGAGGGGAGCAAACTCAATCCTGCTCCAAACGTTTGTGTCTCGCTAACCCACTAAACACAGAACAACTTTCTTGAAAACTTATTAAAATTTTAAAACTAGCTTTCCATCTTTCGTTTGACAGGCCATTAAGATAAAAAATACTAAAAGAAAATAGCTTTATCTTACTCATTTGCCAATACCCTTTCAAATCTGTTTTTAAAAAATTAACTACACGTGTATTAAAAACAATTGTTTAAAATTTTGGCCTATAGACATGACATTTTTAACTTTGACAGATGCTAAGTAGAAAAGGAAACATAAGAATCATGCTGCAGCCATGGATTCGGTGCCGATGAATCAGGTTTTAGCTGTTGTTTGGGGGTTTGTTCAACATAATGGTCATCTTTATTAGAAAGTAGTCAAATAATTTTTCTTTGAAACGAAAAATGTATAAGTGGACAAACTGCGTGCAGCAAGAAAATGATATTTTAGAAGTTAAAAAAATGTAACTATGTTGCATAAATATGTGTTAAGTTACTATGAGAATCTTGTCATCTTGTTATGTTAGCTAAACACCAGATTTTGCTTCAAATGTATTATTGATTACAGTAAAAGTCCGATAATACGGCATCCAACAGTCCGGAATGCCCGATAGTCCGACATCGCTCCGAAAATTGTTAAAAAGTTGGTTTTCTCCAAAAGTGTGTCTTTAAAGCAAATAAAAACGCCTGAGAGCTATTCGGATGTTTTCGGTGTAGTTCGGGGAAGCGCTCGGTATTGTTCGGAAACAATTAGCGGCCGGCTAGTCTCAGCTGTCACAATAAATACAGGTGCAGTGAAGCATATATAATCTATCACGAAGCGTCTCGCCATTTTTGTGTTCATCTCTTTTACTTTTACTGAGGCTAGAACTAGCTACAGTGCTTCAGAAATGATTTATTTTCATATCATTCATTAGAAATGAATTTTATACTAAACGCCAAAAGTCAAGAAAACAAAAAGACATTCGTCACTTTTTTAAAATCTAAGTGAAATATGTTTTACAGTACGTGTTCATACATTATATGAAATGTAAAATAAACTTTGTTGTATTTGCATACTGTATTTGTAGTTTAATTATTAACCTAAATGTTCTTATAATTACGATTTATGTAAGTATGTAGTTTTAAAAAAAACAAAGTGCATGTGTTTTACGGCAAAGCCTACACTAAAAAGAAGGGGCACCGACCGATAGACCGGAATTTTCGATAGTCCGGCACCGAGCCGGTCCCGAACGTGCCGGATTATCGGAATGTTACTGTACTTGAATGCAAGATTGACGTTCTTCTTTCAAATGCATACCATCTTTCGTCTGGTCCAACCACATGTGTTTCAATTAACAACAAGGGTCTATACTTGACATTATAAAAGCCACTCGTAGGGTGGAGAAAAATCTGGCCATCTTGAGTATGCCACTTGATTTATAGTTTGGAAATTCCAACAATGTCGTAAACATGACGTGTCGTTGTTTAACTTCTTACATCGTTTTCACATGAGTGTGTCTTAACCCAGGAGGTGTTTAAACTTTCTGGCACTTTTTGTTATATACTGAAAGGCCAAATAAATATTTCACTATAACACAAATATGTTCTATACAGTGGAACCTCTCATAACAAGCATAATTCGTTCCAGAATCATACTCGTTAAGCGAAACACTCGTTAAACGAAACACTTTTCCCCATATAAATCAATGTCAAATACGAGAATGCGCTCCATGCTGAAAAGATTATGATTTTTTTAAAAATAAATTTTATTAACATTTATTCAAAATAAAATTACTTATGAATTGTTAAGGTACGTATGTACAAATATGAATTTACGACAAATAATTTAATAATTAATCCTTTTTAACTAGAAAACTGTCTAAAGACATTTGTTTTTGCCGACGCTTCAAATTTGACGAAAATGTGTCACAGCATTATCATTGAATAAATGATCGTTGTTGTTGACCGATTGTATGTGTAAATGATCGTTGTTGTTGGCCGATTGTATGTGTACATGATCGTTGTTGTTGACCGATTGTATGTGTAAATGATCGTTGTTGTTGGCCGATTGTATGTGTACATGATCGTTGTTGTTGACCGATTGTATGTGTAAATGATCGTTGTTGTTGACCGATTGTATGTGTAAATGATCGTTGTTGTTGACCGATTGTATGTGTAAATGATCGTTGTTGTTGACCGATTGAATGTGTAAATGATCGTTGTTGTTGACCGATTGTATGTGCGCGCTAGTCTTATAGCCACTCTCACACCTTGTTCTCTCTCTTCACAAAGATTTTACGTTTCATTTCAGCAGTTATTTTTTTAATCTCTTATGATTGTCTTCTTGTGGTTTTTTTTAATGCGAAGATGTTTTATCACAGGTTATTATTACACTTTGCACATAAAAAATGTACGAATACTGTCTGAATACAAAATTTGTAAAAACTGGTGATCACACACGAAAACAATACGCCAACATACCGATTTGTCGTACATTGTTAGGTTAGACGGGTCCGTGTGCCAAATTTCAGTTCGATCGGATCATGGGAAGTGGGTCATTTTTTACTTCTGTTTTTCCGCCCGCCCAAGACAGACAGAGAGAGAGAGAGAGAGACAGAGACGCCGGTGAAGTTAATATAAGGGATTTAATAAAACAAACCCGTAAAAACAAAGTTTTTGACTATAAATCCCTTATATATGAGACAGAACTTAAAGTATTTACAAATATCTACAGACTGAATCTGTCTTTACTCCCCTTTGCTTTTAACCCAAAAAGGGTGGGGTGGGGGTGGGAGAGGGGAAAGGTCTTGTCACCGATCGCTGGGGAAAGTTCACCGTGAAACGCCAAATGTAAACAAAAGCACGCCGCTTTACCTGGTTTAAGCACGAGACGTGTTCACACCGGTGGCTGGCCTGAAGTCAAGTGACCCGTAAAATGTAAACGATAGTGACCTCTACATATAGTTTATATAGATAAACTAAAAATGCATTAATTTAATTACGGTACGTTTGATCGATCTGAAATTTTGATACGATGCATTGTTAGGTCAGACGGGTCCGTGTGCCAAATTTCAGTTCGATCGGATCATGGGAAGTGGGTCATTTTCGACTTCTGTTTTTCCGCCCGCCCGCCGAGCCCAAGACAGAGAGAGAGAGAGAGACGGCCGCGAAGTTAATATAAGGGATTTAAAAAAACAAACCCGTAAAAACAAAGTTTTTGACTATAAATCCCTTATATATGAGACATAACTAACAGTATTGATTATTTTCAAACATTTACAGACTGAATCTGTCTTAACACAAGTTTGCTTCATAACCCTAGGGGGGAGGGGTGGGTGGGAGGGGGAGAGGGGAAAAGTCTGGTCACCGATTCGCTTGACCGAGCTCAGAGTGACACGTAAAATGTAAACAAAAGCGCACCGTCGTTTCGTTGGGTCGCCTCAATGCTCAAACTTTCACGTGGCAAAAAAACAATAACAAATCGTGAATTTAAATTACATACCTCATATAAGGATAAACTAAAAATACATTAATTTAATTACGGTACGTTCGATCGATCTGAAATTTTAATACGATGCATTGTTAGGTCAGACGGGTCCGTGTGCCAAATTTCAGTTTGATCGGATCATGGGAAGTGGGTCATTTTTTACTTCTGTTTTTCCGCCCGCCCGCCCGCCGAGCCCAAGACAGAGAGAGAGAGACGGCCGCGAAGTTAATATAAGGGATTTAAAAAGAGACTTCCCTTTTCTGCGTAACTCGTTATGCGAAGTGTCGCTCTTTAAGGGAGTAACTTCTTCACATTTTACTCGCTATGAGAGGTGCTCGTATGAGAGATTCCACTGTATTTCACATAAATGTAAGATCTCAAATTATAATCAGTTCTTAGCATGGGCGTCGCTAGGAATTTTTCTAGCAAAAAAATCCCTTTTTAAAAAATATTTTTAACTGGCAATGCCATACAGGTACAATTTTCAATTAAATTCAAGTTCAGTATAAAATAAGGGTTGAAAAAAGCCTTAGAAATTAATAAGACTTACAAATTAGTACTGTAATAGTTAAAATACAACATTTATTAATGCATTTAATAAATTTTAAAAAAAATTCTCAAATGTAGGGGGAGCAAATGCCCCCCTTGCCCCCCCCTTCCCTACGCCCATGGTTCTTAGGTACACATCAATCTATATAGAACCTTCCTAAAATAACTTATCGAGGATTTTGTGATTGTTTTTCTTCGTTTAATATAAAAGAAGGGCTTGAATCAATATTCCTTCTAAGGTTTTTTGGTTCCTGTGAAAAATAAATCAACTCGTGTTAAAAATTGTAAAGGATCCATTTTTTCTGTGAACATTTTACATCCAATAAACATAAACATATGATCCTTATAAAAAAAATTGATGCGCGGTTATTCATAACTGCTGCGCGGCGTCAGTCACAAAGCTGTGCGGTGACAGACAGAAAGCTGCGCGGCGTCAGAGAATTATTGTTTATCCGTCTATATATTAAACATTTCCAATTAGCTCAAACTTTTTTACAGGATTTTTACAGTCTACATTTGCTGAAATTTCTACAAATTGCAGTCTGAAGTCTACAAATTGTTCAACTTTTTTTGCTGTCTACTTTTGCAACAAATACTTTTTTTTTAATTGTCGGCACGACTTTTTCAGATGTTTGAAAGTAAATTTTTGGATCATAGGACGCGGCAAACAATGACATCATGGGAAGCCGAAAACAATGAATTCCTAAGACGCCGCAAACAATGAGATCATAGGACGCCGCAAACAAATAATGGAAAGAATAAAGTATACATTTATAAAGTTTATTAGGCATTTATGCCTATCTCTCACTTTTAACCCCGTTCCGATCATGTAAGCAGAGGCGTCAGTAAGGTTGGTGTCAACATGGTGTCCTCATGGTGTCACCCCCTCGCGACTTACCTCATAGACCTCCTCCGAGTCGAGTGCCAAATGACGGGGACATACAGAATTGTACATTTTGGTGTCACCCCTTGCGATGTTGTGACCCGGTTTCGGTCCGCACCCACCGCAACCCCACCCCTAGTGACGCCTCTGCATGTCAGTATTTTCACATTCGAATCGGTACAGGTTGCGTGTTGATCCAATATGTTCCCCAACTTTCATCATCGCATGCTGCCTGCAAGTACCATGATCCGCCACTGCTCACGTCTGAAACCAAATTTCATCACCTGCCGTCACAGCAATTACCACAATTTCACGATAACAATTCTTCACATTTCTGCGGAACCAATTTGTGGTTGGTTCACCGCTGCAGGGAATGTGTCGTCTTTTGTTCTTATTGTCTCCCTTCCTTTGACCTTAAAAATTATCTCTCTTCTTTTGACCTTTTAAACGGCGGGACAAACATAACGTTAGGCAAGGTCACATTTGTTCAATAGCTTTGGGGAATCTCTAAGTCCAACTTTGAATGAATTGTTACAGAAAGACGCTGTACTCACTCAACAGAGAGGATCTTAGGCCAATGTGTTTTGTTATATTTTATTGGGAAAATTGATGTTACAAGGCTCTTAAATGTGCATATTTCTTAAAATATCGATTCAGATTCAGAAACACACTTTGAAACGACAGTGACAGAAAATTCCTGACCATAACATACGCTGACAACAGTGACAGATACAGTCTTACAATAACAGTGACAGCAGTGACAGATACAGTCTTACACTAACAGTGACAGCAGTGACAGTTACAGTCTTACGCTAGCAGTGACAGATACAGTCTTACACTAACAGTGACAGCAGTGACAGATGCAGTCTTACACTAACAGTGACAGCAGTGACAGATACAGTCTTACACTAACATAGAGTGACAGATCCAGTCTTACAATGGCGCGGGAGATAGCAGCGTCAGCATATGTTTAAACTTACAACTCATTCACAATTCACACTACGCGTGCATCTGTTTACATGGGGTTGACAGAGTGGTTGTCTGTCTCGGCCAACTGCGTGGGTGTAAGTTGTTTTCGTTGTATGGAGTGGCAAAAATCTCGTTCCGCCTGAGTAGATGGCCCTTCCATTTGCAATGCCTCTGTTTTTTTTTAAAACTATCTCTTCTCAGGGAGGTAAAAAAATATGTATTGTCGGCGTCATTCCTGTGGGGAAACAATTAGACCAGACTGGTGGCCAGACCTGTAGTAACTGAGAGCCACTAGACCAGCGGTGGCCAGACCTTTAGTAACTGAGAGCCACTAGACCAGCGGTGGCGAGACCTGTAGTAACTGAGAGCCACTAGACCAGCGGTGGCCAGACCTGTAGTAACTGAGAGCCATTTTAAAATATAAACACATTTTTGAGAGCCGCATTGAAGCACTATGGCTCATTAATCCTGCTTTAGACATGTCCAGTAATACTTGCAACATGTCTTTCATAAATTGTACGCAAGCCGCAATGTGAGAACAGAAGAGCCGCATACGGCTCGTGGGCCGCAGTTTAGCCACTGTTAAATTAGACTTTACCTCAAGAGCGGTAAAGTTTGATACTGTTTATCATAGTTATCAACTAGTAGTGCTTTTACAAGGGATGATTTTCGGGCCAAATAATAAGTGTGTAAAGACTTTCTTTTACTCTGTGGCCCCTTTTATTCATTTTGTTAACGTTATTAAAACTGGCACCGGGTATCTGACCAAACAGGACGCCGATCAACGTTTTTGCTATACCGGGCTGACCCTGGTCAAGCCACCAAGTCTGTTTACTGAATGTTGACCTTATTGAACGTGAAAATGAACAGTGAGAACTGGGAGTAAATTCCATCAGGTCCGAGAATGTCAGGCATGTACTGATGGCCCGCTGGCCTACGTGCACGGCAGCATTGGTGATGCAACGAAGTCGCCGAAAGTCTCATGTGTGGTAATGTGGTTGTTGACGAACAGACTGGTGGTGCCACGCAGTGAACAGATCCGTCAGTGGCACAGGCCATGTGAAGATGTCGGTCAGGTGGTACATGGTGTCGGTGCTAGGTGTGGCTAATGGATACGAACGCCCCAAACCCGTCACTGATATTTTATTAATCGTACATTTGTAATCTAAAGTAAACACAAGTTTTGAAGGTGGAAGATAATAAAATTACCAGTTTGTCATTCTCTCCTGAAATATGGGCGTCTGCACGGGAGAGACGATGCTTCCGATCTGAATTTTGAATGTCTCTCATGCAGGAATAAAATTAAATTGGTAAAGAAACAAAATACTCTATTTTCTAGTTATTTTGGGAGAGGCGGGTGGATTATGTTAGAATTAAATCTTCAGATTGTATGGTCTAGATTAGGCTGTGCATTGAAGTACACAGTGCATTGAACTACACAGTGCATTGAACTACATAGTGCATTGAACTACAATTCTCAAGTGCTGGTGACCCATGTATAACTGCACAGCTAGTCGACCTTGACTGTAACGTGCAATAACATCAAACACGAAATACATTTCAAAAACTTTCCCAGCAATATTTCATTCAATAATTACAGAATCTGATCATTGTTGTTGCTTTAAAGAAAAGAAGAAAAAAACTAGAGAGATCATAAAGCTTTTGGTAAAAAAATATTTGTTTGAATCCAAAACAAAAATTGCAATAGAAAAATCGAGCCAGTGTTATAGAAAATCAATTAATGGAGGGGGCTGTTTAAAAATAAAACTAGAGAAATGACAAGGCAGATGACCGGAAACTCTTTGAGGCAAGAATATTTTTCTTAAGAAAAAAAAAGATGTTGAGGGTCAAAGATGAGACTCGTAACTCGTAGCCCACAAAATTCTACTATATCTATTTCTATATCTACTATATCTATGTTTCTGTATTTATTTTCATTACCTTTATTTATTTAATTTATAGATTATTTTTCTAGGGTTGGGGGTCTTTCTGTGTGACAATCACCGCTCTGTTCCATGTACATTATTCTGGATATTTTGAGCAAACATACACTTGAGTGATTAGGATGCAGCTTTCAGACGACTGATTCAAGGGTTCTATCTAGATGGCTTGAAATTCCTAAAAGAACTAAAAATCCCGAGATAAATAATTAATGGATCAATTAAACAACATTAAAACAACTGCTGGAGTTTCAGGGATTTTTTTCTCCGAATTCTGTAATCTGTAATCTGTAATTTGTAATCTGTAATATGTTATATGTAATCTGTAATCGTTGGTACAAAAATACGAGGGCCGGTAATCTTAAAATGTGTAAATAATAATAATAATAATAATAATAATTTTAAAAAATTAAAAAGAAGAATTTTATCAAAATTTTGAAGTTGATAATTCTTTCTAGAGATTATCAACGTATTAGGTTCTTGAAATCAAAACTGTCAGTCAAACGACATCTTGTTACCAAACATGGTATATATATATATATATATATATATATATATATATATATATATATATATATATATATATATATATATATATATATAATATATATATATATAATGGTGTTAAATGGGCCACCCCATTATATCCAGGCAGACCCAGTAAGACTCTGGCTTAACATCAGATCTTCCAAGTTCTTACAAACTCTTAAATCTCAACCAACTGCACAGTCCCTACCCCCCCCCTCAAAACGGCACCGGTCCTCTGAGACACAAGTAATTTAATTTTTTAACATGGCTTCAAACAGATGATACAATGTTTATTTCGGCCCTCACATTCACACCCCTTCTTTAAAATGAAATGTTATTAATTCCAGTGTGTAAGATTTATACAACTGTCACTACTTAAAGATATTTATGTTCCACTTAATGGGATATTTCTCTGCAACAATATTAAGGTCTTATCTGATTTCTGTCAGCATTATCAGTCAGAAGTTTAATCACTCTAACGTTTCAAGTTAAATTTAAAGTAATCGAGGTCCATAGTATAGGAATAATACGTTTCTGGTTCAGAGGAGAAATATCATTTAAAATTTTGTATTTACTTTCTTTTTAATTAAATTTTTTTTAAAGATAATTATCCGTATTTTTAAAAAAATTCTATAGTTACTTCACAAAAGCTTACTCATTGGCCCTTATCAGGTAAGAGGCAGGTAACTTGACTTGTCAACGTGTTTGTTAAAAGATGTAAATAAATATAAACTAAACTCTTTTTAAACGCTTGTATTATTTAGCTTGCTGTGTCCATTCGTCCGTCAGTTACAGTCTATGTCTAAATCTTGTAATCAATATTTAGCCAACTTCCGTGGTTCGACTGAGCTGAAAATTTGCATACATATGTATTTCAGATGACAGTGCATAAATTAGTCATACAACATTAATAGTAATCTATATATATAAAAATGAAAGTATTTCTGACTGTCTACTTGTCCTTTATAGCTGACTAAACCATTCATCCGATCGCCATGAAACTTTTGGAGATTTTAAGTACGCCCCCAGGGTGGTAACTGGTATATTTCTTTAAAAAATAACTTTCAAGGGGCGCCGGGGGCCCATAATGGGATTTTCTTCTTATATGAGCTATACAAAAATTATTTTAAGCGATAGCTGCTGGGTGAATTGATGGATCTTAACCAAACTTTGCATATAACAACTTGGTAACCAATATTGAAATACTTTACGGCAATGATTTCCTAATGTCCATTCCTTCGGGGCTGGGGGCCCAAAATGTCATTTTTCATAAACGTTTAAGATTTTATTTCTCTTTCATTTATGAACGATCTTGAGATATATAGATAAAAATATCCATTACGAAATTATATGAACTGAACAGTGTTTTGAACTTTATTGAACTTGAACTATCCCTTAACCCGTCGTTGGGGCACCTTCGTGAACTGCTCACTATCTCACGCCATTGGATCAGGTCCTGTGCTGCCTTTTGAGAGTCGCTGAATAACAGGCCAGTCCACTCTTTGATGTCGTCTTCCCATCTCTTCCTTTGTATGCATCTTTTCCTTCCTCCCTGGACCATGCCTTGCATTATAGTCTTTGCGAGACATCCAGATATTGCCACGTGTCCGTACCATCGTAGTTTCCTTTTCTTAATTGAGGTGAGGAGGTCCTCGTAGGGGCCAACGAAAGCACTTATTTTGTTGCGGACCGCTTCGTTTGTGATGTGCGCTGTGTATGAGATGTTCAGTATCTTTCGGAAACATCTCATCTCTAGCGCATTGATTCTTTTTTAGAGGTCTGCAGTGAGCGTCCAAGCCTCACAACCATACAAGAAGACCAACATCGCCAGAGAGCGCATTAGTCGAATCTTTGATCTCATGGAGATTTTCTTGCTTTGCCAGATGTGTTTTAGTTTGCTCAGTGCTGCCGTTGTTTGGGCCAATCTAGCAAGAATTTCTGGCTTTGAGCCTCTTCGGATATTATGGCCCCTAGACATTTAAAGGTGGAGACCTCTTCGAGTTTTTGTCCGTTTATCGAATTTCATTTGTGAATGTTATATTTGCCATAACCTTGGTCTGCATTGATTTCCATGCCATACGCCTTTGTTGTTTTCTCTAGTTTTGCAATGAATTCTTTTAGTTTGAACTTTATATCTTGCACTAAATGGGCCCTGGGGCCCTTAATGTCGTTTTTTGCTTATATGAGCTATATAAAATTAGTTTATTCGTTAGCTACTGAGTAAAGGAAGTGATCTTAACCAAACTTTGTATACAAAACTTAGTAGCCCATGTTAAAAACTTAAGGGCACTAAACCTCTATTGTCAATTTCTTCGGGGCCGGGGACCCAGGGGGGGGCGGGGACCCAAATGTCTTTTCTGTATACTCTAAGACTCTAAGATATTATTTCCCACTCAATTTTTAACGATCTAAAGAAATATATCTATGATGAAGCGGAATTTAAATGAACAGGTTTTCGAAATGTACATCTTGAACCGAATCGGGCCGAGGGCCCCTTAATGTCGTTTTTAGCTGTATAAAAATTATTTTAAGTGTTAGATAAGGAGAAAATAACTGGATTTTGACCAAACTTAGTATATAAAAACTTAAGAGCCTACATTAAATTACTATTGGGCAATAAACTCCAAGTGTCCATTTCCCCGGAGCTGGGGGCCCCAAATGTCGAAAAATATAGCTTGAGTACAATGGCAATAAAACAATTAAATTATCACTCATTTTGGTGCCAGGACTCTTAATATCGTTTTTTCTTTTGTAAGCTTTTTAAGTATTAATTTATTTATCTCTTTGCTATGAAACTTGGACTTTTTTTTGCACACATTCACGAAGGTTTCTCGCTTAATTGTTTTTAAAACATACCACTTGGTTTCTTTAAATTTATTCATTTTTACTGAGATCGTTCCAACACACGACGGGTCTGCTAGTAATCAATGAATTATATTAATTATTTCATTTGAACTTGCTAGTCAATTTTAAAATGACATTACCCTATATTTTTATAAGTAATGTGCCTTCAATTTTACAAGATCACACGATTTCGATTCCATTAGTCGAATCGGATAGGTGTTAATGTTTTGTTCTTTTCTTTATATTTGATTTCTATAAGGCTAAATTTAAGTTTATTACATATTTTAAATGTATTCAAGGACCTTAAAGTAAGATGTATAAATATTAAAATATTATAATTAATCACGTGCGCCCTAACTCTAAGTCTTTTTTTTTAAATAAAAAATTGCGTCTAATCTCAGAGGCGTCACTAGGGGGGGATGCGGACCGTACCGGGTGACACCATCACAAGGGGTGACACCAAAATGAAAAATGTTGTATGTTCTCGTTATTTGACACTGGCAGACTCGGAGGAGATCTATGGGGTAAGTCGTGAGGGTGTGACACCATGATCTACCGCACTGGGTGACACCAACCCTAGTGACGCCTCTGCGTCTAGTGCGGGGGTGTCCAAACTTTTAGCAAATAGGGCCATATTCCATGAAATAAAAATGCAATGTATGTGGGTGTGCCTCATTAAGGTAATCTTCTCCTATATAATCTCCTCTCCTTATATAATAAAAAGCTATGTTCCGTGCGGTCATCGATAGCGATTGGTCCCTCAAACACAAATGACTTCTACAGCCAATCATATTGAACACGTTTACGCGGACGTTCAAAACGATTTATTTTTGTTGCAGTATTTCTTCCAAGACTTTATTTTGAGTTAAAATTCGTATGTCGGGATATGGGGAAGGGGGTGGGGCGATCCTATCGCGATTTTCAAGACTTTATAAATATCTTAGAAATTACTAAAATTTGATAAATAATGGACAAGTTATAGAATAAACATGTTTGTTGTATACAACATTAATGGCAAGGTACATAGTTTTTGGCTCTGGTTATATTTCAACACATTTTATTTATTGTTAGGTTTTAAAAAATGTGTTGAAATATAACCAGAGCCAAAAGTATTGAGTCGAAAATTGAGATATAAAGACTGTAATTTTTAGTACGCCGACGCCACGTCATTCATTTCATTTACCAAGTTGGTAAAGAAAAATAATATTACGTCATCAAATTTTGCCTTCGGACTTCATAGAATTTAGTACACATAACATCCCATATATTCATTGACTATTTGTAATCGAAATCCACGTTGGTAAACAATTAATCGTCATCGATTTTTATAATTTTTACCTTTAATTTAAAATGTCACCTTTAATTAACAAGCTTGAATCTCAATAACTATCCTTCGTTTAAATTCTTATGTTGAACGTTGTCAAACTGGGGAAAAATTTGGTGTCTTAACGTTCATGATAGATCTCTTAGCATACATAGGACAACCACTGGTCGATTTTTTAAAAACGAATTATAATTATGATCATGTTAATATTTTAATTTATTATTCACTTAATAATGTAATATCGGGAGTCAATAAATGATCAGCCAATTTTTTTAAAAAGTTTTAAGAAATCTTTACGTCACTCCACTAGCCAGTAGAAATCTTTTTAAAAAAACAACTTCTCGCCGTTACGGTTTGTGAGCGCAGACGAGAGAGTGGATTAAAGTTAAACACTGAAGCAACCGTTACTTTCCCCCCAACAACAATCTGCGCTCGATAGTACAAGGAAAAGACAGGCGCTAACCTAGGCAAAGATTAGCCACCATGATGTGCGCGAGATATCGCTAGTTGGCACGTGACCTGTTCAGCTACAAATCGGACACACGGGGACCGCCACGATATCACGGGCAGCAACCACTGTCAGTGCAAGGTGGCACTGAGCACTGGGCTGGGGAAGGGGGGGGGAGAAGGGGGATAGTAGGTACTGGGTGGGGTAAAGACCTATTAGTAAAAAAGACTGTCCGATTTTTTTCGGGCCCAGGGGTACAATATCCTCACAATAAAAACAGTGGATACATATTAATCTTTTTTTCATTTTCTAACTGAAAAAAAACAAACAATAACAACAATAACAAAAATAACAACAAAATACACAAAATCGAAGGATGAAAGAATTTTATTTAAAAAATAATCTTAAATAGTTTATTTAATTTTAAAAAATTAATATTCAAATAAATGAATATTTAAAACTTAATTATTTTTTGAACGCGTTTTTAAATTGATCAGAACTTTTCATTTAATTTTTTTTTCTTCTTAAAATGTGTTTATGTTTGATGTGTATTCTGAAATTTGCGCATTTCCGTGAATGAGTGGGGGGCGGGGGCATAGTAGGAACCTATGAGCGGTGGGGGGGTGGTCACAAACTCCAAAAACTAACTACACTGCTCTGTTGGTGGCAATGTCAAAAAAAGCTTAGTTGAGATCAACGTCAATAAGTGCAAGGTTGAGAACGGTAGCCATGGTGACCACAGGAGTTAGAGTGACCACAATGGCTATGGTGACCACAGGAGTTAGAGTGACCACAATGGCTATGGTGACCACAGGAGTTAGAGTGACCACAATGGCTATGGTGACCACAGGAGTTAGAGTGACCACAATGGCTATGGTGACCACAGGAGTTAGAGTGACCACAATGGCTATGGTGACCACAGGAGTTAGAGTGACCACAATGGCTATGGTGACCACAGGAGTTAGAGTGACCACAATGGCTATGGTGACCACAGGAGTTAGAGTGACCACAATGGCTATGGTGACCACAGGAGTTAGAGTGACCACAATGGCTAGGTGACCACAGGAGTTAGAGTGACCACAATGGCTATGGTGACCACAGGAGTTAGAGTGACCACAATGGCTATGGTGACCACAGGAGTTAGAGTGACCACAATGGCTATGGTGACCACAGGAGTTAGAGTGACCACAATGGCTATGGTGACCACAGGAGTTAGAGTGACCACAATGGCTATGGTGACCACAGGAGTTAGAGTGACCACAATGGCTATGGTGACCACAGGAGTTAGGGTAACAGAAGGAGCAATGATGAATGACTACAGGAGCTTTGGTGAGCCCAGAAACTATGGTGATAACAGAAATTACGATGCGGTGAGATAGTGCTTGATAATTTGATAATTCTAAATCGCATGATAATAAACAAAGTCTTGTTCTTCTTCAAAAGCCAGATTATGGAAATCGTGACCACAAAATGTGATTATTATTATTATTATCAACACTCCATTGAATGTTCTAAATTAAGTATTTTTAACGTCATGACGCAAAGAGATATGTTCCCATCTTCGCTCCGTTACCACCTATAGATTTAATTATCCCCTTCCTCACACATAGGGTAACAGTAAGATGTCTCCATTTCCGAATGAAAACAAACTGGATTAAGTTAAGTATTGCTTTAGTCGGGGGGGGGGAGGTCAAGTGACGTCAAGGTCACGACGCCTGGTGTAAATCTAGCCCAGTACCACCAGGACCGGGTTACGGAACAATTGGATTGACAGTATGGTGACGTCACATGCGGGGTCGGGGAACACTATTACGGGCATTGACTTTCTGCGGCAAGGAATGTCTGAACATATCTAACCACGGCCCATTTCTATATTTAATATAAAAATTATTATTACTATCGTTATTTTTATGGCTACAAGTCTTACTTACATTGCTTGTCATTAAAACCACATGTTATTGGATTGTAGAAGTTTGTTGGTATATAGTAGGTGCATATAGTAGGTATATAGTAGGTGCACATAGTAGGTATATAGTAGGTGCATATAGTAGGTATATAGTAGGTGCATATAGTAGGTATATAGTAGGTGCATATAGTAGGTATATAGTAGGTGCATATAGTAGGTATATAGTAGGTGCATATAGTAGGTATATAGTAGGTGCATATAGTAGGTATATAGTAGGTGCATATAGTAGGTATATAGTAGGTGCATATAGTAGGTATATAGTAGGTGCATATAGTAGGTATATAGTAGGTGCATATAGTAGGTATATAGTAGGTGCATATAGTAGGTATATAGTAGGTGCATATAGTTGGTATATATGTATATATATATATAGTAGGTGCATATCTTTTGCCTCTCCCGAAGGAAACATACTAATTAATAAAAACTAGACGCCCCGCGGCGTAGCATACACCGCAGACTTGCTCATGGAGAGTTATTTTACCCCTTTAATGCACTTTGTTAGGGCGCCTACGGCGCCGACCTTTTTCAAAAGCCCAACTAACTTGTCCTTGTTTGATCAATACGAAATAGTAAACTTTCTGAAATGCACACAAAGTATTTTATAATAAGGGTTGTAGGGCGCCTATGGCGCCCCCTTTGTTTTTAGATGTTATAATTAACTATCATGAAATCCACTTTTTTACATTGTTCCCTTTTCCAAAATTAAAATATCAGCGAAAACAATGACGTCATATAATATTTTTTACAGCGCATATTTAATTTGCACACCTTTTGATACATTGGTGCAGTAATTTGGTGCGCTGCTTTCTAAAATTACTATCTGTTGCACATGCAGCTTATTGTTGCCTCCCAGGGTCCGACCACGAAGAGAATTATATATACTAGCTGACCCGCGGCGTAGCATACGCCGCTAATGATTTAGTGACGGGTGAAGACTTCCTGAAAGACACAGTTGTCAAAATGGGGTGGGTTTGAGCAAACGACTGTGAGTGAATGAAAAGAAGGAACTCTGGAGAGACCCGCGGCGTATCACCCGTAAAAAATGACGGAAGTGTTCAGCTGAAATCTATTTTTTTTAATGCACTTTTTTCAAAATCCCAACTAACTTGTCCTTGTTTGATCAATACGAAATATTAAACTTTCTGAAATGTACACAAAGTATTTTATAACTTTTTACATTGTTCCCTTTTTACAAAATTAAAATATCAGCGAAAACAATGACGTCATATAATTTTTTTACAGCGCATATTTAATTTGCACACCTTTTGATGCATTGGTGCAGTAATTTGGTGCGCTGCTTTCTAAAAGTAGTATCTGTTGAACATACTTGCAGCTTGGTGTCTCGCAGGGTCCGACCACGAAGAGAATTATATATATAGATAGATAATTTTTATTGTATTTTTTTCATTTATGTATCGGGATTGGGTTGACTTAAAACAAAAACAAAATTACGATCGCATTTTCCTCTTTATTTGACAATTCGTAATCGTGAAGTTGTTGACAAAAGAAAATTTCAAGATAAGTGATTACTTTGAACATGAAATAAATGTAAGAGTACATGTATGAAATATCGTGAATATTTCGAACTAAGATATATTAGTAGTCACCCTAAGTCCTAAGCGTAAAACAGTGTTTTCCTTCGCCTTACTTTACTATGTTTTGTTCTTCTTTAAAATGTAGTTCTTATTATTAAACTAACTTTACTGGAAATTGCTAATTTAATCTCTTTATCAAATGAAGCCGAGATAGGAACATTAAATAGATAACTTTCCTCCCCTTTCCGTCCCCAATCCATTATCCTCACCTCACCACTTTAAACTTACTATAGTTTACTTATCGCGTCTGGCTGATTATTAGTTTTTTTGTTTTTTTTTGTTTAGGCAGCTGTCTTTCCTTAAATCTTATCAAGTCCATCCTTGCCATGGCTTGCTACCTAAATTGATATGTATGCACACCAAATTTGTTCCTGGAAATGAAAACCATACGATATTGCTTCATGCGCAAGCTGCAAGTCTTTACACCAACTAGTGTCGAGATAAACTGTTGTTCCCTGTTAAAACAGTTAATTTGAAACGTTTTTAAAGTTTTAATTGCCTTGAAACCGGTTGATACTACATGTCTCAGTGGGTTGAGTGGACTTTGAGAGCTTCTTCATTCACAACTACAATGTTAACACGAAATTTTGAGACTTGTACTTGTATAAATTAAAATGACAGTGAACCGAGTGGGTTCAAAAACGTCAGACAACTTCAAAAGTCGAAATTAAAAAATGTAGAAACAGAAATTTCGTCGTATATCACCTAATCAAAGAAATTATGTTTATCCTGCGAGTTTTATTAAAATTTGTCATTTTACTTTTTCTTCTTTTTTTTATTGAATTGGGCTCACTGTTAATTTGTATAAAATGGATCCTTCCATTCTATGGCCTCTCTTCGATAGGATTACTTTTCAGGCACAATTCACATTTGCATGTGATGGTTTATAAATAAATGTTATGTCAATAGATATGTAGGAGTAAAACGTTCAACGTCCGGTTTGTGCATGGTAAAATTCTTACTTAGAGTGACTCTGGTCATGGCAGCGCAGATAATTATTTGAGTGTCGAGGAAAAGCAAATTGAGGGTCTCTTTAAATTTAAGAGTAACAACAAACGGTATCAGTTTTGGCCATTGGAGTCCACGTGCGACGTCCTGGGTTGTCTCATCCCAACAGTGGTCCTCACTCCATGATTATGTTTGTGTGTCTCGTTAGTGAGTGATGCCTTCTTACTAACCTGCTACCAGGGGCGGATAAAGACTGCACGGGGCCCCTGGATGCAATTCAAACTGGGGCCCTGTCCAGACAGCGTCCATTTAAATAAGATGATTGTTAGTAGCTGATGTAAGACTGTAATTTTTAAGGCAGGGTGTAATAAGATTTTTTAAAAACTAAATAGAAGTAAATTTAATTAATATAAAGTTTCACTAATCCACACTTCATTAAAATATTTGTTATTATTTATTTCAACCTAGAACCTACGTTTGAGAAATTTTCTCATGGCGAAATTATCAATCAAGTCAGTAAAGCTAAGTAGGCTTACTAGTTCCTGTTCCTGCTCAATGCTCATTAGAGAGAGAGAGAGAGAGAGAGAGAGAGAGAGAGAGAGAGAGGGAGAGGGGGGAGAGAGGGAGAGGGAGAAAGGTAGAGAGAGAGAGAGAAAGAGAGAGAGAGGGAGAGAGAAAGAGGTGGAGAGGGAGAAAGGGAGAGAGAGAAAGAGAGAGAGAGGGAGAGGGAGAGAGGGTGAGAGAGAGACTTTAAAACTTTTTACATTATCGCTCTCCGCTGCAGTATGATTTCATCATTGAAAGATAGATTCCAAATGCTATGTTTTCATTTGGAAAGGACTTTGAAAATTTTGCTCATTCAAAAACAGCAACATTTTTAGCTCTGAGCATGTGTTGAGTTTCGCATTGTGCTACTTCCTGTTCCTGACCCTGAGCCTGGACAATAACTTTTTGGGGGAGTTCTGAAAATTGGACTAATTCTGAAGGAAAGCAGTCTTCGCAAATCACTTGAATATCTCCATTAACTTGGCTGCTGCCCATCGGATGGCATCATTGCTGAGCTCAGTTAAGTTTGTTTGAAAGCCCAAATTCTTATGGGTGTCTTTAGATGCGTCTAACCGATGGTGTAGGGCAGAAAAAAGTTTGTCAATGATTGCCAGAAATATTTCAACCAATGTTCCCTTTAAGCTGCGTGGCAGCACAGATATCTGACCGACGGCGCGCAGCAGTTTAGAATTACCGCGCAGAACATTTTGTACAACATTGCACAAAAAATTAATTCTGTGCAACTTTGCACACGTGTATTTTTACTTTGCACATGGACCAATGAACCTTAGAGGCAACATTAACCTCAATCTTACATCTTTGTCTCGGGGAAAATACTGTTTCGGCTGATGGCCCTTCATCAAACTGACACTTTTTTGTTGTTGTTGTTGATGGTATTGAAAATTATTTATACTCTTTCTCCACGGAATTTCCTTTCCTTTTTCTTTATAGGAATCAAATTCAGAACGCCGTCTTTTAACAAATTCAAGGAGAGATTTCAAACAATGCATGGCTGAATTCAAAGATAGTCCCCACTCTTTAAGGGATTCATTCGTTTTCTGAAATCTTTTCTAAAATTGTGTCCCAAATTTCAAGTAAAATAGCGACTTCCAGTTTTTCAAGTTCCTTCCGATATCCTTCTTCTTCAAGTCGACTGTTGCGAGCTGATTTTCGTCAGTTGCCAATTGTTCCAGGGCTGAAATATTCTCATTGTATGATTTATTAACAGACCTTACAGCATCATGGCTGGCTGACCCTCTTGTGTCAGACAAGGCTTTGTTAACAGGTAACTCTTTCAGGTGATTTTGAAGTACCTGCCAACAATGAGTAGATGCAACAAGCCAGGTATAACGATTTTGCAGAAGGCAACAAAAAAATCTTGCTGCATCGGGACAACCTTCTGCTGCACTTTTCCCAACTAAATTAATTGATGAGCTGTGCACTGCAAATAATGAGCAATACTCCAATTCTCACGAGGGATAGTCTGGACTCCGTTATACTCCCAACTCATATTTGCAACATTGCCGTATGACTGTCCACGGCAATCTTGAATTTGAATGTCATTTTCTTCCAAAAAATAAGCATAATTTGGACAATTTCTGATTCAGTATGGGAATACAATGGTATGAACTTTAAGAATCGCTCAACAGGGGAAGATTGTGCAACACATCGGTTGATCCATATTAACTGGTCTACATGCATAATATCTTCGAATAATTACTTCTTACTGAGTCTGTCTGAAGTTCGAAGCGTCCTAACTCGTGTACAGAGTACTAACTAATTGGTAGTTGGTTAAAAATTCGATTATTGAATTATACAATATTAATATTATGTCAAAGTTTTGTAATCGCAATTTTCGCTAACTAATAAGAAATCAAATTTTCCCTTAGCCCTGTTTCCTCTTTCCTGCAAAATATTTTCAGATATTATTACAATTGATGACGATTTCTGTATTTCTTCGACATTTTCTCGTGATAAATAGATGATATTTTATAAATTTATTTATGATATTTTCAGATTTACCTACCTTTTTCATACAATATAATAAGTTTTGGGGCCCTTAAATCATTTGGGGCCGCTGGCTTTAGCCCGGTCAGCACCCCTCCCCTTTTAATCCACCATAGCCTGCTACTCAAAATTTGTTTTGTGTGTCTCGTTAGTGAGGGATGCCTTCTTACTAACCTACTACTCAAAAATTGTGTTTCACCCCACCCACAGCCTTAGGAATAAAATGTCCAGACCTGGAGCCTCCAGAAAACGGGGTCATCGTCGGAGAGGGCACGAGAGTCGGGTCGGTTGTTTACGTGCAGTGCCGCGAGGGGTACCGACTGGACGGCCCCACTGTCATGGCGTGTGTACCTGTGGCCCACGGGGCCCAGTGGGACCCTAAGACACGACGAGTCTGTGTAGGTGAGTACCATTTGTTAACATATCTATGGTCAATTTGAGTAGAAATAATGTATTAGCTTTTAAAAATACTTTTGTAATGTATTAATTGTATTCATATTAACACAGCAAATTAGAGTAAACATGTGTTCGATAACTGAAATAACCCAAATCTTAACACCCGAGCAACCTAACCCTTTCCTCCCGTGATGTGAAAACCCAGTGGAAAAGAGTTAACATAGTCACTGAAAAACTAATGTATTCAACGCAGATTAATTTGGTCTTTCAAGCGAAAACCGTTCTCTAACTCATTTCTCTCTTTGTTTATTCGTCTTTTGCTTCCAATAGTTATACGCACTTTGTATGGATGGATAATGACAATAGAAATAAACATACAAGTTTATAAACATCCGTTAAAGACAAAACTATAATTATTCTTAATATGTCCAGGAACTTTCTTCCAATTAGGCTATATTGCCGCTATTTAAACTGTTGCTAACATCGTAACAAATACCTGATTTCAAAACACTTTCTTTAAAAAGACTGCGATCCTTTTCACAGTCCCTTCTAAAAGTTCCTAGTGTGGATGGACACAGAAATAAGTCCTTCGGTGAGCGCTTTTTTTATGCAACTGTATCCATGTTATTAATTGTTATGGAATAGTCTACCCAAGTCCTTGAGTAAATATAATGACGAAAAAAGAAATATCTACAAAATTCTTAATTTTAACACACGTGTAGTTTAGAACAGTGCTTCTCAAACTTTTTAGTGTGGCGGACCGGAAGGAATTTTTCCATTGCACCAGGGACCGGTAAACTATTTGCCTGTACTGACGTGGTAGCGAAATGTCCTTTCTTGGTAACTTCTGCGGACCGGCACCGGTCCGCGGATCACCACTTTGAGAAGCACTGGTTTAGAACATCAGAACGAGTTGAGCATGTTGGACTATAGACGGACAAATAGCGCTATACTATATAAGTATTGCCATCTTCGTCAAGTTTCATAAGAACAGATTTCGAGGAAGAATTTATTCGAACTTTGTTGGGGTTTTTTAAAATTATAAAACACACATTTTATTATTATTATTATTTATATTATTATTGTTATTATTAATAATTTATTTATTAATTAATTATTAGGCTATTATTATTATTATTATTATTATTATTATTATTGTTATTGTTATTATTATTATTATTATTATTATTATTATTATTATTATTATTATTGGTATTATTATTATTATTATTTTATTATTTGGAATTGTTTAAAGGTATCTAAAATTATTGAACGTGATTATAGGCCTATGCATGTAAAGATCAAATCTTTGAATTGTGGATGAAGAAATTGAAATTGTTGAATTGGGCGCCCATCACAACTCATTTCTTATTGCAACTACTCTTTTGCATATAGATAAATTTGTCTAATTAATATGATAGTAGCATGTATATGATCAAAGTTGTGAAACTTTAAATGTTTATTAATATTCATATAAATTTGTATTTATGTTTCGCAGCTATGTACATGATTGCGAGTTGTGATGAGGGCCCCACGCTTTTATGTGCAGTCGATAGGTTCACGGATTGAAAATTTTTATTTTCTTCTTTTTAGTGCACTTTCTATATGTAAATAAAAGCGTGTCCTTTTAAAAAAAGATTTTTTAAATATTTTATTTTCTACTTTTTAGTAACACAATTTTTTAATCAATTTTTTGACATAATCAACTCAATTTAATTAGTCAAACTTCGTTGTCTATAACTTAAATGTGATAGTGGTAAAAAGATAGATTATTAATTACAAATTTATGTATTTAAAAAATAACAGTTTCCCCAACTGAAAATTGAACCCAGTACCTCCAGGTCGAAAATCCATTAAGCTAACAATTGGGCCAACTAGGCTACACAAATACCAGTTGTTCCTCTTGTATTTTCATGTCAATTTAGATTTAGTTTCGAATTACTGAGCTGTTTAACACCTGGAATGTCATCGTCCATGGCTGGTTGTGAACTCCGGTGACATTCACGTGAAAGTCCAGAATAGCACGGATACAGATTATATATAAAGATAAACGTACAAATGCATTTATTTAATTACGGTACATTCGATCGATCTGAAATTTTGATACAATGTATTGTCATCCAAGATCTATCTGTGGTAAAATTTTGAGATCTCTAGGACCATCAGAAATGGTTTAATTTTACGTTACAAGATTTGACGGATACAACATACAAACAGTGTGAGTTAAATAAAAGCTTGTAAAAAACGGTTTATTTGGCCAGCGTCTAATTCCCCACAAAGGTAAACGTTAGTTTTATTACGATGAACTTCTCATGTCTTTATTGAATTACACATAAATTTTTATAGAGTTTCGAGCTTTGAAAAAAAAATTAATTATAACAAACACCTGACTTGATAGAAAAATTGAAAATTTAATGAACAAAAGTTTTAACGTGTTTGAACAATTTCAATCATGATCTTAGCGGCGTAGCGTGGGTATGCGCCGCCCGGGGCAGAACCCAAATTTGCCGCCCCTCCCCCCCCCCAAAAAAAAAGAAAAAAAAACTGTTAAAAAAAAGCTATAAAGAAGATACATGTATAGTTTTTGTTAGAAATTAATAATAAGGATACTATTCATTTTTATGTTCAAAATAAAAAGGAAAGCTTTCATTTCTTGAATAAAATTGAATTTTTCTTTTGTTCCTCATGGAACAACCTTTCATGTATCAATGTTGTCAGCCAAACCCTGCTCAATAGCCAAAATAGCTAATAGATTAGTCAGTCATCATCGATCGAAATTAATTTTTCAGTAAATTAATTTTAGAGAAGCTACTTTAACACCTTGCATTACTTAAGACAGTTGAAAGCAATGTTCGAATTTATCATATTATTCTAGGCAGGGTAGTTTCGAGTCTGAATATCCTAATAAACCTAAATAATAAAACTGTTCTTGAATTCAGTTATTCTTTTTTTAACCCGCGAGGTAAAATATTCCTTGGTTGACAATGTCATGTGAGATCATTTGCATTTGAAGGCAAAATTTCCAAGTCCAGTAGATAGGCTGGTGTACGAAAATCATTTCTGTTTTTCAAATTCTATATAACTGTCAAAACCTCACACGAGTTTCTACAGTTATCTCATCTTATGAAGAATACAACTTTCCTCTCAACTGCTTTCTATATAACATGGGTACATATTCGCTTCGATCACCAAAAAAAATAGCTCTCTTGTTCTTTGAGTGGAAGGTTCGATTCAAAGGATGAGGTCTCCACATACAATTTTAGCAAATGTCAAAGCATCCTAATTGTGACTAGCAAAGTTCTTGCGTATGTTCGTGTGTTGAGCTTTTTGTCTGCATCTTTCAGTTCTATAGCTTACAAAGCACCCTCAAAATGGCTCCATGATATATATTAATTATTTTGTATCCTGAAGTCTGAATGCCTTGCTTGTAGAAGCCATTAGGTATTTCCAACAGTGTATGGACCTAGAAAAGAATGCGTAACAACGCTCAAGGGTACTAAAATAGTTGGAGAATTCGTTTGAGTTGGAGTATCTTGTTAACAAATTAGGTTTAACTGTCTGAACGAGTTTGACATGAGATTTTATGTTTTTGCGCCTTTGTTGAACTCTTGTTTACTTTCCAGCCTTTAAGAAGTGTTAACACTAACACACGTTGGGCCTGTGCAGTCCATTATTTTAAGATCATCATTTATTCAAAATCATTTCAGAAATGTCGCAAGCAGATTCACTTTTGCTTGAATGAAATCTTTGAAAGATTCTACATCGTCTACTTTTTGATTTTCAATCTTTACATATCACACAACTGGACTTGTTTGATCCTTATGTCAAATATATGAAGAGCTTTCAAATACAATGGAACAATATTTGTTATCTTGTTATTGAAGAAAGATGATTTTTCGTGAACTGTATCTTCTAAAAATGCTATGAGCTCAGTTTGAATTTTAGATGACAAGTTTTTTACCCCTCTTCCATATATGTTCTTGAAGTGCTCGAACTTACTTTGCAAGCTAATGGATTAGTTCCAGATTATTGCATTTATTTGCAACAGTATTGCCCTCTCTGTGACCTCAAAAAGTCACATTCAATTTCGCCAGGATTTAATAATGTCAAATATTCTAACAAGAAATTCTTGCCACTTTGTTTTCTCTTTTACAACTAATTGTCGGTCTTTATTAATAGTCTATTCTTTTTTTTCATGTTTTAACAATTATCTAATTAACAACTAGGAATTTGCCGCCCCCCCCCCACACCTCCAATTTTTTAATTTATTTGTGCCAAGTTTTAATTCCACTAGATAAGCAATTGTTTCCATTATTTTTTTTATGCCACAAAACAAAAGACATTAAAATTAAAATAAGCCATATAAATACGCCAATTATTACGTTAAAATCAAACTTGAATCAATTATATATACCAGCACATTATTGTCATACTGTCAGCCCCTATGTTTTCCAGCTCAGTGACATAGTGACATTAGTATCAGAAGACTTAAGATTTATAATGGAGTTTGAAGTTTTGGCATTAGAAGCGCTCTCGTATTTTAATACAGTTCTTCATGTCGTTTAATTTTTTTTATCTTGGCTTTTCTTTTATAAAAAAATATTTTCACGTTTAACAATTAGCTAATTAACAAGGATGAATTTGCCGCCCCCCCCCCACCCCAAATTTTACAACAGGGGTGGCTGTCAAATTGTAAGAATTTATCACCACATCAGTGTCACGTTCTCATATTAATTTAGCATCTGTTTTTTTTTATTACAGTAGTATTAGTATCAGAAGATTTGATATCCAACAAGGAGTTTGAAGTTTTGGCAGTTAAAACGTTCACATGCTTTTGGATAGTTCCTTTATTTCTTTTATTAATTTATTAATTTCTTATTTGGTTTTTCTTTAATTTTGATTTTTTTTTAAACTCCTCAAATTAATTAACGACTACGAACTTGCCGCCCTGGGCAAAGTGCCGCCCGGGGCATTTGCCCCACCCCCTGCTCCCCCCCTCGCTACGCTACTGCATGATCTTAAAAGCGAACGTCTCACATGTTCTTAAATCCCCTACACTGGCAACCCTCTAAAATGCTCTTTCAACCCCTTCCTCCACCCCTCCCAAGGAACGCTAGCATCCCAGGTTTGGAGACAGTATTGACTGTAGGTTGTTTTGTGCCGTATTCTAAGTGTCCGTAAAAAAAATGTGTTTATCCAGTAAATTACCAAGCTTTAAAATACGTGTCCCTAAGATTTCAATTATGGATTTTCGCAACTAGATGGGGAAATGTATTTTATCGGCACAATTGAATTTATCGCCTCGCCTATAAGAAAAAAAATGAATGTAACAATTCATGTCAGACACCAATAGTCCAGTTACAAAATATAATTTAATAAAAACAATAAGCTTGACCTTTAAAAAAATGTCTACGTTATGGATGAATTTTAGGTTTAAATATTCAGTATATACACAATGTTCATGTAAACATTGGAAGGGCTATTTTTTAATATTTTTTTTGGGTCCCTCTATCCGTGATTACTGTAATTACATTTATTTTTGCCTTTAACTATTTTGTCATTTTATTTCCTCCGTTTGTTTCTCCGAAAATAGTCATGGCGAACAATCGATTTTACCTACGATTTAACGTTCCTGTCTCATTTTAAACTTTCACATTTTCGTAAATTTTGAGCTAAAAGTCTCTTCTGATTGTAAATTTCAAATTTATTTTCTACTTTTTTAGTACCTTTTTATAAAAATTTTATTTTCTACTTTTTAGTACATTTCTAAAATAAGACTAGTTTTTAAAAAGTGTTTATATATATTTTTTCCCCCGTACTGATTGGATGTAACCGCGAGGTATGAACAGACCCGATCTCATTGATTTGATTCTCAAATTTAAAACTCTACAATCTTTGCCACCCCCCCCCTTTTTTCTCTCCCTGAATATGCCACCCGGTGCGTCTTATTTCCTCCGGCTTGCACTTAAGCTACTTCAGAGCTGCCAGTTGTACCAACTTTGGTGCTTTCATTTAAAATTAAATCTACATAATTATCTTTCTATTACCGACATTTTTTTTCCACTAGAGGGTAGCACAAACTTCGACGAGGAAACATCGCACATAGACAATGACGTCGCTGACTCTCGCCAGGAGTCACCGCCCAGAGAAACAGAGAATAGACCCATGCAACACCAGAATCCAAGTTTTATCGATCCCAAGGCCCGATCTTCCTGGGTACATCACCCTATCAAAACAGAACCGAGCCATGAAGAGGAAGGTAAAGTTGAATGGTATATGTTATACATAGAATGGTGTATGTTATACATAGAATGGTGTATGTTATACATAGAATGGTGTATGTTACACATAGACTGGTGTATGTTATACATAGAATGGTGTATGTTATACATAGAATGGTGTATGTTATACATAGAATGGTGTATGTTATACATAGAATGGTATATGTTATACATAGAATGGTGTATGTTATACATAGAATGGTGTATGTTATATATAGAATGGTGTATGTTATACATAGAATGGTGTATGTTATACATAGAATGGTGTATGTTATACATAGAATGGTGTATGTTATACATAGAATGGTGTATGTTACACATAGAATGGTGTATGTTACACATATTTAGAAAAGATATTATACATTGCTGTCTGGTGAATCCCGGTTGTTTTAAGTTTGCTGTGTATGATTCATATCGAACAGATTCAATCCGTATATTTTTTTAAAAATGTATGAACCGTTCTAGTATATGTAAATGTAATAACGGGCCGTCCATAAATGACGTCACGCGATTTCGGCCGATTTTTAAACCCCCATTTCCCCTTGTCACACTTTGTCACAAAAACTTAGGCCCCCCTCCAATATGACGTCACAAAGCTTTCAAAAAAAAAGTCGTGCTTTGGAATTGAAAATTATCCATCGGCATCCTTCCGTCTCGCAAGACGATGGTGCATCACCGTTGAGTTGCATTTCCTCGTGTGGCTGTGCAGTCCTATCCTTGATTGACAGTCTTTACCACAGCTTTTGCATACGAGTTCTGTACTTCCCAATGTTTTGGCCTTTCTCCTAGCTCTTCAGTCTGTAGCCTCCTCCATCCTTCGCTCCTCGGCTACTATGACGCCCTCTTTTACAACAGTGCACCACGTATATCGATCTTCAGCCTTACACTCCCAGTCGCTTGTGCGTATTCTGGCTGCTTTCATGTCCCTTTGGCAGACATCTTTAAATCGCAGGCGTGGAGGTCCTTGGGGATGCGGCCAGGGCTCATTCTTTTTACATGTCCTTGCCATCTCAGGCGTCTTTCACTAAGGATTCAGAACATGCTTTGGGTATTGGCACACATCAGGACATCAATATTTGGCACTTTGTATTACCATTTAATGCCAAGGATTCGACGCAGGCACTTCAAGTTGAAGCTAATTAGCTTACGCTTATGGAATGTATAAGTGGTACATGTCTCGCTCCCGTATAGCAGCGTACTGATGACGCAGGCTCGATAGACACACAGTTTGGTTTTCTCCATTAGCTTGGTGTTTTGCCAGACCCGTTTATTTAGTTTAGCCATTGTGGCAGCTGCCTTGCCAATGCTACTGTTTATTTCGACCTCGATGGACAGTGTATTGGAGACCTTGGAACCCAGGTAGGTGAAGCTGTCCACAACCTCCAAGTTTTCATTGTCGATATTGATGTTAGGAGGAGAACGTGTGTCTTGGGCCATGATGTTTGTCTTTTTCAAGCTGATTTGCGGACCATATTCTTTGCAGGCGTTGTAGAAGCTTGTCACGAGTTGTTGCAAACCAGTTTCTGTGTGTGCTATCAGTGCCACATCATCCGCAAAGAGTAGTTCACTAATTAGGACATCTGTCGTTTTGGTTTTGGCTCGGAGGCGGGCAGTGTTGAAAAGTCCTCCATCAGCTGGTGTGTAACCAGATTCCATCACTGCTATCCTTGAATGCGTATCGAAGCAGTACAGAGAAGAATATTGCGAACAGTGTTGGTGCGAGTACACAACCTTGTTTAACTCCGCTGCTGACTGGAAAGACTTCTGACGTAGCTCCATCGAACTGCACTGTGCCCTGCACATTTTCATTTAACTGTCTGATGATAGCGAGTAGGTGTGGGGGACAGCCAATTTTTTCCAGGTTTTGGAATAGCCCGTTGCGGCTGAATAAATCAAAGGCTTTCGTAAGATCCACAAAGGCAATGTATATTGGCATCTGCTGCTCTCTGCATTTTTCCTGGAGCTGCCGTATGGAGAACACCATGTCTATGGTAGACCGACAACCCCGCAAACCGCACTGAGATTCTGGATGAACTCGGGAGACCAAACTCTGTAATCGTGGTAGTATGACACGGGCAAAGGCATTTCCTACAATACTAAGGAGTGAGATACCGCGATAGTTATTGCAGTCACTTCTATCGCCCTTGTTTTTATATAGTGTCACTATATTTGCATCCTTTAGGACCTGTGGGATGTAGCCCTGTTCCCAGCAGAGGGACAGAAGCTGGTGCAAAGGTTGGAGTAAAGCTGTCTTGCTACTCTTTAGAGCTTCTGGTGGTATGCCATCATTCCCATGGGCTTTTCCACAAGCTAGGCAGTCAATTGTTTTGCTCAGCTGTTGCTGTGTGGGCACGACTTCAAGTTCTTCCATGAGTGGCATATCGGGGATGTCATCTAGAGCGGTGCTGAAGACTGTGGTAACTGTTGAATACAGTTCCAGATAATGCTCAACCCACCGTTTTAGCTGTCCTGTCTGGTCTTGGATAATTTCTCCACTTTTGACTTTAAGGGGGCAACCTAGGATGTCAAAGGGCCAGTTGCTTTTTTTTATATTTTCGTACATGGCTTTGGCATTGCCCATGTCTGCAGCTGACTATGCTGGAGCAGAGGTTAAGTCAGTAGATATTGGCACATTGACGTGCGACTTTTTGGGCATGAGACTTGGCTGTTTTTAAGGCATGCAGCCTGTCGGGTGTAGGCTTTTCATTGTTTGCCATGCATAAGGGGTTTCCTTTTAGCTTCAGTGACAGGTTTCCTCTCGTCCCAATGTGCATCAAACCAGTCCCTGTTTTTGTGAGATGTTTTGCCAAAGGCATTTAATGCTGATCGTGTCTCTGAGATGCGTCCATTTGGTGTCAATGGTGACGTATGGGAACATCTTTGAGAGACCTTCACGCACTTAGTGAACAGCTGCGTTTTCACAGGGTCTTTGATGCAGAAGGTGTTTATGCGTGGACATCGAGTTTTTCCTCATGAGTCGTCGTTCCTTGCTGGCCACAAGGGAGTGATCCGTGTCGCAGTCGGCACTGTGATAGCTGCGGGTGAGTAGGGTGCCATTGCCGAGATCGAAGTTGTATATCCTTGCACTCAAAGAATGTGTTGGTTACAAACAAGCCTCGTGAGCAGCACAGTTTCAGCAGCCTCTGTCCATCTTTCCCTTCCAAAGAGACCAAGGCATGTGGTCGCTCCTCGTCTTTGTGGATGCTGGCTATTGCCTGGTGTCGATGACGGGGGTTCAATGGATGGTAGGAGGGTGCTCATAACTGCGAAACCTATATATACAACCTGTCTAGGTTCGTCTATAGGCCTGCCTTGTCAGAAGAACTTGTAATTTGTTTCTTTTAGTGAGCCGCTGTCTGGGAGCCTAGTCTCCTGAAGGCATGCGATGTCAATCTTCAGTCTGTTGAGATCTCTATCAATTGTTCCTGTTTTTCGAAGAGCTGAGGTCTTCTTTTTCTTAAAAAAAATTTTTTTTTGCGCAGGGCTTTTTGGTCCACTTGTTGAGTGGTACGCTAAATCAACTGGGGGCTGCCCAGATTGAGGCGGGCGGTAGCGCGTTTTTGATGTGACGTCACATTTCTTAAACAACACATCGTCACAAATGCGTGACCCTCTCCCCCCTCCCTCCACCAAAGAACGGGACGGCCCCTAAGCGAAATTTAAAAAAAATAAGTCTTTTGAAAATATGCATTGCACGTTTTGTTAAGTACTTAGCTCCCTGGAGAAAATTACGTATTTCTATTCAGTTTAAAAAAACACACTTTAGTTGTGTAACAGTAACGGCTACCCTATCGGGTATCATTGCTGATATTCCAATCTTAACTAAATCTAAACATTATCATTAATGTGTGCAATAGTCTACCACAGAGATAACGCCGATAGTTGATGTAGGATGTAGACCAAACAACTAAACATAAGAAGAACAGTATTTACCAACGTCTGGTCTTCCCTCCCACTAAACTATTTTTTATTCTCAAGAGCAAATTACTCTTTTTGATTTGTCTCTCATTAATTACAATAAATTCAATTTTTTTAAAACTCATTAATCAATGTTGCTTATCTCCCACATCAGTCACTCTTTTACTTTTAATATTTAAGTAATTGATCATTTGATAATTTATATCAGCTTATTTGTTTAATAAAAATCATAAAAGTTGTATTTAGAGTCTAATGTAATTATATGGTGGTAGATGTATGTCGGTATTTAGAGTCTAATGTAGTTATGTGGTGGTAGATGTATGTCGGTATTTAGAGTCTAATGTAGTTATATGGTGGTAGATGTATGTCGGTATTTAGAGTCTAATGTAGTTATGTGGTGGTAGATGTATGTCGGTATTTAGAGTCTAATGTTATGTGGTGGTAGATGTATGTCAGTGTCAGATACAAGTACAAGTGTGAAGTGGGAAATGCGAGACATATATAATGAACATATAAGTTTTCTATCCCTACTTGATGGTGATGTTTGAATTTTCTATTCTTATTCTTGTTTAGAGCGTAGTGACCCATCACAAGATGAACTAATACCTGAGCACTGTCAACAGTTGCCTGAGAGAGGACCGTGCAAAGCAGCATTTAAACGTTACTTCTTCAGCAAGTCAACATTCGAATGCCACTCATTTATTTATGGAGGCTGTCATGGTAACCAAAACAATTTTGAATCACTGGAGGAGTGCAACACTGCCTGTTTGAGACATGCATGAGAAATGTCATTGTATTCTGACACGATGTTGGAAGGTTAATAAATCATTTTGTTGAAGTTTTAAATTCAAATATTTCCGATATGTAATCTTTTATACATGTGAAAAGTTGAATTCCAAGTTATTTCTGTTATTGTATAATACAATATGCTAAACTGTGTGCGTGGATTATTTATGAATGCATGGTTCTGTTAAGAGGCGGGAGCGTGGCAATAGCTGAAGTGGTGTATTTGTCAGTACTTTGAAGATAGATGAATATGTAGTGTCTGGAATTATTTCCAATCCAGTTAAATATAAAGTAAGAGAAGAGCATGATTATTGCAATCACTCAGCAACATAATGATCACTTACATACCTGTTTTAAAATATAGGTCTTTCCGAAGGCAACATGACCAAAGGGAGACAAGTTTTTGAATATGCATACCCTTATAAAAGTATTCAGAATCAGATTGAAATCCAGGAAAAATTTTAATGGTGGCTGGATTTTTTATTTCAGTATTACTTCTCTGTCTCAGACTATTTAAATAAACTTTAATTCAAGTAAGAATCTTTAAAATGTACAGCTTATCATTTTGTAGTAAAGAATGAAGTCATTGTAAAACACAGCTGATCATTTTTGTAATAATGTTCCTAGAATAAACCTCTAAAGTACTTGTACTAATATGAAATCATTCAAATTGTTTTGATAACTGGATAAAAAATTAACATGATAGCTTTCCAACACTTCAAATGCCAAACATGTAAGTGTTCATTGCAGAATCAAGAATTACTTGAAGTTGAAGCAGGAAATTTGCTTGTTGACCATCTTTTTTAAATGAAAATCATGGATCTAATTTTTCACAAAATTATTTGGCTGCTGGTGTTACAATTTTTTTCTCCATACATGTTATTTCTCTAAGCAAAAAATAAAGGTAAAAAATGTCTTCAGTGTTTGTTTCATTATGTAAGAAACATGTCTTTCCTTTGACTGTATGAAGTATAAACCATTATTCAAAAATTCAGGCAAATGAATGAGTCATGGAATATAATATTCTAATCCTAAATAATTTATTTCGTAATGAAATTGGAAACTAGTCAATTTGCAGGGATCTGTATGTACCTTACTCACTCTCATTTATAATTCAAACCCTAACTGATCTTTTTTGTGGATAGGGCCATAACAGGCAGTTTAAGCTTGAGCAAGAACACATTATAAATAAATATATATTTTTTATTTTAAAAAAAGCTGCTGATTTCTACTTCTAGATGAGACCATCGGGCCCTCTCCAAACTAGTTGATTATCTTTTAAATACCACAAAACCCCTAAACCTATTCAGGAGCCAGAATGATCAATAGGCACACTTACTGTGGTTCATAAGGAGATGGAGAGCAGAGTTAACACTACTAAGCATCTCAAACTACAAGCGTTTGAAACTCAAACTAAAAATCACAACCAACATTAATATTTAAAAAAAAGAAAAGGAAAATAAACAATTAAAAAACACATTTTCACAAATAGTTGTGTAATTTATTCAGCATTTAAGCAATGATCTCATAAGGAATTGGTGTGAGGAACTCTGGCTTGACAAGTTTGGTGCTGACAAAATGGGCTTTCCTGGGTTGGGCAGGCTAAAACAAAAACAAATATAATTTTACACACATTCTTTGTGTAATGACTTGAACAAAATATGGGTGAAAATCTGCAATCAGGCTTAAGGAGTAATAGATGGATAACTTAAAAACAGGGTACGAGTGAGCCAGACAGGACCTAACAAAACAGCAAACGTTTCGGCAAAGAGCCTTCCTCAACAAACAAATAGTACGCAAATAAAACGAATAAAGCTAAATAAAAAAATATCTGCTGTGAAATCCAAAGAGTCCAGGAGAGAAATAGTAAGAAGAGTGTAGTAAAAGCTTATACAGGAAAGGAGTGCAAACACAACATTTATCCCATGTGGTGCAAGGGTCCCATACTCTCTGATTAGTCTATTCTCCAGACAGACCCTGCCGGGTGTGTTGGTGCAAGAGATCATGGCGGTGACAGATATGTCATCGACGCCCATGTGGTGACGTCCCTTGAAGTGTCGGGAGACAGGACACCTTTTTTTGTCTTGTGTAATCGCACGTACATGCTCTGCTATATGGCAGGAGAGTAACATCCCCGTCTGGCCTATGTATTTCAAAGAGCAGCGCTTACACACAATGGTGTAGACCACATTACGGCTGGTACAAAGAAAGCCATTCCTAATCTTAATTTGTGTAATGAATTATGTATATTATTTTTTTTAAAATTAAAACTGGACAATGCGATAAGTTTGTTCTTAGTCTGTGTCATCAGTCCAGATATGACTCTTGAGAGGGTCATGACAATATTATGCTACAAATGCCATGGATTTGCAAGCAAAAAGAAAGTTTATGCAAGATATCACATTTGCAACGAAGTATATGCGAAGACCTAACTAAAAACATTTCCATATATTCCAATAATTTTTCACCATATGCTGAGATGTTTAACATAACTTTTTTTTAGTGTATAGATCTCTTACCACTCTCTTAGTAAGGGCTGGAATACCCTTCTCCTTGGCCAGTTTCTTTAGTGCTTCATTTCTCTTGACACGTTTCAAGAAGTCAAGCCTGCAGTTGCTGTGCTTAATGTGCTCAATCCTTACATTGATCTTCTTGGGGATGATGCGATTGCTAAAAATGAATGAGATTATGTATATTAATAATAGAATGACAATCTAGTTTTAATGTACAAATAGACACTACATTAAATACACACAAAAATGTGTTAAGGCTTTTAAAAGGTAGACTGGAAGAAACAAACCAGTGGTTTCTAAAATTTGTTTGATTCTTTGATTTATTTCTGAATCCAGTTTCCTCAAAGTCTTATAGCAACTGCTTAGCATAATTATCCCTATTATTAACTACATTACACTGAAAAATTATTAAAAGACTTGGGTCAATCTTTTATGCAACATGAGGAACTAAAAAATCTGTAAAACCACAATCAAACATTTCTTTAAATGATAAACATTCTTATTTGCACTCTAATGTCGTATGTTGTATTTAGGATATGAATGTTTTACATTGAATGAATTGATAAGTATGAATGTTACTAATTTTATGTAAAGCACTGTGAGCCCAGTTGCTTGTTGTGGTACTGCGCTATATAAATTATTATTACTAATTAATGAAAGACATAAAATAATAAAGTTTGACTTCATTTTACTATCTAAAAAAAAAGTCCAACTTTATTAGAGTGTTAAGAGTAATAACCATGAACAAAGGTAACCTTACATGAAAAGAAGAAGAGTTGACAAAATCAAAGTTGGATTTGGAGCAAATAATATGCACCGCGCGAAAGACTAGCATAAACATTTACATGATACATAGAGATAATCTAAAAATTCATTAATTTAACTACAGTACATTCAATCAATGTGAAATTTTGACAAGATCATTTTTATCGTGGCCAAGAGTCTGCCTGCAAAATTTCAGCTCGATAGGATACCGGAAAGTGGGTTAAAAATCGATCCAAAGTTTTTTGACGCTATGAATTAATATATTTAAGATGTCCAAGTTCCAATAAAAAAGACCAAGTCAACATATTTTTATTTTAAGAAATTATAATATACATACCCAAGTTGTTTATTTACTTCAACTCCAACAGCATGAGGGGTAACATTAAAAACACGACCAGTCTTTCCGTGATAAAACTTGTGTGGCATACCTTTTTGAATAGCACCATCACCCTGAAAAAAAAACACATTCTTTTTACTAATTTATCTTCCAAGGAATAATGTAGCCTAATTATTAATGATTAAACATTAGGCCTTAATTATATCAAACAAGGTGGAAAAAAGGAGGCAAACCTTAATGTCAACTATGTCTCCACGTTTGTAAACTGACATATAACGAGATAGCTTGGTGACACCTTTCGTTCTGAATTTACGTGAGAACATGTACCGTGTACCACGGCGATAACCTTTAGGATTCGTCATTTTGGTTCACTGGAGATGAAACAATTTTTTTTAAAGAAAGCTATTAATAGTTTAAATATAGTCACTGTTAGTATGAGGCATGCATTTATTCAATTAAAAAAAAAGCATAGTTATTTATTTGATGAAGGAATTAAAAGTATAATTAGGCTATTGACTACTTATATAACCTCAACTGTAGGTACCTGATTGATGCCAACACTTTTTCTTTTCAATTCATGAAATTAGCTATAGCTATAAATATCGGACCTATTAATATTTAAACAGCACGTTTTTACACAGCTAATTTATTACTTTTATTTAAATTTCGTTAAACAAAATATGATAAATGTAATAAAGCTAGTTTAAAAATCTCACTTAGCACTTACTCTTAACCATAGCACTGACAGCTGGGTCTTAACTAATTTTCTTAAATTGTCTAAAAGTGTTAGTTTGACAAAATGATAGGCATAGGCTGATAGGACCCCATAGGCTGCAGGACAGGTGCTAAGGCTAAAATTTTAACCCTACGAGACTGCTGCCCTGTTATTTTTCTTCCTTCCAGTAATTTCTAATTTGCCGCTATATCTATTTTAAAAAAAAACTTCGCTAGATGCAAGAGAGAATTCTCAGACGTTAAAAACCAAGCAATTGTAGTCCAAACTAAATATAAATATAAGCCATGGCAAATAGCTGTCCTAATGTTTTGAATGTTTGAGATTACGTGAAAAATTGTTCGACTTTGAGTGACTAGTGAACCAATCACTTGACAGAAAACTATTACTAGGTCTAGGTATAAACTTTTTTGGTCTATTCAGACTAAGTGATATTTGAATCAAGAATACATTCAAGTTCCAGTAACACATTAAGTGAGTTGATCATGATTGTGTTGTGTGTAGGGCATGTGTAGTGTATATGGAAAAACACTCCAGATACAACAACCCAAATCCTGTGTCTTATAGAAAAACCATGCAATAGATGTTTGTTGATTTGTGAAACAAGATTATTTCTTGTTGCTTGGCACATATAGTTGAGATATTGACACTAGATGACTAGATAAAAGATTTATCTATACAAATATAATACAATTTCTCAAAGTTTCATCTTATTCCAAGCACTTAATCGCATGTAAGTAAATTTTTACTACAGCATGTTCGTTTTTTCAGTACTTGTTTTTGTACAACCACCAACAATTTTTATTTATCTTGGTATTAACTGTTGGCAACACCTGGATATTTAGGCTACTACTACTACTTGGCTCCCACTTACGATGAAGATTAAATAAATTAATATTAAAATAATTAAATTACTTAAAAGAAGAAATTTTAATACTAGTTATAAGCAATACTAATACACTATTAGTAACATCAATTGTAATATAATATCAATATTTTAAAAAAAATTATTTTTAAATTTTGCATTGTTTACACTCACAAAACCATAACCCACAGCCTTCATTTCGTCAATCCTAACACTAGTAACCAGTAATAGTAACACTCTAACACCCAACGAATCTAACGGTCATGGAAATCAGCAAAGTTGCAAAGGAACGAAATAAACGCCACAACGGGACTCATCTTCATATATGTGCTAGTAATGTGGAGAATTCGTGTGAAAATGAGACGCGCTTATCCTTCAAACACCATAATATCATGGATGTCTGCTATTGTTTGTAACATAAAATAATTATAGCTGACTACTGACTATTCACTAAATGTTTAATGTGACGTTATGCCATGTTGTTTTTTTTTACAGAAAAGGGTCATTTTGCATTGGTGGTCGGATAAAAACAAGTACCGTTTTTTTTTCTCTTTATGCATAGGGGAATTAGGTTCAGGGCCTTTGGTTGATTTGGAATGGTTAAGTGAATTAAGTCTTTGCTGACACGCGAGTTATCGATAACAGGTCGAATGGGATAAAAAGCTTGAGTGTTCGGTTTCTTAATTTAAATCGCTTTACGTTTCTCTATAACTTGAATAGTGAAGGATAAAAACTTTAAAGATTTAGTTAATCAAATAAAATTCAGTAAAGTATTAATTATATACTACATATAAAAATGTGATTGCGTACCAAAAGTTTTGCCCGTCCACCACACGGCAAAGTTGAAGAGAAAAGGCCCGGTGTTCTCGTTTCCCTTGATACCAGGAAGGTATGACATGAACGTGCCAGTTTGAGATTTAACTTATTCTATAACATATGCTTACTTGAAGAGCTTAAATTACCCAATACACTGTGGTGTATTTATTTTAAAAATTCGTTGGTCATCGAACATTTTTTTAGAATATATATTTTAAAAAAACATGTATGACAATGATTTGATAGTACTCTTTCTAAAAAAATCACAACACGGTATGAACGCGGTGTTTATAACATACATGTATTATTCTTTATGTGTGACAATGTAAGACAAAGATATTTAAAATAATCAGAAAGCAATTGAATTATCCACTGAAACGATTCTTTTCAAAAGAATGAATATTTTCATAAAATGTATTCATTGTATTTGACAAAAGCCTTAGCTTGGATTCTGAAGCTTAGCCAGTGTGGGAGGCAGAGGTGGCGCCATTTCTCAGATCCAGGGTTTTAAATTAGAGACCAGGTTGCGCTGGGGCGCGTGGCGCCAACTTTTTTAGGGCGCTTACTGCGCCCACTTTTTTCAAAAGCCTAACTAACTTATCCTTGTTTGATAAATACTTAATTTTAAACTTCCTGAAATGTACACAAAGTATTTTATAATAGGGGTTGTAGGGCGCCTACGGCGCTCACTACAGCTGTAGGCTGTAGGGCGCCTACAGCACCCACTTTTTTTGGTCAAAAGCTTAAGTATCTTATCCTTGTTTGATAAATATGAAATATTAAACTTGCTGAAATGTACACAAAGTATTTTATAATTATAAATCCTCAAATCCTATTTTTAAATCCTTTATATTAACTCGTGGTGTCTGCGGCCGACCGACCGACCTTGCTTGCTTGCTTGCTTGCTTGCTTGTCGCCAAAACTTTTGATCGATTTTTAACCCACTTGCTCGCAAGATAGCGAGCTGAAATTTTGCAGGCAGTTTCGTACCGATGATAAAAACAATGTATCAAAATTTCAGATCGATCGCATGTACCGTTATTAAATTATTGATTTTTTAGATTATTTTTTTTATTCCTATGTATCATGCTATTTTTTGAGATAGAGCGTCGCGGTGCGTATTATATTGAACAACCTTTCTGTCGCGCAATAAGGTGCGTATTTTATTGACAGCTCTTTTTATAAACATATTCCTGATCGGTGCGCATTATATTAAACATGTTTTACGACACAACTGCAATTTTGTATTTCTGGATGGTCTGGCGCTGCGTATTATAATGAACATTCTTTTAAATTCTTCTCGTACATAAAGGATTTATAGTCAAAAACTTGGTTTTTTACGGGTTTTTCTTATTACATCGTTCTTTTTTCAAAAATTAAAATATACGCTCAAAAAATGACGTCATAGCGTTACACATCCTTCCAACCTGTGACTTGAGCTATTATATTATTTACTAGAGATAAACCGCCAAAAATTACGGAATCTTTTTTGGTTCAAACAGCACTATAAAACATAATCGACGGCAGTGCCACCTAACAGCACTACATCCATACAGACAACGGTAATCAATAGCATAAGTAACTAATCCTTGTTTGATAAATACGAAATATTAAACTTGCTGAAATGTACAGTACACAATGTATTTCATTAATATAAATCCTCAAATCCTATTTTTACATCGTTCACGTTCCCTTTTCAAAAATTAAAATATAAGCTAAAATAATGACGTCATATATTTTTTTACAGCGCGTCTTTAATTTATAATTATTTTGCATACCTTTTTTCGCGCCTTCCGATGCACGCCTTGTATTAAAATATAAGCTCAAACATTTATAATAAAGGCAAAAAGGAATTTAATGGGTAAGCCCGAAAACAATTACATCCATACATACATACATACAGACGACGAGAATTATGTATATTGATATGCTAAATTTTACGCGTATCTAAAAAAATTGTCAAACTTGTTTACTTATGAAGAATATGTTTTTCAATTGTGTAACTTTTTTAAATACAAAATTAAAAAAAAATTAATAATAATTAAAATGACAAAGTAAAATTTAAATAAATTAGCGTGTTTATACTGCTCATCTTTTCATTTCCATTGCGTGAAGATAATGAATCTAGGCCTAGTTAACAAGTCAAGACATGAGCAGTTATCCCGTTAAGGTGCGCGGCAGCGCAAATATCTTTCCAACGCCGCGCAGCAGTTATGAATTACCATGCAGCAAATTATGTAAAATATTGCAAAAAAATGGATGCTGTGCAAATTTGCACACAAGTTGTTTTTTTTTGTTTTTTTTTACTTTGCACACGGACCTACGAACCTTTAGAGCTAGAGGGAACATAGGACATGAGTGATGGTAACGCCAAAATTCACGTCAATTTTTTTGACATATAATATTTTAAATTTCCTGAAATTAGTCTTTTTAATTAAAAAACAAATAACAGAACAATAAAATTCTTTGAGAGCAATATAATTACTTCCGTAATTAAATATATGTATTCTTTAAATTAAAATAAAATTTATATCTTAAAATTAATATAAATTTAAACCCCAACCCTACGCCTAATATTTATATTTTAAAAAAATTACATTTTTGCCTTATGGAATACAGAGATAAGCAGTGAAATAATACTATAATAATTTTCGGTAAAAACAAAGAGAACGGTGCGCTCGATAAATGGCGTTTTTTTGGCTGCTATATATATTTTTTTTCTATTTTAATTTTAAAAAATAGACAACTAAACCTAACCCAGACCCTAAAACTAAAATGACAACCTAAATAACGTTTATGGATAAAAATAATTGCACTTATTAGTCTTATTCCCTTTTCAAGTGTAAAAATGCAACATTTCATTCCCGGAAGTTAGCGCTCTGCCATAACAATGTAAATAGTTGAGCGCACCGTTCTCTTTGCTTTAGCCTAATTTTCTTTATCATTGTGAACAAATGACTCAATGGTAATAAAAATATTTTATTTAATTAAAAACAGTTGATTAAGTTTATTGCAACGGAAATGTTTTCAAGTGAATAACACTGTTAGAAACACCGGTCAATAAACATGCCTAATAAACGTTTAAATTAAATTCAGGAAACATAATTGCTTTTAAAATTCTTCGCCACTCATTAGATATATACACTTATAGTTATATTTTAAATTTATTTTGATTAAATTTGTGTTGCAATTTAAATTAATCTTTTTAATTAAATTTCAACTTTAAAGGCAATGAAGTTTGAGTTTTGAGTTGACTAGGCGATGCTAGCATCTGCAGAGTAATTGCCCATAATGCACCAATGAAAACAATATGGCTGTTTACCTTTACGGTATACTTCCTGATAAAAAATCTAAATAAATGTATGAAGTCCATTTATAAAAGTGTGCATAAAACTTTGCAAACATAACTACTTTGAAACCAAACTTTAGCGCCTGCTGCGCTGTTGGAGAGATGGTAAGTCATCGTACTTTCTCTACCCCACCTTTTTATTCCTTCAAAGTTCAATCAAAACCATGTTCAGAATTTTGTTCATAAGTCATAATCAATTTCAATTATAATTATTAATTAACTATTTCATTTTCATTAATTGAAATATTAATTCATTTGTAATAAAGTTAAGTTAAAGTAATAATGTTTGGTTATAAACGGTAATCCCTTATTTTAGCGAATTTTATATTTCAAGTAATCAAAAAAACATTTTTTTAAAACTTAGGCTACCTCATTAATTATTATTATGAAATCTATTTTAAAATTAAAACATTATTTTTTTGTTGGAAAGAAATCACTATTTTAATTTTACAATTTGTAGAAATAAAAATTTGTATATTGCACTATCTTCTGTGACTAACGCGCCACTGTTGTAAGTCTGCTTTTAAAAACCTTTTTCCAAGTTAAAAGCCCCTTTACTTTAAACTCAACAAAAACACACAAAAAACTAATTGTAAAGCATTAAATACATTTTTAAATTTCTGAATTAAGTGTTTAAATTAGTAAAAGTAAGTTATTTTATTTATTTTGTTCTAAAAATTTTTAATGCGCTAAAATTAAATAAGGGATTACCAATATAAACTAAACTGTAAACTATTTAATATAAATTATATATATGCTAGTACTATTTAGTTTTAAAATATGTTTAGACTACATTAAAGTTTGGTGTTCATTCATTATAGTTTATAGGATGCTGCCAATGTTGCTAGTGTTATGACTAGCAACATCCTAAAATCTTAAATTTAAATAGTAAACACATAAATAAAGATCTTTTCTTTGCAGGGAGCTAATGCATCCCAGTTGGAGAAGGAAATAGGTTCAGAACAGTTTCCAACAAATGAACATTACTTTGGCTTGGTCAATGTAAGTATATTATATACAATTTACAAGAAATCTTTTATGGGAATGGGAGATATAAACAAAAACTATTTTAACTCAGTGTCTTGTGTGATCACTTTTTAAAAACAATAACTTTTTTCTCATATACTTAGTTGTAATCATAAGTCAAATAATCCTTTGCTCATAGTTTATTTCTACCCTCTCTGAAATTTACTTGTTAATTAAATGAAATAATTGTTTTTTTAATAGCCATTAATTTGTCACAACTGATTTTTTAAAATTTGCTTTACTTCAGTTTGGCAATACATGCTATTGTAATTCAGTGCTGCAGGCGCTCTACTTTTGTCGACCCTTTCGCGAAAAAGTGCTTCAGTACAAGCATCAGGTCAAAAGTTTAAAGAAGGAAACACTCCTCACATGCCTGGCTGATCTCTTCTATAGTGTTGCAACACAGAAGAAGAAAGTTGGCACTTTGGCTCCCAAAAAATTTATCACGAGACTTCGCAAGGAAAATGGTATACAAAGATTAGTGTTACTTATTTATTCTTCGATATTTTATTAATGTTAAACCTTCTGGCTGGATAGCGAAGTCAATAGTGCGCTCGCCTCACAAGCTGAAGGGCGTGAGATCGATTCCACGTTAAAGCCACTATATATAATTGTTGATGAATGACTTACGCTAAGAAAGTCCTCTGCTGACCTGGAGAGGGATGGGCGCCGCCAGGTCTATCAAGCCCGAGAATGTTCTAATGGAAACATTAGAACCCCCTACGACTACGGGGTTATAGCGACTACGGGGTTATGGGACTAAAAAAAAACCTTCTGGTACTGGGCGTGTCTTTTTTCATCAGCCGAATCTTTTCCCAAAGCACCAAGCTTGTCTTTTTTTTATCAGCCGAATTGTGTCCCTGTGTCCCGAGCGTGTGAATTTGCCACATAGAGGGTACTGGATATGAACTCAAAAAAGAGAATATGACCTTTCACTGCAGTCTCGGGCAGAATGTTAAACCGTTAGGGGAATAATCAAATTTAATTTTGCTTTTTAAATTATGAAATCGACCACTAAATGAATTTTCTGTGTGGATCTGTTTTGTTGTTGCCTAGCAATGTTGTTATGGTACTAAAGCACACTCGATAAAACCTTTTATGTTTTATTGAATAAAACTTTTCATTATTTGATAAATGTTTTTTAATTAAAAATTAATGATATATTTTATATTATTATCCTTTGTCATCGATTTCACCCCCAGAAATAGCAGCTTTATGTTTCTTCTTATACATACTAATATCAATAATCTATTTTTAGAATAATTTCTTTTCTTTGTAAATTTAATGTATTGATTAATGTAGGAAAAGTGTAAACCAAAAAAAAACAGATCATTATCTTGACTCTATTTTCAATTGTTTTAAACAAAAAAGTTTGAAGATGAAATTACAAGCCTATCAAATTATGTCTCGTTCCAAAATAATGTCTGGGCCAGGGGGAATAATTAACAAAATAATATCCGGTACTGAGAGAAGTATTATGTAAAAGTAAGTCGGTACCAGAAGGGTTAACTTTTTGTGTTGTGAGGTTTAGTGCATATAAAATTATTTTTTTCTGTCCATTTGTTTAATGACAACTTCATAAGCAATAAACTTTTAAGTCCATTGTATGATCTGAAACATATTTTGCTCCATCCTTTTATAGTGAAAAGCTCTCACAGCCTTATTTTTTAATATTTTCAATGTTTATGGAGTAACGCTCTTATAGTTTTTAATATTCAATGTCATCTTCAGAACTATTCGACAATTACATGCAACAAGATGCCCATGAATTTCTAAATTACTTGCTCAATACTGTAGCTGACTTACTCACAGGTGAAATGAAATGTTTACTTTTTCTCATAGAGTTTCACTTTTTATTATGATTTTTTCCCCTCTATAACCTTGCTTTCCTTAAGGTATAAATTAAATGCTGTGAAGGAAAAATTACTTTCAAATATTACTAACACTAGGTCTAACCTAGTAAACAAAGTGGGCTAGAAATAACCCCCAAAACAATATCAGCAGAAATAGATGACCTTCCCATCTACTGAAATTACTTGACAAAACATGTATTCAAGTAACAAACTTTATTTTAATAAGAATCAGAGGCGTCACTAGGGTTGGTGTCACCCGGGGCGGTAGCTCATGGTGTCACCCCTTCACGACTGAAGGGGCCACCCATAAATGACGTCACGCGAGGTTGCCGATTTTTACCCCACCCTCCCCCAGCGTCATACTTTGTCACAAAAACTTAGACCCCACCCCTTTTTTACGATATGACGTCACAAAGCTTTGACACCCCTCCCCCAAGCCATATTTTCTCAATAAAAGTTAGCATGTTACAAATTATTTTTTGTCATTTAAATATGTATTTAGGGTAAGTCTGCACTGTAATATCGTAACACGCGTGAAGTCATTGAAAACGTAATTAAATAAATGGTAAGCAATCAAATATTTAAGTGGAACTTTTATTTAAAGTTTTGCGTTTTTGAGGTGACGCCACATTTCTTAAACACCCCCCTCCTCGTACCACATCGTCACAGATGCGTGGACCCCTATGGCGGATTAAAAAGGGGGGGGGGCGCTGAACGGGCTAAAGCCCCCAATAATTTAAGGGCCCCCAAACTTTTTTTGAATTATTGTGTATAATAAAGATGCAGGCCATTATGTTTGTACGAATCCCTGAAAATGCCTTGGACAGTCATACGGCAATGCTGCAAATGAGTAGGAAGTATAACGGAAACCAGGCTATTCTTCGTGAGAAGTGCATTGTAGCTCATTATGTGACGTGCACAGCTCATTCCTTTAATTTGGTTGGAAAAAGAGCAGCAGGTTGTCCTACTGCGGTCAGATTTTTTTGTCTTCTGCAAAATCTTTATACCCGACTTGTTGCATCTACTCATCGTTGACAGGTACTTCAAAAACATATGAAATTGATACATGCTAACAAAGCCTTGTCTGAAACAAGATGGTCAGCCTGACATTATGCTGTAAGGTCTGTTAATAGCTCATACAATGAGAATATCGCAGCACTAGAAGAATTAGCAACGAATGAAAATCAGCCACGTGACTGCCGACTTGAAGAAGAAGGATTTCTAAAGGAAATTGACATCTGGAAGTCGCTATTTTACTTGAAAATTGGGAAACAATTTTAGAAAGGAAGTCTCCTATTGAGTTTGTTAAAAAAATAGCATTCTTAATTTTATTCCTATGAAGACAAAGGAAAGGAAAAGTCCGTGGTAAAAACAGTGTAAACAATCTTCAATACTATAAACAAAAAAGAAAGCGTCAGTTTGATAAAGGGACATCAACAAAACAGCATTCTCCTGGAGAAAAACATTCAAGATTGAGGTATTTCTGGTAATCATTGACAAACTTTCTTAAGCCCTACAACATTGGTTAGGTGCATATAAATACATCCATGAGAAATTTGGCTTTCTTACAAACCTAACTGAGCTCAGCACTTTCGCCACCCGATGGGCAGCAGCCAAGTTAATGGAAGAACATTCAAGTGATTTCGAAGAAGGGGTCGGGTAAATCCAAAGCAACCGTTTCGTCCCTCTCAATTTACTAGCAACGCCATCGAGCGGTGCCGGTTTAGGGCCAGGAGCGCTTGTACGGATTAGCAAAAAGTTCCGCGAAGAATGCATTGGACGCCAGCTCTGAGGAAACCTTCCAGTGGGGGTTGCACCCTAGGTAGGTCTTTGATGATCACCCGGTCTGCGGCGGTCATAACCATGGAGACCCGTGCGCTTTGCCGGGATGGCGCCAAAGTGGTAGCGGGTCGTAGTAGGAAATTCCACCACCTCCTTGTGAGGGCAACTTAATGGGAGGCATCTTCGACTGTATGTCCTGGATGCCCAGGTGGCCGCTTCAGAAGCGACCGCTTTTGGGGGGGGGGTTTCCCTCAGCTGTTACGTCCCTTTGGTGGCCAGATGGCTAAGGGGGTCTTCATAAAGAGCACTAGGCTCGGGGCGTCTAATTTTCTTCCACATGTAGGTTCATGCGTGATTTCGAAGACTGCTTACCTTCAGAATTAGTCCAATTTTCAGAACTCTTTAAAAAAGTTATTGTCCAGCCCCAGGCTCAGGGTTAGGAAAAGGAATTAGCACAAAGCGAAACTCAAAAAACTTGCAAAGGGCTAAAAATTTTGCTGCTTTTGAATGAGCTATATTTCACACAGTCCTTTACAAATGTACACATCGCACTTCGCATCTATCTTTCAATGATGACATCAAACTGCAGCTGAGAGCGATCCTTTTCAAAGTTGAAAAGAATATATAATGAGAATTTGCATGGGACGAGAAAGCCTGAATATGCTCTCTCTAATGAGCATTGAAAAGGAACTTATAAGCTTACTCAGCTTTATTGACTTGATTGAAAACTTCGCCATTTGAAAAATTTGCAAACGAAAGTTGTTTGTTGAAATAATAATCATACATATTTTTCAATAATTTTTGTTATTTCAAAAAGAGAAAAGAATTCGTTACCTCATGATTTTTTTTTAAATACGGAATAACGCGTAATACTATTCTTTAAGGGGGCGCGTTCGTAAGCACTAAACAGCGTAAGTCGGGATGGGACCGTCGTAACCGGAGGACTACCTGTATATAAACATGCATATCTATGCTTTCACTCCTTTAATAAATATATATATATATATAATATTAACTCAAAGACATTGAAATCATAATTTTCCTCAAGAAAAACATCAACAAAGAAAACCCATCATTTGGTTTTTTTTCTTTGGGGGGGGGGTGGTGATAAGAATCGTATTCAACCCACTGTGGTGGAGGGATTTGTGAGGTGGCAATCGTTCATGGCTTTATATCTTTTAAAACAGAAGACACTGCCTCTTTCATTCCAGCCGTTTTTTAAAGATCTCTCTGCTGCGACTATTTCTTTTCTTTTTTTCATAATTTGTTTTAATGTTGTTCGTGTGTTGGGACTGTTTTATTATTGCAAGTTAACTGATATTTTTTAATAAGAATTTTCACGTTTCACGTATTTCATTGTATTTCTTAATTTCTTTCTAGATTAAAAAATGTGTCATCTTTTGTTTTCTGACATAAAATCGTACACAGTAAAATTTTAGGCTCGGGTGTCACCCCCTGATGGGTGTCACCCGGGGCGGCCCGCCCCCCCCGCCCCCCCCTAGTGACGCCACTGATAAGAATACAATTTATTACTCCACCCTCCTGGTTTGCCACCACAAACACACAGTTTTTAATGCTCCTGAACTATATTAATATTATAACCTCCTTTTACACTGCAGATTAATCCAGTGAATTATGTAGTTTGCGCCTTGCTGTCTTTGAAAACATTTTAGCAAAATGATTTTATATTTCATTTATGTATCTTTTTTAAATATACTAGTTTCATGTTAACTTGATAGATGGACCATGATAGCCATTTTTTTATGGATACGTAATTAAATATTATTAAACCAGTCTGCTCAATTAAAACTTCCATTTTTTCAGCTGAGAAAAAAGGAACTCAGAAAACTCCAGAAACCAACCACAATGTCAAACCAGACCCAACATGGGTGCATGAAATCTTTCAGGGAACATTAACCAACGAGACACGATGTCTCACTTGTGAAACAGTAAGATATAACCTTTTATACTTATATAAGGGCTTGTGAAACAGTAAGATATAACATTTTATACTTATATCATGGCTTGTGAAACAGTAAGATATAACCTTCTATACTGTTATATCAGGACTTGTGAAACAGTAAGATATAACATTTTATACTTATATCAGGGCTTGTGAAACAGTAAGATATAACCTTCTATACTGTTATATCAGGGCTTGTGAAACAGTAAGATATAACATTTTATACTGTTATATCAGGACTCGTGAAACAGTAAGATATAACCTTTTATACTGTTATATCAGGACTTGTGAAACAGTAAGATATAACCTTCTATACTGTTATATCAGGGCTTGTGAAACAGTAAGATATAACCTTTTATACTGTTATATCAGGACTTGTGAAACAGTAAGATATAACATTTTATACTTATATCAGGGCTTGTGAAACAGTAAGATATAACCTTCTATACTGTTATATCAGGACTTGTGAAACAGTAAGATATAACATTTTATACTTATATCAGGGCTTGTGAAACAGTAAGATATAACATTTTATACTGTTATATCAGGACTCGTGAAACAGTCAGATATAACCTTTTATACTGTTATATCAGGACTTGTGAAACAGTAAGATATAACCTTCTATACTGTTATATCAGGGCTTGTGAAACAGTAAGATATAACCTTTTATACTGTTATATCAGGACTTGTGAAACAGTAAGACATAACATTTTATACTGTTATATCAGGACTTGTGAAACAGTAATAAATATCATTTTATACTGTTATATCAGGGCTTGTGAAAGATTTTTTTTGTATGCATCGTTTTACAAGAAATTCTTTCAAATCAAAGAAACATTTCGGTCCCCTCAGTTTCATGTTAAATGATTTTCACTGTATTATAAGGACTTAACTATGAAATTAGCTAACAGATTTACTATTTCGCAAGCGATGTGTTAAACTATATAATGCAAGCAGTTTTTCAAGAAATGTATCTTTCCTATTATAGGTTAGTAGTAAAGATGAAGACTTTTTGGACTTGAGTGTTGACGTGGAGCAGAACACATCAATAACACACTGTCTCAGGGGCTTCAGCAACACAGAAACGCTGTGCTCTGAACACAAGTATTACTGTGAAGTGTGTTGTAGCAAGCAGGAGGCTCAGAAAAGGTCAGTTAAAATTTTTAAAATTCATAATTTCTACAAGCAATTTAATTTCCATTCATGTTATTTAAATATTGTTATTAAAATCACATTTTGGCTGCACAATTTTTTTAGATTAAACAATAATCTGAATTTACTTCTACTTAAAAATGCTTCTGATATTAGCACACATTAATAATGGCTTTTAATATTTTGTGTGTGCTGAATTCTTGTATTTATCTGTGATGACATTAAAGATAAATGATTGCATAACACAAGAAATGATTGCATAACACAAGAAATGATTGCATAACACAAGAAATGATTGCATAACACAAGAAATGATTGCCTAACACAAGAAATGATTGCCTAACACAAGAAATGATTGCCTAACACAAGAAATGATTGCCTAACACAAGAAATGATTGCCTAACACAAGAAATGATTGCCTAACACAAGAAATGATTGCCCAACACAAGAAATGATTGCCTAACACAAGAAATGATTGCATAACACAAGAAATGGTTGCATAACACAAGAAATGATTGCCTAACACAAGAAATGATTGCCTAACACAAGAAATGATTGCCTAACACAAGAAATGATCGCCTAACACAAGAAATGATCGCCTAACACAAGAAATGATCGCCTAACACAAGAAATGATTGCCTAACACAAGAAATGATTGCCTAACACAAGAAATGATTGCATAACACAAGAAATGATTGCCTAACACAAGAAATGATTGCCTAACACAAGAAATGATTGCATAACACAAGAAATGATTGCCTACCACAAGAAATGATTGCCTACCACAAGAAATGATTGCCTAACACAAGAAATGATTGCCTAACACAAGAAATGATTGCATAACACAAGAAATGATTGCCTAACACAAGAAATGATTGCATAACACAAGAAATTTCATTTAGAACAAATTTATTTTGATATCATTTTGAAGGGTGTAACTAGAAAAACAGATAAATTAGCTAGACTTTTATTTATGTCATCAAATCAAAGTGCACAGTTTTTTAACTGGAAATCTTGCATCATCTCTTTGTATGTATGTTACTCCTCTGACTCTTGTAGGATGAGAGTTAAGAAATTACCACAGATTCTTGCCCTTCATTTGAAACGTTTCAAGTACATGGAGCACCTCAATCGATACATCAAAGTCTCATATAGGGTTGTTTTTCCATTAGAGCTTCGCCTTTTTAACACAGTAAGTTGTTTATTTTGCCAATCAAATCACGCTGGACCATTTTCACACCCTTTCACTCACCACTGGTTTGGTTAACATGAACTTCTTAAGTTAGTGTTAAATTATTTTTGAAGGATGGCATAGTTTAGACTAGAGCGGATGATTTTGGACCCCAAGCAAACTTCCCACCTGCAGTCCATCCCAAATATACTTTAGTAACAAAACAGATTCACACGTTAACATGAAGTTATTGAGGGGGGCCTGGTGATCAATCATTTAAACATCGTAATTTTTTTCAGTCTGATGATGCCTTCAATCCAGAACGATTATATGATTTAGTGGCAGTTGTAGTTCATTGTGGATCAGGGCCAAACAGAGGTCACTACATTAGCATTGTCAAAAGTCACGGGTTCTGGCTGTTGTTTGATGATGATATCGTAGATGTAAGTATAAATTTATATTGAAAATCAAATTATGTAAGCATAGTTTAGGGCTTTAACAGCTCCTTATCATATTTGTCATGGAAAAACATTTTACACGGAAAATGCAATAATTATTAGAAGTTAAAATCATACAAATCTTTATCTAAAAATAAAACAAAAACAACAGGGCTGAGTGAGGTATATGACAACATGTTGGACACATATTTTTATTAGCATGTCTACTGTTGAATGCATTTTTTTAACATAATATAATATTGGTGTGCCTATTTTCGGTAATTTACACTTTTTGCTACCACTCTCTGATATAGATGATCAATGTATATAAAATTTATAAATATAGATGAATCATTAATAGAAAAATGAAATATTAGTTAATAACGGCAAGAAAACTACAAACTGCCAATACTCTATACTTTTTTTTCCAAACACTTATTCACTCATCTATTGGAACTTTGGGATCAACATGTTAAATCTTTTTCACACCTTGAAATTTGCTTCTTTAAAAACAAATGTTTAATAAATAATGAAAGTTTTTTTCAAGGCTTCCAAATTGACCAAGTAAAAAATAATCTGTTTCTGCTCATAGTTACTGAATGATCGAAAATTTATCTTGTTCTGACTTCAAGATTTTTTTTCCTCCAGAAAATTGATGCCAGCCAAATTGAAGAATTTTATGGAGTCCCGTCTGATACACAGAAGAATTCATCTGAGTCAGGTTATATCTTGTTCTATCAGTCCAGAGAGTGAGCTGTTGCCTGGCAGCCCATCACTTATCAAGGATATCAGATCACTTCAAGTGTATTGGATCTATCAGAATTTGATCAGATTTTAATGCTCTTCTCAGCTATAGCAGACTTCACAGAAATATTTTTTCCTTATTTATGTTGACCAAAATGGGAAAAGAATAGCTTTGTTTTTATATTATTTATATGTTAAGTAAAATAGATATTTTAACTTATGCACTTTAAATACATTGATTTCATTTTTTTTGTAAAATTGTTATAATTCAGGCCTGAATTAAACTTTATCATAATTATAAGATTTTTTTTTACAAATGTTGAATGATTATAAATATTTAAATTAGACTAAACTAAAACATGTAGCATTTGATATTGAACGAGCCTGGTCAAAATATTAGCTCCTTTTTCACCCGATAGTATTCTAAATAAAATCTGATGGCATTCTAAATCAAACAAACTTATTGGAGATACCACTCAGGGTATTGATTCTATCTCAGACACATACATGTAAAAAATGTTGTTGTTTCTTCTTTTTTTTTGAACTAGCAACTTGTAAGGTGTCACAAAGAAATGCATTTCAGGATATGATTATTTTTTTTTAAAATGTGTATCTAAATGCAAAGTTTCAATAGCCTGAAAAAAATCACTTTTGATGGTTTCAAACACTGAGTAAAGTAGAAATTTAAAATTTTGTTAGGTACTCCAAGAAACCTGATGATGTGGCGTGAGACTGTGTTGTATATAAATAAATAATTTGTGCTGTATATGAGAGACTGAGCAGCTGTGGAGGCACCAGTTAACCAAGTGTACATAATCCAGGCCAGCCTTGTCAAACACAGCAACTTTCAATTAAAAGTATAAAACTCTCCTGTGATACGATGCCCTCCTCATCTATGTGATATTGTCATCTGCTGGCATGACGAGTCATGGAATAACAAAACACATCAACTCCCATCATCATTATCTCACAGGCCTTTTCGTCCTGCAACTTAAGTAACTTGTCCATTTTCTTAAATGCTTGCCTGAAGAAGGCTTTGATTAACCATAAACATTTTTATTAATTTTTAACTGTAGATTTGGGGATTTTATTTTTCTGTTCATGTAATGAAACTTCATTCTTAATGGATTTTCAAATTAATTGATGAGGACTCATTGCAGTTACACAAGTCTCACATATCTAATCAGGATTACCTCCAGTAAAGTGATGACATTATGCCCGAGCACCAAATTTTATGTTTACTGTAGGAGATCATGTATCACAGATACCTAAACACGAATGGATCACGCTTGAATACAGTTATAAAAAACTGTGTTTGAATGCACTACATTAATTTTGTGTTTGAATGAACAAGTTATGTCCAGGTGTTGACAGTTCACAAGTCACTTGAAACCCCATGCACTATAAATGTTGACAGGTCACAAGTCTCTTGAAACCCCATGCACTCTAACTGCCCCAAAGCTCCCTGTCTAATCACCAAACATTTTTCCCTTGGTGTTTCCTTACTATTGATGGCCTCACAGAAGCCCTATCTACCATGTTGTGACTTGTACTTCAATTAGGGTGGCTGCACCCTATCACTGTGCTGTATAATAGGATTTGTTGTATATTTAATCAGATGTTGTAATCCAGCTTGTCAATTTAAAGACTTGAGACTCCTGTTGTGTCATATTCTATTTCTACCATTTTATGCAGCTGAAATAAAACACTCTTACCATTTTTAAATGTTCTTTTAAAAACTGTTCATTGACCCATTTGCAATCTTGTGTGTACTGGTAGTCAAGAACAGACTACAGATAAATTGCAGGATTTGACTCGTGAAATAAAAAAAAATCTCTTATTTTTATTTATTATTTAAATGACTTTTTGTTTGTTTTTAAATGTTAAAAAATATATTAATGTTTTTCCAATTTTTCAAGTTAAAAACATTAAGTAAGTTACCTGCAGTAGTTACAGGCATGGACAACTAGTTGGCATGTAGACTATTGTTTTGCATTTGTGTCTGTTTGTGAGAGTGGGATGGTGTCATTTTCTATTCAGTAAATCTTGCCTGTGTGTCCTATTGATGCTTTATGAAATTAAATTTACATGTTTTTTGTTTGTTTGCGAGAGTCGATTTTAAAAAAAGCCATCTTTTGAAAACAACTGTAAAAAAGAGTTAGCCCATAATACCTTCAATGTTTCTTTTATAATATTCAGTTTTTAATTAGTAAAAAAAACCAACATACGTATGTTTTGTATGATTGTTAATTAAATACTGCTTCAGAACATTTTAGCTTTACAATGTATTTATTTCATCATAGATTTTTTGTTCAATAGATCATTGGGGCCTCACAACTTGATACGGATAATTAAATGCAACGATCATTGTAAAATCTGTTAGAAATAATTACAAACAAATTCACAAAAATGAATAATACATGCTTTACCAAGGATATAAATATATCTGATAGAGATTTTTAATATTACATTAGTTATATGTTATATGACAGAGACGAGTGCCTCCTTACATATTTAATGGGAAGAAAAGTTTTCCCATGGTGTAGATTTGTGTCATCAGTATTGCAGCTTTTTTAAATGGCATAAGAATTTTTAGACATTTGTTTTCACTGATTTCTTCACATCACAATTTGCTTTTTATAAGTGAATTAAAATAAGTCTCTGAAATGTTAATTTAAGATGTAAAAGTATGTAAGGCAGGTTTAAAGTATCTGAGTTCAAATTTTGCATTTCATTTCTTAGAAGCAACATAAGTTGAAGGGCATTGTATAACTTTATCCAACTTACTAATTGTTGAGTTGGATGTGACCTAAACAATCGGTTGTGTTTTCTAAACATAATATATTAATTAATATACTTAATGTTATTAAATTTTACTCAGCCTCATTATATTTTGTACAAAAACATGTTTTTCTATTTGCTTTGTTTCATATTTCTGTTGTTCTTAAAATTGGAATTTTTTATGTCATTTTTAGTTTTCTAATTTTTTTGTTAGAGTAGGTCAGGGGTCAGCAAACTTTTTTCATGGCGGGCCGGATGGCTGACAAAGTCGCGAGCGCATGCCACATAACCATTCTAGACAGAAAATAAGTTTAAGTTTAGCCTTCTGTGTTAATCATGGGTCATTGTAGGGCACTATAAATTATAAATGAAAAATTTGAAAAGCTAAACCATAATTTTTTTTCCAAAAAAAAAGAAAAGTAAATTTTAGGCACAGAGAAGCTAGGATTTTCCTGCATGTGCCATGATCTTGTATTTTAAATTTGATATTTCAATTGTATAAAACCGTCTCTTGTGCCATTTAATTTATTCTATCAAGCACATTTAAGTATGCAGCGATCTGGTTGAAATGGCATCATTGGCGAGATCTGGCCCACTGCCTGTAGTTTGGTGACCCTTGGTTAAGGTCATCATTATGTAGTCAGAAATTTGCAGTAAATAGAAAAACAGAAAATAATATAATTTTTTTAAACCGTGTGAAAATGTTTAGAAGATTTGTCAAGCTTAATTGTGGACTCTGATTTCCCATTGAGGGATGTTGCATGAAATATGTCCAAAGAAATCTTTAGTAAAATAATGTTTAATTCAGTATAAATATATACACTACTTTAAAACAAAGGAAGAAATACCAGTAACACATAGTTCCTCAACACCGCCACAATATAATTTAACGTTTTTGGATAATCATGGATTCAGTTTTCCTATTCATATTTTTTAATTTCCGTAATTATTTCAACACCCAGACCATTTTATTACACTTAAATTGTTTTTTAAAATTTGTGTCAGTTGCTATTGTTGCCATGTTTTTTTGCATCTAAATTTCTAGTGTTGCCCCAAAACATTAGGCCTGCCCAAGTCTACAGCTTAAATTGAATGTGAAATTTGAATCTCAGTTTTCATGCAGTTATTATATTGTATTTATTTAACTGTTTTCTAACTGTAAAAATAATACATAATTTAATACCAACTTTGAGATAGTTTATAATTTAAAATTAACATAGCTTGATGGCCAATAAGTCAAATTTATCATTTAAATTTATCATAGCTTGACGGCCAATAATTCAAATTTTAACATAGCTTGATGGCCAATAATTAAAATTTATAATTTAAATTTGACATAGTTTGATGGCCAAATATCATTTGTAAAAAAATATTTCAAATTATTAAAATTTTAGTATCATTCAAAGAATAGTGAACCTTTTCAAACATTTGTTTGAAATGTAAATAGTCTAGAATATTGTCCAATGGATTTGGGTGAAGACTTATTTTTGTTAAAAACTGTTTTTAAAAACTTAATTCTACTTGTCACAAGGTTAGTGTTTGGTTGGGTTAAGGTATGAACAAACTTTGATTAGAAATATTGTCGATTTATTGTGTTAGGTCATATGAAAAGCTATGCAGTTTAAGACCGGTATTTTTATGAACACATTATAAATGAAGCAAACAATTTAAATATACAATTTACATATTTATTATCTGTCAAGGAGCAGCGGGCTCCAGTGACATTATGTTATATGTGCTACTACAATGAGAAGTGCAATATAAACTTTTAATTGACTATTTTATAAAAGAAAAAATTTATATGGAAAAAAAATCCATACCTTTATTTGGGCTAAAAAAGTCTTTTAGTCCTAAGGTTTAAATAGTAAGTTGCAGTTTGGAAATTGTACACCATAAAATATTCTAGAAATTCTTTTAGTATGATCTTAACCTTAAATAATCAAGAGAAATATTGTGTAAGATAAATGAGATCTTGAGAAATAACGCACCCAGGTCACAATTAATAATGCATATATTATATCCTCAGGGTCTGAAAGTTATCAGAAAGCAAAATGCCCACATACAAAATCTGTTATTACTACAACATGACCAGAAACAAGAAAATATGGTGGCAAATATTGTATACATTGTGGGACAACTGTCAAAGCAAAGTCCGCGTGAAATGGCTTTTCCAGAGTCATAGGTTTTGCATGATTTGAAATCTTTACTACAATTCACATGCTGAAAATATTGCTAACTTGATTTCTATGAAATAGGACTTTCATCGGGAATAAAATAAATAATATAATAAATAGTTGAATGTTGTCACCAAGATAGATGCAGAAAAGGATGGGTAATAACACAATCAACTTAAGAAAAAAAAGCAGACCGGGTGTGTAATAATAAATAAAAAACTGATAAATATTAAAAATAAATAGATTTGACGTGTCATTTGACTAATTTGTTTGAACTTATGTCTGAACCTACGTCAAATGTTTATTAACTGTGAGTGTGCATGTTTAAAATTTGAACAAATATATACTGCTTATGCCAACTTTGAACAGACAAAAAATTACTTGTATAAATAGCTTTTTCCCCCTCTTTACGTGACTTGTCAATCTACATGCAATTTATTCTATAATCTACCAGTTATTTTTTAATTTGAAATGGGGGGATGAATAAACCAATAAAATTTCTTGTTGAAACTCAAACCTGTCTCATTGGAACTTTTTGAAATGCTAGTTTTCCTAATGAAATGTATATTATTTTTTTTATTATGTTGAGAAAAATCATTTTTTGAGTCAAAGTGAAAGAGATATCCCATGTATCAATTCCAGTTTAAACAATCCGGATTGTTGCTTTAATCAATGAAGTACTCCATTAGTTAAATAATTTCTAAATTGCTACTTCATTTAAAGGACAAAGAAACAATTCAAAGTTATTAAGATTAATAAGAATTAAACAAAATTGTAGATATTTTTTCAAACAATTTTTTTTAAATTTAATACCATTTACCCAAATTGAAGTAAACAAACAAGATAAAGAGAAGATCACTCAAACACTGAAATTTTCCAAGTGCCATAAAGAAAACTTATACTTACCCTATGGAATCATTAGCTTGACATTGATCAGATAAGAAGGTACATCAGTATTTTGAATTTATAATACAATAATCAATATAATTAACAGTTTAAAAGCTTATTCAAACTTCACTTTGCTTCATGTCACTCATGATCTTACGTATCAGCATGATTAAGTATGAAATGACTTATAGAGTTAAGCAAATTATAAGATTAACGACCATAGGGTAAATCATTGAAATGACTACCATTTTGATTTTTGTGTATGTGTCAACATTTGCCTGGTTCATCATCATGCAGTATGAGAAATTTAAAGTTGAGACATAGCTTAGAAATGAGAAATTCACTCGTTCAAAGTAAGAACTGTCGATGAGTCAAAGTATCACTCCATTACATCGTTTTATAATAAGTGTATACTATAAATATGCAACAACATTCATACATCACAAATAAACCATAAATCTAATTCTTTCAATTAAAAAACTTGGTACATACAAATGAAACAAAAAAGATAATTTTAATGGAACAATTTAATTAATAATTACAACATGATGATGGACTGATAAAATAATAATCCTCAAAAATAAAAGAGGATTCAGAAACTGTAATTTCTTAAATATTTTCTCTCTTTTCATTGCCTAAAATCTGTTTCCTGCTGTATATTGATCTGGGAACACAATTTTGTGACTACCAGAGCCTTGCACCTTTGGTAATGTTCCAGCGTTGGGAATAACATTCCATGAGAGGGTCAAGGTCACATTTTCATTGCCTCTGTTAAATAAGACAACAAATACATTTTAAGATAAACAAAAATAAGTAAATTCTAATAGTAAAACAGATACACAATTTGAATTATAGTAGTCAAACCCAATAGGTTCAAAAGTTAAAGCTGTCTCTGTATTATCTCCATCTTTAAAGTTTAATGGTAGAGAAAATGTCATCTTATACTAGCTAGAGCTAGGGTCAAGCCATGATCAGCAAGGAACTCATCCTGCAAACAGTTCCCACAGACAGCTGAATATCAGAACTGATGTTTGGTGATTGCTTCAATAACACTTGATAGCAGAACAAAGGGGATACTCTATTTTTAAATCCCTTATATTAACTTTGAAATCTTGTCGTCATCTCTCCCTCTCTGTCGTTGGCGGGCGGGCGGAAAAACAAAAGTAAAAAATGACACACTTCCCGTGATGCTATCGAGCTGAAATTTTGCACATAAACTCGCGTCACCTAACAATGCATCGTATCAAAATTACAGATCGATCGAATTTACCGTAATTAAATTAATGCATTTTTAGTTTATTTCTATATAACTCAATGTAGTGTCTGTTGTTGTTTGCAATCATGTGTCCCTTGCTTGAGTTCACGCCAGCCATCGAATACCACACCTCCCCTCCCCCGGTTTTACAGCAAAGGGAGATCATATTGAACCTAATCAATACTTTTAGTTATGTCCTATGTATAAGGGATTTATAGTCAAAAACTGTTTTTACGGGGTTCCTTAGATTTGGATTTAGCTTCAGAAACTTTTGGTGTTACTCTTAATCTTCAAATTAAACAAAAACATAGTGCTCTAAAGTGAAATATCAACAAAAATAACTTACTTCAGTCCATTTCCAAAGTCCCAGAAATAATACTTGGTGTTAGCATTCCTGAGATCTAAAATTGTATTGTCTCCCCTTTCAACAATTTTGTCCCATAAAACTACTTGATTAAGAGCCTGGACATAAAAAGAATGAACAAATAATGACATATAAACTAACTTTTCAGTTATATATAAAATGAAGAGAAAAAAAGAGCAAATTCTTAGTCAAGAAATTTTCTAGTTAATACGAAAACCACAAAATAATTGAGTAATACATAATCTGATAAACAATACCTATTTTATTTTTATGAATCTATTTTCAGAATTTTTTTTCCTTAGCAGAGATATTTGTTCTTACATGCTCTTTTGTCTTGTACTCAGCTGTCAAATACAGAAACAATTGTTTGACATTCCAGTTGAATATTGGACCCAGATGTTGACTGTGTTAAGGTTAAATTTCAGAATACAAATTTTCGTCAATGGATGAAGGTCATAAGGTTAAATTTCAGAATACAAATTTTCTTCAATGGATGAAGGTCATTTAAAGCAGAAAATGATGCCTAACACAATATGAAATATTTTGAAATATATTCATGCTAATTTTTAAAAGTTCTATTCAGAATGCATTGAATTGTGTATTAAAATAATATTTCCTCCACTCTTTCAGTGGATTTTAGTAGCGGTAAAGGATATCTGTATATAAATCAAATGTGATGAAGCCAAGATCACTTTTCTCTCTATCTGCTGAGTAATCTGGAACATTTTTTCTAGAAGAAAATAAGAATTCTGAGAATTTTATGAAATGTTGAAAAATGAATAAAGATGTTGACAGGGGACACATAAATACTAAATACTACACAAAAGTAAAAATATAAAAATCAGCAAAAACAATTAAAAATTTTTTTTAACAATTAAAAACAAATTATCATTGTTTACCTCCTGTATATATAATCTCACCAAAGGTCAGAGTCTAAGAATCTTATATGTCAATTCTTCAAGAATACCACCCCTTACCAATAGAAGACTACATGTAAATGCTAGGGGACAACCACAGAGTGGTCCTTCCTTTCTAGGAAGGCCACCTAGGCACCCAAGAAAACTGTTAATTATAGTGCAATAAGACCAAAAAAAGTTTAAGATTATTCCTAGGGATATTAGGAGACATTAATAAAGTTTTTACTAAGGGATAATGACAAAATATTAGATCTATTGGCCTAGGTACTTTCGTATGACAAGGGAGACTACTAATTTTTTTGTATCGGATTCAACGCAGGAGGATCCGAGTTTTTAATTTTCCGATGAGTGTGGAAAACTATTAATAAATAGTTACTTTCCACACATATTTCAGTTCCTTTTCCGGTCTGCAGCTCTTGGCGACATGTTGGCCTACATTTTAATAGGTCTCAATCGTATTTTCAATCGATAGGTAATTTGGAATATCAAAGCTTATATAGGCCATCTTCACTTCAAAAACTTTTGCAGAAATTCAAAATCTTTAACTTTCATATTAAATCTTGTCTAGCTTTTCAATGACCTAGGATGTGAAGAACATTTTTTAAATAATTGTATAATTTTCTCAAGCACTGACCATTCATTATTATGAAGTGACACGCCCCCTTTTATAATGGCGGAAGTCTCCAGATGCTTATAAAATATTCAATTATTTTGACTTTTAACATTAAAATATTTGATAATTGAACTTTAAAGATGATCTAATATGGACTTAGTTCAATAATATAATTAATTTAGACGGCTAAACCCTGCAGAGTTGATGATATGAAATTTCATAATGTACCTGTGCAGACTTGTTGTCCTTGGCAACCATTACTATTCACTCAACCTCATTTTGACTCCTACTATTACAATGTCTTTAATAGTTTCATTCATTAGTTGTGGCTGTGTGAAAAAACCTTTTAAACATTGGTCAGGGTTAAATTAATTAGTCATGAGCCAAAGTTGAAGGTTCAAAAGGAGATCCTAATATTATTTCTACATTTATATAGAGGCAGAGGACAGTTCACTTTGACATATGTAGGTCATGATAGTTGTGTGAATTGGAACTTGTAAACACAACAGAAACTTCGTTTAAATGAAGTATAAATTTTACTGTTATACAAATTTAAATGATTTATTAATAAAGAATATTTTAAAAACAAAATAAAGAACTAATAATTTTAATTATAGCATTGATACTGAAAATAAAATCATTATTAAAACAAGAGATAAAGTGCGTGACGCGAACAGCGGAATTGAGGTCACAAAATGTGGGGTAAAATGCATTGGGGATTGTGACAATTTGAACCACACTTTAAAAATTCATAACTTTAAAACTATAAATCCTAAACTTATAATTTTGGTTTTAAAATTTACTTAAAAATACGCTCTATTTAACTATCCTATTAGTTATTTATATTTTTAAAGTTTATTTTATTTACGAAAGTGCCTATATTGGCTATATAAATATACTGTACTATATTGAGAGGGGCAGAGGGGTATCCGAAGCAACAGTTTTGTCTTCGTCCCAATCATTAGCTAACAAAAGCAGTACTAGTAGTTATGCAACATAGAATACTGCAAAGATTAATGCGGTCCACTGCACTGAGGAAACTTCAATAGCCTATAGCTCGACAGACCAATTTCAATCTCCTTTGCCTTTACTTGCAAATTAACTAAATAATAAATACCCTAAAAATGTTACAAGTTTAACAAATTTACCACTCATGGGCCTTAAATTTCCATCATAAACACATTAAAAATGCTTTAACAGACTTAATACATTATCATTGTATAATATAACTATAATTCTGAAATATTTTAATTTTTATTGTGTACACGTCATCCTTAAAAAAATCTGTTTTTAGACCGCCGTATGACAAGCCGGTTGGTTAGGAATGTTCCTTACACTGATACTTTGGCCACTTTGACTTCAACAGGCCTTATGTGGGAATTGAATACCGTTGTCATGAAACAACAAAATGTTAGTGCTGCCATTACACTAAGTGTAAAGGCAAACAGAGAGTTCAATCTTGATGTAAACGAATTCATTTTCTTGCAATATTGCTGCACGGAAATAAAAAGAGGGAGCAAATATTTTTTCGCAGTAGTCTCCCGTTGAATTAGACTAAAAAATTTTGAGTCAACTAAATTGTAGCGGAACAAATCCGTCGACATAATTTAACATTGTTAGGAAGGAAATATATTATTACTAGCGTATCACCTGTTAAAAATGACGGAAGTTTTCAGCTAAAATCTATTTATTTTATAAAAAATGCACCATTTTAGGGCGCCTACGGCGCCGACCTTTTCAAAAGCCCAACTAACTTGTCCTTGTTTGATAAATACGAAATATTAAACTTATTAAAAATATTAAAGCTATTAATTCTAATTTAGAAATACAACACAAAGATAACTTAATACAACCCTCAGATAGACATAAGGATAAAAACACCTTTCTTATTCCGTATGCAAGAACAAACACATACAAGTTTTCCTTCTTCCCGTCCGGAATTCGGGCGTGGAATGGGTTGCCTGAAGAATCCAGGAAAACCAACACTTTATCAACATTTAAATCTCTAATAAAAATGCAGGACTAAACACAAACCATAGATAAGCGTAGGACGCAATAATCTTCTGTATAGAAGGAGCGTCTGTAAACAGATAAGATAAGATAAGATATGATAAACTTTCTGAAATGTACGCAAAGTATTTTATAATAGTAATAATAGGGGTTATAATTAACCATAATCAAATCCTCTTTTTACATTGATCACTTTTCCAAAAATAAAAAATACATGTATGAGCGAAAACAATGACATCATATAATATTTTTTTACAGCGCATCTTTAATTTGCACACCTTTTGATGCATTGGTGCAGTAATTTGGTTTTCCCTGCTTTCTAAAATTAGTAGCGTCACGGACAGACATTGCAAATTATATTGTTTAATTATTCAAATATTTTTAGAAATTTAAACCTCATAATTTTAATTTCTCAATATGAAGTGTTAATCCAGCAGGACATGTGATTTCTCTTTTTAATAAATTAAACAATACTATATCGATTCTAAATCTCGACAAATTTTAACAATATGAAGAAGAGGTATTTGAGGGCGAAGGTTTTGAGTAGCCTATGAGTAGGGGAAATTATTTATGACTAGATACGACCTTCGGCATAGCATACGCCGCAGACTTGTTCAAGGATATGGCAAAGAACGGACACAAACAGCAGCACGATGAAATAAAAACAACGCGCGTAAAAGTTGGGGGAGGGGGCAGGGCCGTCTTAATGCATAGGCCCGATGGGCATTTGCCCGGGGGCCCACGAGCATAGGGGCCCCATGGGAATATATTTATTTATATATATTACGTATTTTTATTTTGTTATTTATTTTATTCCTGCGGGGAAGGGGCCCAACACTATTTATTTGCCCGGGGGCCCAAACTGGTGTAAAGACCGCTCTGGGAGGGGGGACGCAGACCCATTGTTGGTCTCGAGACATGCGCACTGCGGTTGTTGTTACCTGCCCTCTGCCCCCACCCTGCATCACCATCGCTTGCCAACCATAAACTGTGTTTGGTCTACCCTAGCAAAAGTCATTCGTCATGCTTATGTGCACACGTCTTGTGCTTGTCCTGATGAATTATATATAATATGAAGACCTCAAGGGAAGAAACGGCTATGTGACATTTTTGAACATTTTTAGTTATCCCCTGTATCTGATAGAGGATAAAAAATATAGTGTTCTGAATGCAGTTTTATAAAAAAAAATTATGTATCTGACCCTATTAAAAATTCAAATCTATTTAGTCAATTTATAAGGGATATGTATAATTTTGAACTTTAAAACTTGAATATCTCCAAAAAAACAAAAATGTGACATAGCCCTTTCTTCCCTTGAGCTCTTCATATGGATTATGTTTAACTTATATCAGGTACATCAAATACCTGATATAAGTTAAACATAATTACTTAAAGTGTTACCATTGTTAATGAAAGAAGGAAGACGGTAGAAAATTAACGAAACAAATTTTATTTTACTTAAACAATTATAAATGCATATTTAAAATAGAAGACCGCGCCTAAAGTAATACGTTAAACCAGGGGTGGGCAAACTACGGTCCGCGGGCCGCATGCTGCCCGCCAGAGTATGTTATGCGGCCCGTAGCCATGTGCATGTTGCGATCTTAATAATTCCAGGACTGTCCGACCATGATATTGTTAGGGTCACCAATACAATAAAAACTAAAATTAATAAGATACCCAGAAGAATAATCTATCTTTGGAATAAATGTAATTCAATAAAACTATACCAATCAGCGGCTAACTTCCAACAAACTTTCCTAAGTAAATTTAACACAAATAGCCCAGTAGAAGAAATTTGGAAAGATATAAAAACAAATCTAAAAACTATAATGGATGAGAATGTTCCAACAAAACTAACATCAAATAAAATTAACAAATGCTGGTTCAATTCTAGATTGAAAAAGCTATGCAAACAAAAAGAGAACTTATTTAAGAAATATAAAGCTACCTATTCATATAGGATACACAAAAAATACTTAAAGATTAAACACTTGACACAAAAACTTAGTCGAAACCTCCAAAATGAATATATAAACAATGTGATTACCAAAGATAACAATAAAAACTTATGGTCCTTTATCAAATCTAAAAAAAACCTTCAGGAATAGCCACACTAAAAGGCTCAAATAATAAAACCTATAATGATAATGAAACTAAAGCTAATATCCTTAACACATATTTTGCATCATCTTTTTCTGCCTCAGGCGACAAGGAAGTTTTAATAAATTTAAATAAAATTGAGGAAATAGGTAACATAACTGTAGATGAGATAGGTATACATTCACTCCTAAAAAACTTAAAAATAAACAAATCTACTGGCCCAGATGATTTGCCTGCAAGGTTATTAAAAGAACTATGCAATGAACTGTCCCCAATCCTTGTAGTTCTCTTTCAAGCCTCTCTAAACCAGGGTAAAGTGCCCCAGGATTGGAAATTAGCTAACGTAACTCCACTCTTTAAGAAAGGGGATAAATCAGACCCTGGTAATTACAGGCCTGTATCACTTACTAGTATCACCTGTAAATTACTAGAACACATAATATATAGTAGAATAGTTAACCACCTTGACACATATAATGCCCTATGCCCACATCAACACGGCTTTAGAAAAAATCAGATCATGTGAAACACAATTAATAGGTTTAATAGATGAACTATCAAAAGGCTTAGACAAAAATGATCAAATAGATACAATATTACTAGACTTCTCAAAAGCATTTGACAAAGTTCACCACCTTAGTTTACTTAAAAAACTTAACTACTTTGGAATCTCAGGTTCCTTACATCACTGGATCCAAGACTACCTTTTGGGCAGGGAGCAAACTGTAATAATTAATGGATCTAAATCTGCACCAATAAAGGTTAACTCAGGAGTTCCACAAGGAACTGTGCTAGGTCACTTACTCTTTTTAATTTATATAAATGATTTAGCCCAACAACATCTCAACAGGTACAAAAGTTAGGTTATTTGCTGATGATTGTATAATCTATAGAACAATTAAATCAGAACAAGACAGCAAAATTTTACAAAAAGACTTAGATGAATTGATAAAATGGGAAACTAACTGGAGTATGTCTTTCCACCCAGAAAAGTGTCAACTGTTAAGAGTAACAAAGAAAAAGAAACAAATAAATTCAAAATATTACATTCATGGAAAAGAACTGACCCAAACTAAAGATGCAAAATACTTAGGAGTCTTAATAAATGTGAAACTATCATGGAATCCCCATGTCAATGAAGTTATTAAAAAATCAAACAAAACCTTAGGCTTTATAAAAAGAAACTTTAACAAATGTAATAGAGATATAAAACTAAAATGCTACCTCACTTTGGTGAGACCTGTACTAGAATATGCATCTTCTGTATGGGACCCATCCACCAAAGAAAACATTGATAAACTAGAACAAATTCAAAAAAGAGCTGCCAGATTCATTACTGGAGAATATTCGAAACTGACAAGAATAACACCATTAGTTAAATCATTAAACCTTGAATCACTAGAGGATAGAAGAACCAAAAGCAAAGTAGTAGTCATACATAAAGCAATTAATTCTAATTTAGCTATACAACACAAAGATAACTTAATACAACCCTCAGATAGACATAAGGATAAAAACACCTTTCTTATTCCGTATGCAAGAACAAACACATACAAGTTTTCCTTCTTCCCGTCCGGAATTCGGGCGTGGAATGGGTTGCCTGAAGAATCCAGGAAAACCAACACTTTATCAACATTTAAATCTCTAATAAAAATGCAGGACTAAACACAAACCATAGATAAGCGTAGGACGCAATAATCTTCTGTATAGAAGGAGCGTCTGTAAACAGATAAGATAAGTTATGTCGACAGTAATTTTCTTTGTTTAGAATTTTCGCTATGTTTTTAAAATTTTATTCCGAGTATTCGATTCGAATCTAGGGATAATACTTTGGTTTTATGGCTCCAGAATTGATTAGTGATCATTAGTCATTAATTGTTAACAACCTTATTCGTGACTTCGTGACTACCATAGTTGAAGAGTGGAAGTCAGGATTCATGTTTGCTATTGACATTATGGAAAAGTTGAATTAACTGAATTTACTGATCCCACGCCCCTCAGCTTGTGAAGCGAGCGCTCTATTGACTTCGCTATCCAGCTGCATGAAATGTATGCACATGTTAAATCATTTCAGGCAAAGCTCTCCCTGTTCTCCAGACAAGCAGGTGGTAACAGGTTTTGCCATTTCCCTTTGCTGAAACAGAAAACCATTTCTGGTAAAATGGCTGACAAGTACATGGCTCAGTTGGATGCATTGGCTGTGTAATTTGAAAGGAGGTTCTAAGAATTCAAGTACCTGGCGCCACGCCTCAATATCCTCAGTTCGCCATTTAGTGCAGAGGCTGATTCAGCCCCAGAGGATATACAGTTAGAACTGCTTGACGTACAAGCTGATTATGGCGTGAAGGAGAAGTTCAAGTCAGTTCTTCTGCTGGAGTTTTATGGATGTTTGCAGGCAGCAGCATTTCCACATTAAAAAAATCTTTGCTTCCAAACATGTGTCACTATTTGGGTCAACATACACCTGTGAGCAAGCGTTTTCCTGCATGAAAATAAACAAGAGTAAGAACATGACGATATTGAGTGACTGCAATTTCAATGCAGTCATGCAATTAACAAAAGGTAAATTGGTTCCACAGTTCAAGAACATTATCCAAAATTGTGAACAGTTACATACTTCTCATTAATTATAATTGTACTCTATGGTTAGATTATATGTTCCTACTTCCTCGTAGTTATAATGACAGGTAACAGTAAACTTTTGCTGAAATAATAATGAATAGTAACATCTTATTATCAGAATATCTTGCAACAGTTATATAGACCCGTAATCTGTGCCGTGGTGGCGCCGCAGCTATGGTGGGTCGAAGTAGGAAAAAACCCACATCCACCCCCTGAGGTGAAAACTCCCTTGAGAGGCAGACTAGGTCGACTTGTGCGGCTGCCATCTGCCCAGACGACCTTCTCTTCTAGGGCAGTGCTTCTCAAACTTTTTAGTATGGCGGACCGGCAGGAATTTTTTCCATTGCACCACGGACCGGTGCATTGTTTTCCCTGCACTGACAATTTTTTCTGTCCTTTTTTTGAGAACATCTGCGGACCCGGCACCGGTCCGCGGACCACCACTTTGAGAAGCACTGTTCTAGGGGATCGTCCTGGGGGTGTCCCCGTCGGCTAGCTCTCTTTGGTGGAGGGGAGAAAGTTGCCGGGGTATTCCCCGAGGGGTCTCTATAAGAGTCTTAGTGACTCAGGACCTTTGACGCCATCTGAAATGTCACATATTATCAAATTAGAAACGTTTTCAGTCAGTATTTTAAAATGTAATGTACACGTGTAATAGAGTGTGAATGTGAAATAAAATGACAAGTACATGGTTATAATCATTAATTCATATTTTATGCGCTGTAAATTGTTATTTAAGTATACATAAAATGAACAAAAAAACTTGTTTAAAAAGATGAGGCCCAGCTGCAGTGAGGAATGTAGAATCTGGCATGAAAAAGCAGAAAATAATTTTTTAGTCATAAACAAAGTAGTCAAAGTAGTCAATAAAGTTTTATTGATATTTATTGTGATCGATTGTAGGATTTCATGTGAGATACAAAATTTGATCAACTAACACAAAAGTTCTGAGTCCCCCTGTGTGACTACTTAGTTTGTGACTAAAAAATTATTTTCTGCTATAAGACTAGGGTGCTTGCTAGTAGATATTGATAGACTAAGTTTAAACTGAGCACCCTAGTCTTATAGTCACGGCGAACAACTAGATAATCGATTTCACTTACGATTTAACGTTCCTGTCTCATTTTAAACTTTTGCATTTTCATAAATTTTGAACTAAAGGTCTCTTCTGACTTTAAATTTAAAGTTTTAAATTTATTTTCTACTTTTTAGTGCATTTCTAATATAAGACTAGTTTTTAAAAAGTGTTTTTTAAAATATTTTTTATTGACTTTTGTTTTTCCGCCCGACCGACCGCCTGCAAACACAAAAGACGACGGTGCAGTTAATATAAGGGAGTGAATTAAACAGCCCCGTAAAAACAAAGGAAGTTAATATAAGGGATTGAATTAAACAACCCCGTAATAAAACAAACCCGTAAAAACAAAGTTTTTGACTATAAATCCCTTATATATGAGACATAACTAACAGTAGTGATTATTTTTAAACATTTACAGACTGACACTGAGTGATGTCCCTTGTCTTTAATAAATGGGGGTGGGATGTGAGGGGGTGTCGGCACGACGGTCGTCGTCAACACGACGGTCGGCGTCAACTCAAACTCACGTGGAACTGGAATTTAAAAAAAACAAACAAACAGTGAATTTTGAATTACATACCTCATATAAGGATAAACTAAAAATGCATTAATTTAATTATGGTACGTTCGATCGATCTGAAATTTTGATACGATGCATTGTTAGGTTCGACGGGTCCGTGTGCCAAATTTCAGTTTGATCGGATAATGGGAAGTGGGTCATTTTTGACTTCTGTTTTTCCGCCCGCCGAGCCCAAGACAGACAGACAGAGAGAGAGAGAGAGAGAGAGAGAGAGAGAGAGAGAGAGAGAGAGAGAGAGAGAGAGAGAGAGAGAGAGAGAGAGAGAGAGAGACGCCGGTGAAGTTAATATAAGGGATTTAAAAACAAAGGAAGTTAATATAAGGGATTGAATTAAACAACCCCGTAAAAACAAAGTTTTTGACTATAAAGCTCTTATATATGAGACATAACTAATTAAACAACCCCGTAAAAACAAAGTTTTTGACTATAAATCCCTTATAGATGGGACATAACTAAAAGTATTGATTATATTCAAACATTTACAGACTGAATCTGTCTTAACTCAACTTTGCATCATAACCCTAGTGGGGGGGGGAGGGGTGGGTGGGGGGAGAGGGGAAAAGTCTGGTCACCGATTCGCTTGACCGAGCTCAGAGTGACACGTAAAATGTAAACAAAAGCGCACCGTCGTTTCGTTGGGTCGCCTCAATGCTCAAACTTTCACGTGGCAAAAAAACAATAACAAATCGTGAATTAAAATTACATACCTCATATAAGGATAAACTAAAAATGCATTAATTTAATTACGGTACGTTCGATCGATCTGAAATTTTGATACGATGCATTGTTAGGTAAGACGGGTCCGTGTGCCAAATTTCAGTTCGATCGGATCATTGGAAGTGGGTCATTTTCGACTTTTGTTTTTCCGCCCGCCGAGCCCATGAGATGATGAGAGAGAGACAGAGAGAGAGACAGACAGACAGAGAGAGACGGCGGTGAAGTTAATATAAGGGATTTAAAAAGTATATTTCATGCTTAAATGCGACAAACATTTACAGACTGAGATTGCCTTAAATACCCTTTGTTTTAAAACGGAAGGGGCAGGGAAAAGGTTTATTCACGGATGGCTGAACTAAACTCAGCGTGACTCGTAAAATGTCAACAAAAAGCTGGCCGCTACATATAGAGATAAACTAAAACATGCATTAATTTAATTACTGTACATTCGATCGATCTGAAAATTTAATAGCTTTATCCTCCCCACAAGCCAAACCTACTGTGAAAATTTCAGCTCTCTAGCAAGTCAGAAAACGTGTTTACGAGCGTTTTGAAAAAGTTGACGACAGATCCGGAAGCGTTGAATTTGAATCCGGAATCCTTCACGAGTTAATAGGATAGGGGCTTCAAAAATATATATGCGGCCCTCCTATAACAATAAAGTTTTCAATGCGGCCCTCCTTAGAAAAAGTTTGCTTACCCCTGGGATAAACCCCATTAGATTATCTCCCCTTGATTTCAAACCACCACCACCATCCCACCCCCGGCTGGTGGGTGGGGGGTCACTTAATCATGAAGCTCAACGATATACCATTTTAAACAGTCGTACGAGTACCTTATTAGCTGGCCTCGAACCAGCCAAAACCAGCGGCGTAGCGTGGGTATTTGCCGCCCGAGCAGAACCAAAATTGCGCCAATTTTTTTAAAAATGCTATAAAGTAAAGATGCCTTTATTAGAACGTAATAATAAGGACACAATACATTTTTTAAATCCTTTATATAAACTCGTGGTGTCTGTTTGTTTGCTTGCTTGCTTGTCGAAAAAACTTTGGATCGATTTTTAACCCACTTCATCATAAGCTAGGGAGCTGAAATTTTGCAGGCAGTTTCGTACCGATGGTAAAATGATGTATCAAAATTTCAGATCGATCGCATGTACTGTAATTAAATTATTGAATTTCTAGATTATTTTATTTATCTCTACGTATCATGTTATTATTATTTTATTTTTTTGAGATAGAGTGTCGCGGTGCGTATTATATTAAACAACCTTTGTGTCGCGCAATAAGGTACGTATTTAACTGACAACTCTTATTATAAACATATTCCTGATCGGTGCGCATTATATTAAACATGTTTTTACGACACATAACTACCATTTTGTATTTTTGGATGGTCTAGCGCTGCGTATTATAATTAACATTCTTTTAGTTATGTCTCGTTCATAAAGGATTTATAGTCAAAGCTTGGGTTTTTACAGTTTTTTTTGGTTTTATTTTAGAAATAAAAAGGAAAGCTTCATTTCTTGAATAAACTTGAAGTGTTATGTTTTTCATTACTGCACAATCTTTCATGTATCAATGTTTTCAGCCATGCCATGCTCAATAGCCAAAATAGCTACAGATTAGATAATCTTGGTGTATTTGTTATTGATCGTAATTATCTTTTAAAAATTAATTTAAATTTAGAGAAGCTACTTTAACACCTTGCATTATTTAAGACAGTCGTAAGCAATGTTCGAATTAGTGTTATTATTTTAGGCAGGGTAACTTCTGGCCTTAACATCTTAATAAAATTGAATAAATTAACAGTTCTTAAATGCATTGTTTCTTTTTTTTCCCCGTTGGGTTACAATATTCTTTGCTTGACATTGACATGTGAGATAATTTGATTACTTTAATTTGAAGACAAAGTTTCAAAGCCCAGCATATTAGTTGGTGTATGGAAATCATATATGCTTTCTAAATTCGATATAACTGTCAAAAACTCACACGAATTTCTACACTAATCTCCTGTTATGAAGAATATAAATTTCTTCTAAACTGTTCTTCTGCACAGCATGAATTCATATTCGCTTCAATTACAAAATCTGCTCTCCCGGTTTTTGGTTAGAAGATTCGATTAAAAGAATGAGATATCCACATAAAATTGTATTAAATCTCAAAGCATCCTTTAAGTATTCCATCAGTTTCTATGTGAGAAGCCTCTGCTTAGCATTTTTTAACACTATACGTTTGTAAATAATTTCGGGCATCTTTGACATTAATTAGAAAGAAAAAGATTTCATTGTGACTAGCAATGTTCCCGCGTCGTTCCGTGTGTTGAACGTTGTGTCTGCATCTATAAGTTCTTCTATAGCTTTAAAAATAACCTCTAAATGGCCCCATGGTATATTCAATATTTTGTATCCTGAAGTCTATTTAATGACTTGCTTGTATAAGCAATTAGATATTCCAAACGGTGTATGGACATAGAAAAGAATGCGTAACAACGTTCTAGTGTACCAAAATAGTTAGAGAGTTTGTTTCGGTTGGAGTATCCTGTAAACAAATAATGAAGTTTTGGAGGGAGATCTTACATTAGCATTTTTTTTTGCGTCCTTCTTGAACTCCTGAATACTTTCCAGCCATGAAGAACTAATAATACACGCCTCTGCAGGCCATTATTTTAAGACCATCATTAATTTAAAATCATTTCAGAAATGTCAAAAGCAAATTCTCTTTTGCTTCATGAAATCTTTGAAAGATTCTACAACGTCTACTTTTTTATGTTTCAATCATTACATATCACAAAACTGGACGTGTTTGATCCTTATGTGAAATATATGAAGAGCTATCGAAAACAATGGAAAAATATTTGGTATCTTGTTCCTGAAGAAATATTATTTTTCGCAAACTGTATCTCATAAAATTGCCATGAGCTCAGTTTGAATTTGAGATGATACGTTTCTTACCCTTTTCAAACGATGTTCTTGGAGTGCTTGGTCATACATTGCAATCAAATGCATCGGTTCAAGAATATTTATTTTATTTGCAACAATATTGTCCTCTCTGTGACTGCAAGAAGCCACTTTGTTTCTTTTTGATACAACAACTTTTTGTCGTTTTCTATTAATAGTCTATTCTTTTTTAAAAAAATTTCTGATTCCTTCCCATTGGAAAAAAAAGAGAAAAAAAGTTGGTAATGTTGAGAGCTTGTTCATGAATTGCCACTTTTGTATTTATGTGCAAGTTTTAATTCCATTAGATAAGCAATTATTTTATTCCTTATTTTCTTTTTATTCCACAAAATAAAGACTTTAAAATTAAAATAATGATGTTTTGAAAGAATGAACCATATTAGTTCGCCATAAATTTTGTTCCAGTAATTTACCTACGTTAAAATCAAATATATACTCCAGCACATAATTGTCATATTCGTACACTACTTCAGCCCCTATGTTTTTCAGTGCAGTAACATTAGTATCAGAAGTCTTGAGATTTAATAGGAGAATAGGAGTTAGAAATGTTTGGCTTTCGAAACGTTCATGTATCTTAATATAGTTTCCTCATTAAAAAAAGTATCTTGCCCTTTATTTTATTAAACTTTATTATAACGTTACTTATTTTTGAGGCCCCTATCCTATTAACTCGTGCACGATTCCGGATCTGTATATGTCGTCAACGCGTCAACGCTTCCGGTTCTGTCGTCAACTTGCTCAAAACGCCCGTAAACACGTTTTCAGACTTGCTAGAGTGCTGAAATTTTCACCGTAGGTTTGGCTTGTTTAAAGTTAAGAGTTTAAATTTTCATGAATAAAATTAAGTTTTACAAATGTTTTGTTAACGCGTAAAAGTAGAAAATAAATGAACAAAAAACTTTTTTAGTCACAAACTAAGTAGTCACACAGGGGGACTCAGAACTCAGAAGTTTTATTGATAATTATTGCGATCGATTGTGGGATTTAATGTGAGATATAAAATTTGATCAACTAACACAAAAGTTCTCTGAGTCCCCCTGTGCGACTACTTAGTTTGTCACTAAAAAAATATGTTCTACTTTTTCAGGCGAGATTCTACATTCCTCACTGCAGCTGGGCCTCATCTTTTAAAAAAAAGTTTTTTTGTTCATTGTATTAAATGTTAATTAACAAAAACTGGGACAGCCAAACCTCAGCCAGATGCCGCTGTCAATAATCTCAACGGAGAAAAAAGTGGTTGACCACTCCAGTGACAAGTTGCCCCAGCCACTGGCTGACATCAAAACTTTCAGAGGGATGATACACGCAAACGTGCCGCCGCGGCGATCGGAACAAGAATGATAAAGGAAGTTACCAACACCAGAATCAAATAAGGACGGAACACTGAGCTACCAACTCTTACTTCAACGGGCTGAACAACAACAAGAATTCTGAAGTCTTTTTACCACGTTTTTATTAACTCGCTTTCGTTCCTGTTTGTCCACAATTTTTCAAATCTGCAAACGTAAAATTAAACCACTTCTGATGGTCCTAGAGATCTCAAAATTTTACCACAGATAGATCTTGAATGACAATGCATTGTTTCAAAATTTCAGATCGATCAAATCTACCGTTATTAAATTATTGAACTTTTTAGTTTATCTATATATAAGCATATGTATTATCCGTCTGCTCATGTTTACATTACATTCACGTGCCGAGTTCACACCAACCCCGACCACATCAACCATTTTGAACATCAAGGGGGGATCAGTCATTTCCAGTCTGTAAATGTTTGTCGGGCAATACGTATTATATTTGAACATATTCAATACTTCAAAACTCACCATAGCATACACTTAGACTAAAAAGAATAAAATAAATAGAAGTAAAAAAAGAAGATGTTTAAAAACCACGTTTTTATAAGTGGACTAAAAAGAAGAAAATAATTTAAAACTTATAAGTTCAAGTACTAATTTAATATGAGTAAAAACGTGGGGCGGGTGTTTGGGATAAAAATTAAAGATTTATAATTTAGAAGGCAAAAGAGAGATCTATAAGTGAGAGAATGAATGAACCGCATATGTTAAACCCCATAAGCGCCCGCCCCACGTTTTTAGTCATATTAAATTTGTACTTGAACTAATCAGTTTTAAATTATTTTCTTCTTTTTAGTCCGCTTATAAAAACGTGGTCTTAAAAAATCTTTTTTTAACTTCTTTTTTTATTGTATATATTCTAGCTTTGACCCAGCGGCGTAGCGTGGGAAGGTGCCGCCCGGGGTAGAACCCATGTTTTCCAGCGGTAAACTATGTCGATACTACAAATTATAAAGAAAATTTAATTTTTCTTGGAAAGTAATAATAAAGACTCTTAAAATAGTTATGTTGGAAATAAATAGAAACGTTTACTTGTTCTAAAATTGAAGCTTTCTAGTTTTCCTCATGGCACAATCTTAGATGTATCAATGTTGATCTCAATTAATTGTTTCATTAGCATTTAGAGTATACGGTATAATGTAGCGGGCAGTTTAATGTAGAGTATACGGTATAATGTAGCGGGCAGTTTAATGTAGCGTATACGGTATAATGTAGCGGGTAGTTTAATGTAGAGTATACGGTTTAATGTAGCGGGCAGTTTAATGTAGAGTATACGGTATAATGTAGCGGGTAGTTTAATGTAGAGTATACGGTATAATGTAGCGGGCAGTTTAATGTAGAGTATACGGTATAATGTAGCGGGCAGTTTAATGTAGAGTATACGGTATAATGTAGCGGGTAGTTTAATGTAGAGTATACGGTATAATGTAGCGGGCAGTTTAATGTAGAGTATACGGTATAATGTAGCGGGTAGTTTAATGTAGAGTATACGGTATAATGTAGCGGGCAGTTTAATGTAGAGTATACGGTATAATGTAGCGGGCAGTTTAATGTAGAGTATACGGTATAATGTAGCGGGCAGTTTAATGTAGAGTATACGGTATAATGTAGCGGGCAGTTTAATGTAGAGTATACGGTATATTGTAGCGGGCAGTTTAATGTAGAGTATACGGTATAATGTAGCGGGCAGTTTAATGTTATGACAGTTTTCAAATGAATACTCAAAGTAATGATACATGTATTATATATATTAGGCAGGGTGACTTTGATAGTATTTAGTGAAATAATTTAGAATAAATCAAGTGGGCTTCATTTTTTTATTTTAAACTCGTGAAGTAAAACTAAATAGCCCTTGCTTGACAATGTCATCTGAGATACTTTGAATTTAAATATTCGAAATCGAAGGCAAAATTTCAAAGATCAGTGGATTAGCTTGTGCTCGAAAATCATATCTGTTTTCCAAGCATGTAAATGAAAAACCTCACATGAATTTCTACAGTAACTTCATCTTGTAAAGAATAATACTTTATTCTTAACTTTTTATTTTTACATAAAATTGCTACATATTGTTTTCATCGCCCTAAAATTTTCACTCTCGTACTTTGGCTACAATGTTCAATTAAACTGCAAAATTCAAAAGCATCCGCTAAGAATTCCATTAGTTTCTCTCTTAGTATCTTCTGCAGAGAAAATTTTAGCAATATAAGTTTTTAAATTACTTTGGACATCGCTGACTTAATAAAGTGCATGTTTCCAGATGTCAAAACAAATTAGAAAAGAAAAAGGTTTCATTGTGACTGGCACGGTTCCTGCATCGGTTCGTGTGCTAAGCTTTTCGTCAGTCTCTGGCAGTTTTCTATATAGCTTTCAAATAAACCTCAAAATGGCTCCATGGTATGTTCAATATTTTGTATCAACAATTCGATTTTTTCCAATGCTGTGTGGATATGCAAAAGAATGCGTAACAATGTCATGTTCTTACACTACTTCAGCCCCTTGGTTTTTCAGTTCATTAGCATTAGTATCAGAAGACTTTAGATTTATTATAGAGTTTTAAGATTTGGCATTAAAAACGTTCACATTTGAATATAGTTCCTTCTTTTTATACATTAATTTTGTAATATATTAGTCGCGTGCCGGCTGATGAGGCTCTGCGTTCCGACTGTGGCACACGTGCCATAGGTTCGCCATCACAGTCCTGTCTCATTCTCACGCACTTACCCTAGTCCCCTCTGTCACTCTCCAACTGTATACCCGCCTCTTTTCCCTACCTTTCTCTCTCCACCTTTCCTCAAATGCTCCCCCACTTTTTATTCCTACTCTCTTCCCACCTTTACTTCTCCGTCTCCGACTCACCCTAACTACCCCTGTCTCTCGATTCCTCCTTTATCTTCTCATTATACCCATCTACCTATCTTGACCTCCTCATATATTTCTCCACCTCTCCGTCTTCGACTCACCCTGCTCATCTCCCCCCCCCCAAATCTCTGAGCGGTTTTCTAAAAGTACAAAGGTTCGCTTGTACCTCCTTGCAGTCTTGTCTCACTGATAATAACCCACCGCTTGTCTCCTGCAGCTTTCAAAGTCTTCAGCCCTTTCAACAGCAACATCCTGCCCCCGAGGCTATGTAGAGACTTTTTTTTGCTTTACAAAATGTCACTGCGAGTTATCTACCAAGTCAACCAAATTCTCTCCCATTGTAAGGAAACGCCCAGCCTTTTCAGCCACGAAACACACATCGCTTCGGAACATAAAATACCAATGAACATCTAAGTTTAACGACAGGGTTTATGATAGGAAAATATGAGAAAATAATGGTAGGGTGTTAGAAAAGGCGTAAATCACAATCAGATGAATTTCGGGCCACCGCCTGTTGATGTGACGATAGGACCCTTTTCTTTCAGCTGATTGAATATATGGGACTTATAACACTTGACAAGATTGGGTGAAGATTGCGGCGGAGGTATTCGCATTGATAACATCACGATTACTGCCTCTGGAGCAAAGTAAGACAACTCTATGGAAACCGAGGGAGAAAACCCGTGGGGATTATTTTTTTTTATTTCTTAATAACAACAGTTGTCGGTCCTGCTTTGTCCATTGTCGCCATCCCACCATGACGCTAACCTTAAAATCCCATGCCCAAAAGTAGCTTTAATTGATTCTTCACACTTGGATCTGTGTTGGGAATCTCACGGTACATCGCCTGTTTGGTCCGTTTTCCGGCACTTTTCAATAAAACCTCTTCTCGCCCCCCCCCAAACTCACAAAGAGTTCATATCAATGGTGTGAAGTCCGATAACGTGTTTTCCTTGGTGATTGTAGAAAGGAGGGGGGATGACGTCATAACCGGTTGTTTATTTGCTTCGCATTTCTCTTTAAAAAAATAATTTTTAAAAATAAAAAAAACTTGTAGTAAATAAAAATTGTGGTGTATTAGCACTATTCTAAGTATAAAGAAAAGAGGGTTAGGTTTGACTATAACCGAATCACCGATTGAAAACATAATCAGAACACGCTACAAGCGAAAACAAGTAATAAAAACTCGAATGAGCATTTTAACGCAATTTCAAGCAAAGAATTTCCTTCTTTTTTTATTCAAGGGAAATCAATCTAGATTACATTAAAAGTCATTTCAAATCAATAATGCTAAAAGCAAACAAAATAATTTCTATCTACAAATTGGTGATAAAACTACGGGAGTCGAACGAAAAGAGATTTTTCAAAAATTCTTTCTCCAACATTTTTCTAAATATTATTAGATATCGTTTGGCGTTTGTTTCACCCCGATAGATGTTATGGTTGGCTAGAAATAGACAAAATACTGATATTTGTTCGTCAGGAAACACATTAAACCTTTTCGGGATTTTTTTTGGTCCGTGCACATCCTTGGGACCTCCTTAACATATTTGCAAAAGACCCGAACCTTCTGAAGTTCTATCTGGTATGGTTCAGGAGTAGATGCTTGTACAAACTCGAACAGACAGGACAGAAATTTCAAATATATATACGCAATTTGTCCCATGGGGAAATTGCGTTAAAAATATGGGGGGAAAATATCTCATTTATTCCAATTACTAGAATCACTACTTTTATTTCAAAGTGACCAGGCGCGATTGTTGTGAGCTTTTATCACAGAAAAGGAAATGTAATACATAATTATTTTTTAAAAATATAATGGGTGGGCCAATAAAAGTGAGAGCATCTCGTCACATATGAGTTTTTTCAAAATATCATTTAATTAATTATAATGCGTCATGGAATTGTTTTTTGTCAAAATATTTAGCTGATCAGACATCATGTTCAATGTGTCCTCCTTGCTTCTCAGCGACTTTTTCTAAACGTTGACGCCACTGGTTTATGTTTCTGTCAATGAAAATGAAACGTTGCCCCCGATTTCACCATTCCTGGATTATTGCCAACTTGAGCTGCTCAACTCTGGTAAATGTTTGCAGAAGGCAGACTTTTTCTTGCGAAGCACCCCATATCTACTGCAACTGGGTTTAAATCTTTGTTGTTCGGTGGCTACATGTCTGGCTCGATTAAGTTAATATTCTACCGACGAAGAAAATTGATTGTTGTTTTGGCTGTGTGAGATGGAGTTCCGTCCTGCAGTAGTTCTCGCTGTGTGAGATGAAGCTCCGTCCTCCTGTAGTTCTGGCTGTGTGAGATGGAGCTCCGTCCTCCTGTAGTCTGGCTGTGTGGAATGGAGCTCCATCTTGCTGCAATGTCCAGTTATGGCGACCACAATTCGCTTGAATGCCAGACAACAATCCTCGTCTGAGAACTTGTTATATTCACTGTTTACCTTGACGCCTGGTTCAACGAACACACCACTAGTTTTCCCCAATCGAGACACACCAGCTGATACCATGATACCGCTGATCATGGTGACGCCCTCGTATCAGTCGCCTGTCTTGAACCTGTTTTTTCTTTGTTGTAACGGAATAAAACACGACCATTCTGAGAATTGACTGGCGTGGCAATGGTGAATGACTTTTCTTCTGTAAACCAATTGTGGCGCACTTCTCTCATTATTAAATCGTTCAAGTAGCTTCCGACATTGTTGCACGCGCTCCAACTTTTGCCATTTTCATCAATCATCTCACCGATCACACGCTTGTAGGTTTTTAATTTGTGAAACTTGCTTCACCATACGTCGAACCGAAGACCGTGGTATACCAGTTTCTCTTTCTATTTCCCGCGTACTGTTGTGACTGTGAGGATCATCATCTTGACCTCAGATAAGCTCACTCACTCGTTCAATGATATGTTGTGTTCTGACAGTCTTAGGTCGACCACTTCCTGGTTTACGTTCCGTTGAACCGTCGTTGTCAATTTATTGATGACCGGACTGACACTTGCTGTGCTCCAGGCTCCAGGCTTTGCTTGGAAACTCGTTGGTCATTTTCCTAGCACCCCATTGTTTTTCGTTACGCAAATGTTTAAACAGAATATGGTCTTCTGCAGTGATTATTTTTTTTTAAACAAGCAGACGATGCAAACAATTGGCAGATTAAAAATAAAAAAAAACGGCGACCGGAACTAGTCGCAATAATGACGTCCTATAGCTAAACTTAAACATGTAACTAGTAACTGATACTGTTTCGAAAATGACATTTTTTGTTTCGTTTATTGTTAGAATAGTAGAGTCACTAGACACTAGTTTTTGTACTAGTTACTAGTACTGTCACTCTCAAGCTCAGTCACTGAAAAAGCTTTATCAGCAGGTTTCTTTAAAATGTAGCCACTTAATGAAAAAAGACAGTACAGCTGAATTATTTAAATTAGCCTGATAACAAAAATAATTTACGATCGGATGGCCAACAAAGAAAGATTTAGTTATCGCAGTTCGGCGGTTCGCTTCGATAAGGAATTGAAGGAAAAAACCAAGGAAGTGGCATCATCTAAATAGACCCACTTCCTGCCATATTCAACTTTTATTATTTAATGCATTTATTTTTATCGCTTCCGGATTTTTATAAAGGAGAAATTTTAATGGTCGAAAAATCGGATTTGTATAGGTCTTGTCGGAATTTCGGAATTAGGGGTAATAAATCTGTATAATTCCGACAAAATTGGAATGGTTGGCAGGCCTGGAAATGTTCCCGGTGTGTTCCATGTGTATACTGCTGGTTGTGGAAGATACGGATGCAAAATACATGCAGTGTTAAACATATCCATCCATGTTTGTACAAAAATAAAAAAAAATAATTAAAAAATACAACAACAACAACACTAATAACTCATTAATTATAATTATAAAGAAAGTATAAAAACTACCAACAACCAGTTAACAAAAGAAAGTTTTGTTATGATACCTTACAAAAGCAGTGAGTTCTCCAACACTATCTATTTTTGCAATAATAATACGAAACTCACTCCGCCTTTCTCACCCCCACAATATAGTACGAGTAGTGAGTCTACGACAAAGATAATACATAAGACATAGTACATAAGACAGCTCGTAGTTTTTTCTGAAGTACGAGTTAGTTGAAACTTTATAAACTGTATTCATCGAAATAAGCGTCAAACATTTAGTACACATGACCCGTGACCCTATCCGCTTGTCCTTACAATAGGGGGAGTGAGGAGGGAAGGGGAGTGCTGGGGAACATTCCCCGACCCCTGGTCACTAGGGCGAAGGATGTTCTAGGCAGAGGTGGGGGTTGTTCGAGTAGGGGGTGGGGGCACATTCATACAAACAAATAAATATTTAAGTCACCTCGTTTATCGTATAGAGGTCATAAACCCAATAAATCACGAGGACAAACCGAGGCGAAATATTCTCCCACGCGGCAGGAGTCGTATAATCTTTACCGTATTCCAATATTTTAAGCTAACAATTATAAAAAGATATACAATACTTTAAGTTAAAAATACGATCTTAATAGCGCCATATGTATAGTTTACCACTTTTCATTTATTATGCAAAGCAGGGTTTTTGAAATAAATATTCGTTTAAAATCAACATTAAATATCAACGAGTAATATTAAATAAGTTTTTGGACTAACGTTTTAATTATTATAAAACGTCTAAAACGGCATATCTTTTTGTTCCAGGAGGACTTCACCTTTGAATGCTGTAACCAAATATTCGCATTCATATTTAAAGTTGGTATATTCGTATATTAACATTTTCAAGCATCGTCCACGTTTGTATGGAGGTGCCATTTAAATTATTTTTATTTTTTTAAATTCAAACATCGGTACATCAATCACGGTGAGGTGGCTGAGCCACAAGGATGGGGATGGTGACGGAAGGGTAAGGGAGGGTGGAGCCATCCGAGAAGCTGTTGGTGAGAGACCGTGACCACAATGGAGGTGTTCATGGGAGGACTGCTTCTCTGTGACACCAAGTGTTGAGGTTCATACAAGACAAGACACTTGATACATCGGGACAATAGGAAATGTCGGCTACAGGAGTTAACCTGCTGCTGGGCATAACGGCGTTAGAGGTACTTGATATCAGTGGTTCTCAATCAAGAAACGTAGTTTTATTTATTTATTTTTAACTTGCTAAAAATAAATTAGCATCTCTTTTTCTTTAATGTTTTTAGCACGATTGTAAGAAGCAAAAAAAAACAAATAATAATAATAATAATAATGCACACACACACAGAAGCGGCAGATGTATGTTACATTATATTGGTACATTTTACCCGATATAAATGAATATTTAAAAGTAACTCAAAAAAAAACGAAAGCTAAGAATGTATGTTTATATGTTATTGCAATGGATCTCAAATTGTAAGGTCACAGATCCTATGAGAGTCACTTGTGATATTCAGAGTCAGACACGAGACCTTGGAATTGTCCTGACCTCTAGAGTTAACGATGATGACGGTGTTAAGTGTGCATGATATCAGGGATTCTCAGTCAGACTTTAAACACAGCCTTTTATGTTTTAAGTCCTTATTATTAACATTACATTATTATTTATTGCTATTTGGGATCTGGTGTATTTCTTTGCGATCTAAATAATTAATATTTTACGAGCAACAAAGCCCGTCCAATGACGTTCCGCCACCGTTCGGTGTCATGTTGTAACTCCCCTCCAACAGCCGTCTCGACCGGCATTACATGTGCATCGCGTCAAAAATACTATTCATTATAGTTAAAATAAATAACTCGTAAAAACATAGCTTTTTGCTATAAATCCCAACGCGCATAACTCAAAATAAAGTCTTGGAAGAAGTACATGTACTGCACCAAAAATAACTCGTTTTGAACCTCCGCGTAAATGGCGTAAACGTATTCAATATGATTGGCTGTAGGAGACATATTTGTTTGAGGGACCAATCGCTATAGATGACCGGACAGAACGGACAGAAAGGATAGAAACTTGCCTTTTATTATATAGGATGACCTCCACTTGTTTGATGTTACTTGAAAATTACTTTTATTTTTTAAATTAATCATCATTATCATTATTTTAAAGGGAGAAAAGTAAGTCGCGAAAAAGTTGCAAGATTTCAGTTTAAGATTAAAAAAAAATATTTCATTCAATTGTTAGAATTGAATGCTTTTATTTTATTTCTACGCCAAGGTGCCTATCACTGCCCCCAAAGAGCGTGTTACCAAAATTGAGAACCCTTGCGGGTTAAATGATATTATAAAGACCCATTTCGCCGATTACAATCACTGGCAAGGCATTAATAGCCCCATCCATCACTTAAGGAATACATCAAATAAAGATTAAAGTTCCCAGAAATTTCTTTCCAGATCGCAAACATCTTTTCTAAAGCGAATCATTGAAAGCCTTAGCTTAGAACCTGCAAGTGAAAAGAAGCCACCATCGTCACGTCTTCCATTGCCTGTGTTTCATTTGTAATCTTTCGGTCTCATATACAGTTTCATTTTTCTACGCAAAGCTCATTTGGAATGAAACGTTAGGATTGCTGTCAGACACGGCGCAGACGACATTTGATATTGTACAGCACAATACGAAGAATTAAAATTACACAACTACACAGTGACGTTCATTTAGAAAAAAAAATATGAATAACGCTTTGAAAAATTTGATGTAGAAATTGTAACCAACGTTACGCGTGTATCTTGTGTGTTTATAGTTTGAACAAAGACACACTTTAATATAAGAGTTAATCTCTCTCTCTCTCTCCCTCTCTCTACCATCCCTTCTCTCTGTGCCTCTTCCCACTCTTTCTCTCTTGCCTTCTCTTTACCGCCCCATATACTCTCTGTCTCTCTTTGCCTCTCTCTCTCTACCATCCCTTCTCTATGTGCATCTTCCCACTCTTTCTTTCCTTCTCTGTACCTCTCCATATTCTCTCTGTCTCTCTCTGCCTCTCTCTCTGCCCCTCTCAATCTCTCACTCTCTCTCTCTCTCTTTTCACTCACTCTATCTCTCTCAATCGCACTCTCTCTCTCCCTCTCTCTCACTCTCTCTATCACTCATTCTCTCTCTTTCGCTCTCTCTTACTCTCTCCCTCTCTCTCTCTCCCTCTCTCTCTCTCTCTCTCTCACTCTCTCACTCTCTCTCTGCCTCTCTCTCTCTGACTCTGTCTGCCTCTCTCTCTACCTCTCTCTCCCACTCTCTCTCTCACTCTCTTTTCACACTCTCTTTCTCTCTCTCTCTCTCTCAATCGCTCTCTCTCTCACTCTCTCTATCACTCACTCTCTCTCTTTCGCTCTCTCTCACTCTCTCTCCCACTCTCTCTCTCACTCTCTTTTCACACTCTCTTTCTCTCTCTCTCTCTCTCAATCGCTCTCTCTCTCACTCTCTCTATCACTCACTCTCTCTCTTTCGCTCTCTCTCACTCTCTCTCTCACTCTCTCTCTCTCTCCCTCTCTCTCTCACTCTCTCTCTCACACACACTCTCTCTCTCTGCCTCTCTCTCTGCCCCTCTCTCTCTCCCTCTCTCTCTCTCTCTCTCTCTCACTCTCTCACTCTCTCTCTGCCTCTCTCTCTCTGACTCTGTCTGCCTCTCTCTCTACCTCTCTCTCCCACTCTCTCTCTCACTCTCTTTTCACACTCTCTTTCTCTCTCTCTCTCTCTCTCTCAATCGCTCTCTCTCACTCTCTCTATCACTCACTCTCTCTCTTTCGCTCTCTCTCACTCTCTCTCTCACTCTCTCTCTCTCTCCCTCTCTCTCTCACTCTCTCTCTCACACACACTCTCTCTCTCTGCCTCTCTCTCTGCCCCTCTCTCTCTCCCTCTCTCTCACTGTCTGTCCCAATCAACCAAGCCATTACCCCCTTACTCCCACTCAAGCTGAAGGTTTCGGAGAATCTTCTGTTATTAAAGTCACGAAAGAATAGATGTCTTCGGGAAATCAAACGAATGCAATGCACAATTTGTATATCTTCGCATGTATTCTACTTCTACGACATTCATATATTATATTTACGCTCATTTTTCACTGCCGCCTAACGCTGAGGGACATCACTCTGCTTTTTTTAAATTTTGTGTTGTAAGCAGTGCTGATTGGCTCAAATAGTTATTTTTTTATGCAGTAATTTGGTGCGCTGCTTTCTAAAATTAGTTTAAAAATCGTGTGGTGATTAGCATTGTAAAAATTATTCGATCTAAAGAAATACTTTGTTAAATTTTCAGGAATATTTCGTATTTATCATACAAGGATAAGTTACTTGGGCTTTTGACCAAAAAAAAAGTGGGCGCCGCAGCACAACCTATATTATATACATACTTTGTGTACATTTCAGGAATATACTAGAATAAGTTACTTGGGCTTTTGACATAAAAAATAAAATAAAATAAAAAAACTATTATAAAATACTTTGTGTACATTTAAGAAATTTTAATATTACGTATTTATCATACAAGGACAAGTTAGTTGGGCTTTTGAAAAATGTGGGCGCTGTAGGCGCCCTTAAAAAAGGGGGGCACCGCAGGCGCCACGGCGCCGCAGCACAATCTAGTATATATATATATTTACGCTCAATTATCGCTGACTGCCTCACGCCTAACTCTAAGGGACATCACTCTGCTTTAAAAAAAAATTTTGTTGTTAGTAGTGCTGACTGACTCAAATAGTTATTTTTTGGTGCAGTAATTTGGTGCGCTGCTTTCTAAAATTAGTTAAAAATCGTGTGGTGATTAGCACTGTAAAAAATCCTCCTATATAATAAAAGGCAAGTTTCTGTCCTTTCTGTCCCGTCATCTATAGCGATTGGTCCCTCAAACACATATGACTCCTACAGCCAATCAATAGCGGAGAAAAATTTACATATTACGCGGAGGTTCAAAACGAGTTATTTTTGGTGCAGTTTTTTTTGTCATAATTCAGTATGTTGTTCCCATCTTGAAGTGATGCCTGCCGCTTATTCCAATGACAATTCTGTTAAATGCTTTTTCCTTGATGGTCCTGGGGGGTAGTGGCAAGAGTTTTAAGTGTTGTTTGTTTTTTGTTACTGTTATTGTTGTTGTTTTGTTGTTGTTTTTTGTTGTTGTTTTGTTGTTGTTTTGTGGTTGTTGATATTGTTGTTGTTTTGTTGTTGTTGTTTTGTTTTTGTTGCTGTTGTTGTTGTTTTTGTTGTTGCTGTTGTTGTTGCTGTTGTTGCTGTTGTTGTTTTTGTTGTTGCTGTTTTTGCTGTTTTTGTTGTTGTTGTCCACATCCCTTGCCCTGCGACGACAATGTCCTGCAAACGCTTCAGCATAGCGACTACCAAAACATAGCGTCCATGAACTTCACAGGTCACCCTACACTTATTCCCGTCCTTGGGCGGGCTTTGTTACTAGTATATATATAAACACATTAAGTACATTTCAGAAATATTCCGGATTTATCATACAATAATACAAGGATAAGTTACTTGGGCTTTTGACCCAAAAAAAAGTGTGCGCCGTAGGTGCCCAACAACCCCTATTATAAAATACTTTGTGTACATTTAAGGAAGTTTAATATTACGTATTTATCATACAAGTACAAGTTAGTTGTGCTTTTGAAAAAAGTGGGCGCCGCATAAGCCACGGCGCCGCAGCACAACCTAGTATTCAATATTAAAGCCCAGGTCACTCATTCTGTAACACTAAGGGGACATTACCAGCATATTTTTTAAATTGAAAATATAGACGTAAAATCATAATCCTTTTGCTTTCCAAATTAACAGAGCGTGTGGTGTTTCTCTTCTTAAAATATTAAATGACGTCAATCTTTGAGCTTATATTTTAATTTTGGAAAAGAGTTATATGTATAGAGAAATTGTGTGAATAATAAATCATTCTAATGAACTAAAATTTAATTATTCATTCGTTTTATTGAACTCATTCACATACACATTTTTGGTTGTCGACGCCATGATTCGAACGCATGCAATAATATTCACGTAAGTTACGTACACATTTGAAAAAAGGCGCCCCAGAACAACCAAGTTAAAACCTAAGCGTCGTGTCTGGGTTAAGCACCACCCATGGGGAAGACGAGTCAAAGATTATAGACACCTGTTTAAAATTAATAATAAATAAAAGTGTTCAAAAATATAATCTTCTCTATATATAATTCACCAAAGCAAGAGCGAGTATGTGCAAATAAGCATGACGAATGACCCTCGCTGGGATCGACCAGTGTCTCGAGACCAACAATGGGTCTTGCGTTCACTTGCGTTCTTCCTTCACAGAATAACATAATATTCATAGTGTAGTGGTTGTCACTTCCACCTTACACACGGAAGGTCCTGGGTTCAAGCCACAACGAAAACATTTTTTTTTAATTTAAAAAAAATGTGTGTTTGTGCCTGTTCTTTCCCCCTTTTTTAAATCCCTTATATTAACTTCATCGTCTTGTCGTTCTCTATTTCTCTCTTTCTGTCTGTCGTGGTCCAGCCCACAGAAAAACAAAAGTAAAAAATGACCAACTTTCCGTGATCTTATCAAGCTGAAATTTTGCAATAGACTTGTGTCACCTAACAATGCATTGTATCAAAATTTCAGATCGATCGAATGTACCGTAATTAAATAAATGCATTTTTAGTTTATCTCTATATAGCATGTGTAGCCGTCTGCTATAGTTGACCTTCACGGGTCACTGGATTTCACCCCAGCCATCGATGACCACATCCCCGTGTTTTAAAGCAAGGTGAGTTCAGTCACGTTCTGTCTGTAAATGTTTGCCGCGCGGTGAGTATTATATTAAACATAATCAATACTTTTGTTATGTCTCATATATAAGGGATTTATAGTCAAAATCTTTGTTTTTACGGGTTGTTCAATTTGCGAACATGGCTGACCCTCGCGAAGGTCGGCCAAACACAGTTCATGGTTGGCAAGCTAGGGTGGTGAAGGGTGGTGGGCAGGTAGATAACCGCAGTTCGAATGTCTCGAGACCAACAATGCGTCGGTGGCAGGTGGTTCCCCGCACCGACGTTCACTTGCGTTGTTTTGATTTCTTCGTTATATCTATTGATATGATTTTTAAAAAATACGTTACCTGTTTCCATTTCAAATATCATATTTAATCTTTAGACTTTGTTAACACGAAATTTGCCTCCGATTTTTCTCGCCTCTAGCAGATGTTCTTTCATTAATACTCCCCCCCCCCGAATCTACTACCGTATCCATTACCTTTACGTCAAATAACAATGTGAAAATTAAATCGTTTTAATTTTTTAATACACTAAACTTTCCAGCTAATTGAAAGTACATGTATGTCAATCTAGTATTTCGCAAATACATGTACGTGTATTTTAATACCAAAACCACGTGACATATTTTAAAAATTAATACGGAAGACCAATGATACGAATGAATCCTTTTTGCTGTATCGTTTCTTTTAGAAATACTCACAAGAAATTAGACCTTGACCTCGGCTTCAAGCAAAACGTTTGTCCTGGCTCCGATTCGCTCTTAAAGTAAATATAAAATTTGCTTTAAAAAAAATATAAGGTTAAAATCAATACCACGCCAGCCAATCCTTATTTTTTCCAGCAGACGAGAACAAGGATCTCTAAGACCTTTATAGGCTCGGAGCAGTGGCGATAGGGGGCGGGCACTGAGGGGTGCCGGGGTGCTGTTGTCAATATAAAAAAGGGAGCCCAGCCTTAACTGTTGCCCATGAACTCTCCAGACATAGGAAATGGAAAAAATATATTAAAAAATAAAGCATGTGAAATCGGCGGGAAATTATCACAAAGGCGACGGTGAACAGAGGGAAAAGAAAAAACGATAATTTTGAAGAACCTTGACATTCTATATAACGATCAACAGGCGGGTGGGGCGGGTGGGTTGGGGCGGGGCGAACGGTGGCAGGTGTGGGAGGTTGACACTCACAAGTGGACTGCAGCATGTTAAACATGTTGCTAGCGTGTGTGTGGGTGTAGTCAGCCTTACGCTGGTTCTTGGGTCAACCCTATTGTTTGGGGCTAATCCATCTCAAACAGGTGTTTGATTCTTGGTTATTTGGTGCATGTCAAACCTAACGTTAATCCTTGGTTATTTGGTGCATGTCAAACCTAACGTTAATCCTTGGTTATTTGGTGCATGTTAAACCTAACGTTAATCCTTGGTTATTTGGTGCATGTTAAACCTAACGTTAATCCTTGGTTATTTGGTGCATGTTAAACCTAACGTTAATCCTTGGTTATTTGGTGCATGTCAAACCTAACGTTGATCCTTGGTTATTTGGTGCATGTTAAACCTAACGTTAATCCTTGGTTATTTGGTGCATATTAAACCTAACGTTAATCTTTGGCTATTTGGTGCATGTTAAACCATAATTTAATGGTTGGTTATAAATTTCATGTTAAACCATAAGTTAATACTTGGGTTAATTTGGTAAAAGCGCTATTTTGGGCGCACATGAAACAAGGGATGAATGGGGTTAACTTGAAACAAGGGATGAGTGGGGTTAAATTGAAACAAGGAATGAATGGGGTTAAATTGAAACAAGGGATGAATGGGGTTAACACCATGGGCACCCGCAGGGGGGGCAAGGGGGGCGCTTGCCCCCTGGATTTATGGATTAAAAAAATTGTAAAGAGAAAATAAAGAGAAAGTAACTAAGCTGATGATGATTTCATTTTACTGTGTAATTATGTTTATATTTTCTATATTGTAGAGAATTAAGGCTGTTAAAGGGTCTTTAGATCAAAGATTGCTGTTGCTGGCAAGGACTGGTAGTGGTAGTCTGGTCAGGACTGACCAATATGTGTGAAATGCCCCTTGCGGTAGCTTGGATAAGATGAATAGACCAAACCGCGTACAGATGCTCAGAGGTGCTAAATGTAGACTCTGTTATCTAAAGGTCAGCCGTGTGAAGCACTGACCAGGGGAAATGATTGCGATTGTCCAAACCAGACCAGGGGCTAACATCAAAAAGACCAGAGCGGGTCATGGTACCCCACCCCCATCCCCGTCTTAATCTGGGGGGTGGTGGTACAAGATGATTCAATCATCATGATTGACATATTAAATACTGACGTACTGTAGACCGGGGACTAGACAAAGGCGTGGCCTCCAGACTGAGGGAGTTGGTTATAGGACGTGACCAATAACGGACGGAGTTGTTTGCAACGGTGGTAGTAAAAATCATAAAGAAACTGTATTAACTGTATATATGCTCAATCTCATACACTTTAAAAGCCTCGTTCTGAAATGTTGATCTTTACAATGCCTGGTTTCTAGCTACCCCATAACAGTGGCCCATCCTTGTATAGTCTCGGTTCACAGCGTGATCACTTGAGCCCTATGGCGGATTTAGGGGAGTGGGCTGAACGGGCTAAAGTCAGGGGCCCCCGATGATTAAGGGGCCCCCAAACTTAGTATATTTTATAATAAAGGTGAACAGATGTTTGCATGAATCCCTGAAAAAAAATATCATAAATTAAATAAATTAATAAAAAATCTTATCTATTATTAATCTGATCTCTTTTCAACCCAATACTCTTAGTAATCGAGAAACCTGATTTGATATGCTCAATAAGAGAAAATATTAAAGAATATTGTTTATTATTTTAATTTACAATTTCCGTCAAGCTCTCCTGGTCGTTTAGGCTTGCGTTGCAAACGATCTGAGGATCGATCCCCAGCGGTGGATTCCTTTTTTAAATAAACTTTTTTGTCTTTTTACACTCAATTTTAGGATACCGGCAAACAGTTATTTCTTCATGTTCGTTTTTTTCATGAATAATCTTTTTGGCTGAATAGTTACAAGTTACAGTCTTATATTAGCTGCTAGCAATCATTTTATTTAAAGGGACGCCTGCTCGATAGGGCCCCAGTTTGAATTGCAGCCAGGAGCCCCGTGCAGTCTTAATTCGTCCCTGCTTGACCCCTCCAGCACGCGGATTCATCCTCTCAACGTCAACACTTCCAGAAATGCCTTAATTACAATACCTCATGATTATAAACTATAGATAATAGAAAGTAGTTAAAAAAGAAATTGCAAAGAAAGAAAAGAAAGAAAAAAAGAAAAAGAAAAAAAGAAAAAGAAAAAGAATTTTAAAAAAGAAAGAAAGATGTCTTCAACGGAAGTTCGATCCACTACCTGATACTTTGAGATAAAAAATCCAGCCTACAACCATTGGACCACAGAAGTATATGAATTAATGAAGTTTTAAAAAATCTTATATCAGAAGCTTTTAAGTGTCGGGGTAATATGATCCTGACACTTCCACATAAGTATAAGGTGTACGTGTATATTTTATCACAATATTAATAAACGACAAGTAGTACTGAACGGTATAGATCTTTAATTAATAGTCACTTGACCGGCCAAGAAATCTGCGTAATTATGGGGAAAAAAAATCACTTCGAAATTTTTTTGCCCCCCCCCCTAGAAACGTTTCTGCGGCCGCCCATGGTTAACACAAGGGATGAGGGGCGTTAACATAAAAAGGGTGAAGGGTGGGTGGTGACCTTCTCCCAAAGTAAACTTAAATTTTAAAACGTATTTCCTTCTCAGTAGATATTAAATTTTGTTAATGAAACAGTAGAAATTATGACCCATTCGTCTCAATAATATAAAACAATTTGAGTCAATTTGTAGATCTAAGTAGGATCAATTTTTAAAAAATACACAGAAAGCAACTTAAAAAATTAAATAACATACAGGCAAAATGCCTTCTAATCGGAACATTAAATAAAGAACACAAGAAAACCAGAGAAACATGAAGAACCGGACAGCAAGTTAACATGACTAACTCAGAAACGTCCTTATGTGCTTGTTTCCTTGGAACTCACACTTTTTTTTATTTTTTTCAAATAAAAATAAAAGTCTTGAGTGCACGGATCTTAAAGTACTCGGGGCTTTAACTACCACGGGATCTTGAAATCCAAGCATCTTAGTAGTATATCTTTAAAATACAATTGGATCTAAGAATGCACGGATCTTTTATATACATGGGCCCAGGAATTCTTGGGATCTTTGAATAAACAAGGTTTTTACGGCAAGCAAGAAGAAAAGACTTAAGCATTTTCTTAAAATTGTAGTTTTAGATTTCACGTGGCCTTGTTCTGTATTTTAAAGATGTTGTGTTTTTTAACGCAATTTCCTTAGGAAAAATTGCGTTTATATATTTGAAATGTCTGTCCTGTCTGTTCGAGCTTGCACAAGCAACTACTCCTGAACCATACCAGATAGAAGTTTCGGGTCTTTTGCAAATATGTTAAGGAGATCCTAAGGACGTGAAAGGGCCCAAAAAATATACCGAAAATATTCACTAGATTTCTTAGAAAATCAACAAAAAAGCGAAAAATATCAGTATTTCGTCTATTTCTCGGCAACGATAACATTTTTTGGGTTGAAACAAACGCCAAACAATAGCTAATAAAATTTATAACAATGTTGGAGAAGGAATTTTTTAAAAAATCTCTTTTCGATCGACTCCAGTAATTTTAGCAGCAATTTGTAGATAGCAATTGTTTTGTTTACTTTCAGAATTATTGATTTGAAATGACTTTTAATGTAATCTGAATGATTTCCCTTGAATAAAAAAAGTCTGAAATTCTTTGATAGAAATTGCGTTTAAATAGTCATTCGAGTTTTTGTTACTTGTTTTATTTCTTTTTCGTGTATTTGAAATACAGGTATCACCAAAATACGACCAGCGGGCTTAATCTGACTCGCGACATCATTTAATCAGATCCGCAGACGGAACGATACTTTTCTTGATTAAAAAGTAGGGAACACACAACCTGTCGATTCAAATAAAATTTAAAATACTCGGTATGATTCTAACTGCATTTAAAATTAAAAATACATTTTAACTATATTGAATTACAAATTATCTATAGTATTGTCGGCCATTCCTACCTGGACTGTTGTAGGCTCTGACTACCTTGTATGTTTTCCAGCCATTCTCATTGCTTCTTGTGACAGTAAAGCGATAAAACAATTTTTTGTAAATCCCAGTGCAAACTTTCATCGATGACATGTCTACTTTCCGAAGATTGACGTCAGAGCCACACATAATTACCTCTGTCTTATCATCGTTTAACTTCAAACTATTTGATAAATTTGTCTTTGTCAATTCTTTCTTCAGCAATATTCAGATTTTTAAAAATTAGAAAATATCTTCATTGTATTTCATAATCGCCTCACTCTTTTTGAATCACTTGTGTTCACTTTAACGTCTTGTCTCTCTCTTTCTCTCTCTCTCTCTCTCTGTCTCTCTCTGTCTCTCTCTCTCTCTCTCTCTCTCCCTCTCTCTCCCTCTCTCTCTCTCTCTCTCTCTCTCTCTCTCTCTGTCGTGGTCGCACCCGCCCGCAGAAAAGCAAAAGTAAAAAAAATGACCCACTTTCCATGATTCTATCGAGCTGAAATTTTGCACATTGACTTGTGTCACCAAACAATGCATTGTTTCAAAATTTCAGATCGATTGAACGTACCGTAATTAAATTAATGAATTTTTAGTTTATCTCTATATAACATGTATAGCCAACTGCTATAGTTGACCACCACGGGTCATTTGAGTTTCACTCTAGCCCTCTTTGTCACAGGGGTCTGTCTGTCGCGCGGTGCGTATTATATTGAACATAATCGATACTTTTAGTTATGTCTCATTTATAAGGGATTTATAGAGAAAAACTTTGTTTTTACGGGATGTTTTTTACCACGTTTTTATTAACTAGCTTTCGTGTCTGTCTGTCCGCAATTTTTCAAATTTGCCAACGTAAAATTACACACATTCTGATGATCCTAGAGAGCTCAAAATTTTACCACAGATAGATCTTGGATGACAATACATTGCTTAAAAATTTAATATCGGTCGAATGTACCGTAATTTAATTAAGAATTTTTTTAGTTTATCTCTATATAAGCATCTATATCCGACTGCCGTTGTTAGATTTCACGTGCCGAGTTCACTGTTCTCCCCGTGACCTCATCGCCGTGGTAGTATAACGTTGGGCGGGTGCTGATGAGGTGTTTGGTAAAATAGAGGTAAAAAAAAGATTTTTAAAAACCACTTTTTTATAGTGGACTAAACGGAATAAAATAAATAAAGGTAAAAAAGTATTTTTAAAAACTAAGTTTTTATCTGTTGACTAAAAAGAAGAAAATAATTTAAAACTTATACGTTCAAGTACTTTCATTTAATATGACTAAAACGTGGGGCGGGCGCTTATGATGTTTTACATATGCAGTTCACTCATTCTCTCACGTATAGATCTCCATTTAACTTGTATACCAAACACCGCCCCACGTTTTAGTCATATTAAATCAAAGTATTTGAACGTATAAGTTTTAAATTATTTTCTTCTTTTTAGTCCACTTATAAAAAATGTTGTTTTTAAAAATCTTTTTTTACCTTTATTTTTTACCTTTATATAAACTTCACCGTCTTGTCGTGGTCCCGCCCGCCATAACCCACTTCCTGGGATCCTATCAAGCTGAAATTTTTCACGTAGACTTTTGTCACCTAACAATGCACTCTATCAAAATTTCATATCGATTGAATGCACTTTAATTACATTAATTAATGTTTAGATTATCTCTATGTAGCATGTAAATGTTTATGCTAGTTTGTCGCGCGGTGCGTATAATATTGAACATACTTTTATAATATTTTCCCGATCTGTAAATGTTTATGCTAGTCTGTCGCGCGGTGCGTATTATAATATTATATTGAACATAATTTTAGTTATGTCTCATATATAAAGTTAATTGTGAAAAAGGTCAAAACTGCATTTCAACGTCAATATTCTCGACATTTTAGCAGTTCAGTTTGAATTTTAGTCATGGTGAAAAAGGTCGAAACTGCATTGCAACGTCAATGTTGACTATAAAAGATAAAAGAAAAGCGAGAACTTTAAAAGCTTCAAGAGTCACCAGCGTCTCGTGCACCTCGGCTCGAAAAGTAACGTCAAAAAGACGTGAACTTCCGTCACATCGAAACACGCATTAATTTTCAAAGGAAGCATTTACAAAAATCGAGATATTGATCGGGGAGGAATTTAAATTTAATCGATATTCCTTATATTTATTATTTAATTTTTTTCCTTCCAAACATGTGATGATATGTAAATTTAATGTAAATCAAGTAAATGTGTGTGATACGATAAAATAGGTAAGAAAACAAAATTTTTAATAAATATCGATCGCATCTCATATATAAAGGATTTATAGTCGAAAACTTTGTTTCTTACGGATTAAAAAAAATTAGTGACATAACTGAACTGGTTTATCTATGACACTATTTGTAGCAGCGCGCCCCCCCCCCGAATATATATTGTTTTCCATTAAAAGGAATTTATGGTCAAAATGACGTACACAGACTTTTGTCAACCAGGCCGGTTTCAAAATGACGCACACAGACTTTGGTTAACCAGACCGGTTTCAAAATGACGTACACAGACTTTGGTTTTAACCAGGCCGGTTTCAAAATGACGTACACAGACTTTGGTTAACCAGGCCGGTTTCAAAATGATGCAAAGACTTAGACGCACCATGTACATAGACTTAGGTGCACCATGTACATAGACTTAGGTGCACCATGTACATAGACTTAGGAGCACCATGTACATAGACTTAGGTGCACCATGTACATAGACGTAGGTGCACCATGTACATAGACTTAGGTCACCATGTACATAGACTTAGGTGCACCATGTACATAGACTTAGGTGCACCATGTACATAGACTTAGGAGCACCATGTACATAGACTTAGGTGCACCATGTACATAGACGTAGGTAAACCATGTACATAGACTTAGGTGCACCATGTACATAGACTTAGGTGCACCATGTACATAGACTTAGATGCACCATGTACATAGACGTAGGTGCACCATGTACATAGACTTAGGTGCACCATGTACATAGACTTAGGTGCACCATGTACATAGACTTAGATGCACCATGTACATAGACTTAGGAGCACCATGTACATAGACTTAGGTGCACCATGTACATAGACGTAGGTAAACCATGTACATAGACTTAGGTGCACCATGTACATAGAATTAGGTGCACCATGTACATAGACTTAGGTGCACCATGTAGCAGGATGTTGTCTTCTTATTCCGGACACAGCAAGTAGGTCTTGGAAGGTCTTGGAAGGTCTTGGAAGGTCTAAAATATAAGCATTCGATTTTTTTTATTGTTCCTTAAATTTTCTTGATGAAAGTTAATCACTTTTCTTTAGGGCTGCGGAAATTAACAATTAAATTCTCGATTAATCGTTAAAAGTTTTATCAATTAAATATCGATTAAAATAATTTTTTATCGATAAAATTTTTATTGAAATTTAAGAAAATATTGATATTTTTTCCAATTTATTAATCAATAATTAATTATAAATAATTTATAATAATTTATACATTTTAACGTACAAACCTCTCCCGCGTATTATTATAATGTATTAATTTATGTCGTATGCAGATGCAAACAAAAAAATGGCTACTAATGACAGCTTCAACATAGTTAAATATAAGAATATAAACAAAAAGTTGAGCAAACATTTTGTTTTTTATGCTAACTGCGGATGGCAAAGTAGAAGATGTTGAAAAAGTTTACTGTGTTCACTGCCGTAAACAATTCGCTTTTAGGGGATCAAATACATCACTGAGGTACCACCTTCAGCACAAACATATTAGACAGGGGAAATAACTCAATAAACCAAAAAATGTCAATTACTTGTTTTTGTTTCTTCCCTTGATATGTTCAGTTTAATGACGTCATAAATTTTAATTTTTGGCTTTACTCGAAATTAACGATTAATTCGAGAAATTAATCGTTAATTTTTCAAAAGTTAACGATTAAATTTAAATTAATCGTTACCAGCCCCACTTTTCTTCTTCTTCCTTAACATTTAAATTGTTTCAATTTGTTTCCATGGTTGTTCTTTTACTCCTTTGGTAAATAGATGTCTCTTATTGTTGGGCTCATCTGAAATAGATGTCAAGGTAACAGGGATGCTGCTAGAGTTTAATCGAAAATCTACACTTACCTTAAATATGTGACGTCAACCCATCGAATGAGATCGACTTATGAACGTCTGAAGACAATTCTCTTGATTCCAAAACAAATAAACTGATGATATCTTGAAAGCAAAATAACAGTTTCAGAAATCTCACTAAGGTTTTTTTTTAGCTACTGCGTTTGAAACGTTCGGATATTTGCACACTGACCCTAGTCTTGGGTTCTTCTCTTGTATGTGCGTCTGTGCATGGCATACCACTCACGAACAACGCTTTTTCCCCTTTTCTTGGAGATTTGTTCGGGCTTGCAAGTCTTGTACAGAAGATTATGTGGCGGCCAGCGCTGGTTATTTTTTCAGTTTAACGGCCCAGTGAGAAATATTGCCTTAATATCAATATATGATTGCGCAATTAGTATTTCATTTGCATAGACGCAAAGGGAATTATAATATCATAATATAAAATAGGAGTGCAACATCTCGTAGATCGAATCGTTCTTCTCTTGTATGTGCGTCTGCGCATGGCATACCACTCACGAACATCGCTTTTTCCCCTTTTCTTAGAGATTTGTTCGGGCTTGCAAGTCTTGTACAGAAGATTATGTGGCGGCCAGCGCTGGTTATTTTTTCAGTTTAACGGCCCAGTGAGAAATATTGCCTTAATATCAATATACGATTGCGCAATTAGTATTTCATTTGCATAGACGCAAAGGGAATTATAAAATTATAATATAAAATAGGAGTGCAACATCTCGTAGATCGAATCGTGAACATCATTTTAAAAACGTTCCGCCAGTTTGCGATTTCCAAAAATAGTTTTAACACTAAAAGTCCATCCCACCCTCTTCTAAAAAATAAAATCACACCTTTTAAAGGCAAGTATCATGGGCATTGATGCAAGTATCATGGGCATTGATGCAAGTATCATGGGCATTGATGCAAGTATCATGGGCATTGATGCAAGTATCATGGGCATTGATGCAAGTATCATGGGCATTGATGCAAGTATCATGGGCATTGATTTTTTCCAATACACCCACTTACAAAAAAGCCAATATTTGTTTCGCTTTTAAACATAATTAATTTTAAACTTATTTTTAAAAAAAAAGATTCTTGTTAAACATTCTTCCTAAAAATATCAATAACATTTTCACACAACATTCTCTGTCCCTCAATAAGTTTGAATCTAAGACATTTCACTAAATAAATACAAAGACTTGTTAAGTTGATCCTCAATAATAAAACCCTTCCCTTGCCACCCCCACCCCCCACTCCACACCGCATTTCCAACACGCTGAACAAGCCACATCAAAGTGTTGTCGATTCCTGTACTTTCACGGAGTCCATGGCAATTGTATTATGGGGAAAGGAATTTTTTTGTGTACATGTGAAATTGCCAGGCATAAAATCCAAAGTGTGAATTTTGACCCGGGGACTTACTGGTATTTTTTTGTCAGAATAACAATGCCTGCCTGGGCCTGGTAGAATGCTAGAAGGCCCCAAAGGTGGAACAGGGGTGGGGCCTAAAGGTGGAGCCAACGAAGGGCCTAAAGGTTGAATTGGTGGAGGCGGTCGAAGGTGGAACTGGTGGAGACGGTTGAAGGTGGAACTGGTGAAGGGGGTCGAAGGTGGAACTGGTGGAGGCGGTCGAAGGTGGAACTGGTGGAGGCGGTCGAAGGTGAAACTGGTGGAGGCGGTCGAAGATGGAACTGGTGGAGGCGGTCGAAGATGGAACAAGGTGAGTGGGGAATTTTCGTGTTAATGATAGTAGGATGGAAGCAGAGGTGGTTGGTAAATAAAGTGAATCTATGGTGGGATTTTGGATTTGACTAATTTTATTATTTCAAAACATAATAGATGAATCTATAATAGCACGTCATCTCTGTAACCATCACGTCAGGGCCGTCTTAACGCATAGGCCCGTTGGGAATTTGCCGGGGGCCCACGAGCATAGGGGCCCCATGGGAATATGTTTATTTATATATATTATGTATATTTTTTTATATTCCTGCGGGGGAGGGGCCCAACACTATTTCTTTGCCCGGGGGCCCAAACTGGTGTAAAGACGGCTCTGCATCACGTCATCCAAGAGCAATGAAGTCACAATACGAATTTGACTCACTTATTGTACTCCACGAAAATGTGAGATTCTGGCACAATCTTCAGTAAATAAAATGTTCACCAAAATCGATTCACGACTGTTTTAATACCTCCCACACACAATAAAAAAAATGTTGGTTACATTTGTATTAATTTAATTACACAAATAAGATTTTAAAGGAATGTGTAAATTAACGATTAATTTTTCGATTAATCGTTAAACAATTTAAACGATTAAATTATTTTTAACGACCAATCACTTACAAATTATTGGAAGTCAAAAGGTAAAAAAAATAAATTAAAAAAAAATAGTGGCAAATAAATAATAAATTTCCCGACGATTACACGAACATTTTGGTTTTAAACTATTGACTGACGGGAATGTTCAATGTTCAAAATGTTGATAAAGTTTGCCTACCATGGTTCTAACACTTCTCCTACCTATCAAATCAAATGAAAAGTGTATAAAGCTAATGGCAGTAAGGGAGTCTGACTCAGAGACAGAATATGACGACAGCTCTTCTGATGAATTACTGCGTTACAAAATGGAGATGAAAGTTCCTGAAGCCATTAACCCTCTACAATGGTGGAAACTAAATGAACACCAATATCCGATAATGTCATTCCTTGCCAAGACCGTTTTGTGCATACCAGTTACCTCGGTTCCATGTGAATGATTGTTCAGCTCGCTGGTTATATTGTCAATTAGACCCGTTCATCACTTGAACAAAATAATGTCAACACACTTGTCTTTTTGCGTAGTTAGTTAAAAGATGACATATAAAGGAAACATTCCAGTGTTATTTAGATTTTCAACAAAAACGTTATTAAGTGTTACTTATGACATGATAAATTTTAATTTTTGGCTTTAATCGAAATTAGCGATTAATTAATCGTTAATTTTTCACAAGTTATCGATTTAATTTAAATTAATCGTTAACAGCCCTAAGATTTTTTTAATTATTAATTTTGTAACTTTATTTCTTTAAATTGATTTATTTACTTTTTTGCTGTTGAGAAATTCACTATTTTGAACAATAACTTAAAATCATACTATCTTAATGTAGCAACAAGATGTGCTTTATTTACCAGTACCAAAAGTGATTTAAATATCATTAAGTGTAGACACAAAAAAATGATCATTTATTAATACCGTGGGAAGAATGGTTGTAAATAACTCAATGAAACCACGTACATCGAGTCAATGTGGGGGAACAAAAAAAAACAAAACAAAAAAAAACAATTGTATGTGGAGATCGTTTCAATTTTAATTTTAAAAAAATTAGTTGACAGACTTTGACCTCGCATCAATCAATAAAACACCAATTACACTAGATTGTTGATAATAACTGACTCTATAATTTAAGGAATGAAACATCAATAACATGTGATGGTTGAATAAACGTTCAGGCCTTTCAAATCCCATCAAATCAACCATCTCTGTCCTTCGACAATAATGCATTTTTAGATATTGAACTCTAGGTATGATGAATAAAATGTTTACCCTTTAGTCGTGAAATAGCCTATAGACCAAAGGCCTTTAATCTAAGTCTTGTGTGATGCCAAACTCAAATTACCTCCCGCTAGCCCGTACCAACCCCTAACATTAAGACTAAATCTTATTCTAAGCGCAAGGTACCGTATGTGTTAAGTCCCCCCTTCGTCTTTCCCTCGCTCACTGCCCCAAGAGCCTCTCACACGATCTAGCATACGGGAGTCTTCACTCCGAGTCAGCAACTCAGATACAGCCTTACAGGCCAGCATGAGGAAAGCTCAACTGACCAAACGAGTGGGCCCCTGACCAGGCCCCTTGTGCCCCTGACCAGGCCCCTTGTGCCCCTGACCACGCCCCTTGTGCCCCTGACCAGGCCCCTTGTGCCCCTGACCACGCCCCTTGTGCCCCTGACCAGGCCCCTTGTGCCCCTGACCAGGCCCTTTGTGCCCCTGACCACGCCCCTTGTGCCCCTGACCAGGCCCCTTGTGCCCCTGACCAGGCCCCTTGTGCCCCTGACCAGGCCCCTTGTGCCCCTGACCAGGCCCCTTGTGCCCCTGACCAGGCCCCTTGTGCCCCTGACCAGGCCCCTTGTGCCCCTGACCACGCCCCTTGTGCCCCTGACCAGGCCCCTTGTGCCCCTGACCAGGCCCCTTGTGCCCCTGACCAGGCCCCTTGTGCCCCTGACCAGGCCGCTTGTGCCCCTGACCAGGCCCCTTGTGCCCCTGACCAGGCCCCTTGTGCCCCTGACAAGGCCCCTTGTGCCCCTGACCACGCCCCTTGTGCCCCTGACCACGCCCCTTGTGCCCCTGACCACGCCCCTTGTGCCCCTGACCAGGCCCCTTGTGCCCCTGACCACGCCCCTTGTGCCCCTGACCAGGCCCCTTGTGCCCCTGACCAGGCCCCTTGTGCCCCTGACCAGGCCCCTTGTGCCCCTGACCAGGCCCCTTGTGCCCCTGACCAGGCCCCTTGTGCCCCTGACCAGGCCCCTTGTGCCCCTGACCAGGCCCCTTGTGCCCCTGACCAGGCCCCTTGTGCCCCTGACCACGCCCCTTGTGCCCCTGACCACGCCCCTTGTGCCCCTGACCACGCCCCTTGCGTCAACAACAAAAATCATCTTGGACAAGAAAGATGTTTGGAAGTAGAAATTCTTTTTTGAAATTAATAATAAACGCAACATACATTTATATACGCACTTGTCCCGTAGCTGTGACATTTTTCCCATAGTAACAACCTTTAACCATGTTTGATGACCTTTAGCCTGTAGTGACTTCCTTTAGCCACTCGTGCCAGCAGTGACGGCCCTTGGCCACTGGTGCCAGTAGTGACGGCCTTTTGCCAGCAGCGACGGCTCAAGCAGAAGTGGAGATACGTTTGTCCCTGTAGTGACAGTTCATCAAAGACACGATTCAGCGCTGGAGCCAGAACAACTCTTGTCACATGTTCGTTCGCACGCTACGACCACCTAACACGTTTGAGAAACCTTTATCGTTTTTTTTGTGTTTTGTTTTTTTAATAAAGTCGCTCGAGGAAAGGAAGTAAGTTAACAGGTGTGAAAAAAAACGGAGATTTGTGAATCGCAACAGGAAATTTGATTCAAAGATCGATCAGATCATCTGGAAAGTAAAGATGATTAGAGGAAATTGGGTTAATGGAGAGCGGACGGTTGCTGAGAAAGAAATAAGCGCCCTTCGAGACCCGACAATATGGTAGAAATATATTAAACGGAGTCGTCCAGGCTGAGCAATCGCTCAGAAAAAACGTCCGATAATCGAGACAAGAAAATTAATTTTGAAACGTTGCTGGTCGAAATAGTACATTGTGATTAACAAACGTTAATTAAGATTTCAGTAAAAGGAACATTGGTTGAGAGAAATGAAACATCGCGTTAGTAAATAAGTTTATCTAATAAGAATATTATCTATAGAGAAGGAAAAATGATTTTGAGAGATAGTAGTTTATAGAATAACGGAGACAGCAGAGAATTGTTGTAAGTCAGTATAGCATAGAAAGAGAAGTAAAACAAGGACTAGATATATCTAAAGGTATTGAATCAGAGAGAGAGAGAGAGAGAGAGCCAGACAGACAAAAAGAAAGACTGAGAGAGAGAGAGAGAGAGAGAGAGAGAGAGAGAGAGAGAGAGAGAGAGAGAGAGAGAGAGAGAGAGAGAGAGAGAGAGACGGGTGAGAGATTTAAATGGCGGGGTGAGACGCGCAATTCTTCTTGCCTGGGGTTTTATTAAATGGCCAGGAAGGAAGTGGTAACAATGGCACGGCGCAAAGACGCGCAAAAGTTAAAGACGGCAGAGGATCAGGTGTGTGGTGGAGGTCACGAGATACGACTCCTCCCCAACAACCCGCAATCCTGTGAATGAAACAGGTCGCCGCCTCGCGACCATTTTCATGACCTGGAACTTAGGGGGAGGGAGGGAGGTGGGAATGGCGGGCTCAAAAAAAAATAATTTTAAAAAAAATACGGACCAGCTTTGTTGACGTTTCACTCTGCCATTCATAAACTGGGAAACTGTAGCAAGGAGAATATGCACCGTCGGATATCGTCTGCTGGGTGGAAACTAACGGGACAAGGTGAGTTGGATAACTGGTCCTCGCGCTTGTGACTTGTGTGGTGTACCTTCCGTTGGCGCTTCATTTAAGTCTGTTATCATCCTAGTCGCTTTATGTGGTTAGAGATACAATGTATTTAGTTTAACATGAATGTATTTAGTTTAGGGCTGCGGAAATTATCGATTAATTTCTCGATTAATCGTTAAAAATTTTATCGATTAAATATCGATTAAAATAATTTTAATCGATAAAAATTCGATTAAAATTTAAGAAAATATTTATATTTTAATTTTTTTTTAGTAATAAATAATAAATAATTAATAATTAGTAACAATTTATATATATTTTTTACGTACAAACATCTCCCGCGTAATATTAAAATTTATTTTATTAATGTATGTTGACCGGCAGACGTAAACTAAAAAATGGCTGACATCCAGAGCCGTCTTTACACCATTTTGGGCCCCCGGGCAAAGAAATAGTGTTGGGCCCTTCCCACGCAGGAATAAAAAAATGAACATACATAATATATATAAATAAATAATAAACATATTCCAATGGGGCCCTTATGCTCGTGGGCCCCCGGACAAATGCCCAACGGGCCTATGCGTTAGGACGGCCCTGCTGACAGCATCAGCGCAGTTAAATTTAAACATATAACTATAACTAGAAAGTTGAGCAAATATGTTGTTTTTAAGCTAACTGCGGATGGCAAAATCGAAGATGGTGAAAACGTTTACTGTGTCCACTGCCATAAACAATTCTCCTTTAAAGGATCAAATACATCGCTGACGTACCACCTTCAGCACAAATCAAGTATCAACACATTGTCATGAAATTTAGTTCAAAATATTCTTAATTTTCAATGTCCGTGAGAAATATTCAGTTTAATGTTGTCATAAATTTCTATTTTTGGTTTTAATCGAAATTATCGATTAATTAATCGATAAATTTTCAAAAGTTAACGATTAAATTTAAATTAATCGATAACAGTCCTAATTTAGTTTATGTTTAACATGAATGTATTTAGTTTAACATGAATGTTGTTTTTATAATAATCGAAGAAATGTGATGAGTATTTATTTATAAACGGTTGAAAGAGATATTGGAAATTAAATAATAAAATATGAGCTATGAGACAGAGGGAGTAGGCAGAAATCTTCAAACCATTGAGGGCGACCGGTTTGCGGTGTGCGTTTTGCCCCTTGGGCAGAGGGTCCTGCGCTCCAAGGTGTTTGGACTCCCAAATTCCCATTGTGCTTCTTATAACTTTTAAAACACAACTTTTAAACTAGACATACTTTGATGATTGTATTTTCTCTTGTAAGTTGTACAACTGTCTTACATCTGTAAATTCAGTATTGTTTTGACGAGATATTCATAACAACACCACACCAACACATCTGTTCAACAACACATACTCTGACAAAAGTGGATGACAGTAAAGGAAAGTCTACAAGCTATTTAGTGATTCCCGTATATATATATATATACATTTATAAGTATTATAAGTTAATATTATTAATAAACATAATAATAAGTTTGACCTTTAAGTAGCCTAGAAATAGTTCATTAAGTTTCAGAATTAACAGAGCCAATTTTTTAAATCAAAAATTAATATACTGTTAAAGCCTTTAATTGATACACTTTTTGAGCACCGAATTATCATAAATTTTAAAAGCTTTAGTTTACAATATCTTTCCTTGTAGGCTTTGAATAGTTGAAGATGGACTTAATGTGAACTTTTATGTAGCTTTAACTAGGGTTGTACCGGATTTTCCCTCCGGCTGCGGCAAATCTGGAATCCGGCCATTTTTACCAATTCTTTTCCGGATCCGGCTCCGGTCGGATTTCAGAAATTTGAATCCGGTACACCCCTACTTGTTACATGTTACAATAATCAATGTGTGTTTTTAAGTTTAACATTCTAAAATCAGAATCCTTGCCTATACAATTTCTGCACAAATACTCTTCACATTCATGATGCCTTTTATCAATCCCATTTTGCTTCCATACAACCTTTCTACCTATCTATGATGTTTATTCCTCCTTAATTTAGTTTGCAATCTTCAAACGCGGACTTTCATGAATTTTATTATATATACAAATATAGCTGTATCAAATGCATATGGATTATGTCAATAATAAGTACATATAGATTCCTCCTTTTTAAATCCCTTATATTAACTTGCTTTGTCAGTTTAATCGGAGTATCCCTAATCGAACTATCCCTAATCGGACTATTTTTATTATCCCAATGTTGAACCCCTTCCCGTTATCCAATCATTCTGAAAATTTGCACACATGTTCATTTTCGTTGATAGTATTTTTGTGAATTTTTGCGGACTTTTTCCATGTCTAGAATTAATTTAATTAAATATTTAAATCCCTTATATTAACTTGCTTTGTTAGTTTAATCGGACCATCCGACCGACCGAACCGACTATTTGTTTATAATTCTTTCACGTGCCAGTTCAGTTCACGCGTTGACGCCGACCGTCGATGTTCACACCCCCCATCGTCCCTGCGCCCGGTTTTAAAACCAGGGGAGATAATTCTGTTTCAGTCTGTAAATGTCGCGTCTAAACATAATCACTACTTTTAGTTTTGTCTAATATTTAAGGGATTTATAGTCAAAAACTTTCTTTTTACATCTATTTATTTTATTGTAAATTTCAGTTATAATTTCTTCCAATATCTGTAAAATATCAATTTAATTCCCAGATTTTCTGCAGATCATAGAGCGTACATTGTGTATAGTACATCCGTCATGCCTCGTGGGTTTATGGTCAAAAGGGCGTGGACGCACTCTGACGAGGAAGGGAGGGGGAATGAGCTCACAGTGAAGAAACACAAGACTTCGCTGGAGGGCAGAGTTACATCCCTGTGCCTCGATGCAGATGGCGGCAGCAGAGTTGCACCCCTGTACCACGATGTAGGTGGTGGCAGCAGAGTTACACCCCTGTACCACGATGTAGGTGGTGGCAGCAGAGTTACACCCCTGTACCACGATGTAGGTGGTGGCAGCAGAGTTACATCCCTGTGCCTCGATGCAGATGGTGGCAGCAGAGTTACACCCCTGTACCACGATGTAGGTTGTGGCAAGGTCAAAGGTCGTCACTTACCGTCAGATCATCGACAGAGCCAGGAACAACCCCGTCAACAATCGGAGGTGGCCGTGGAGGTCAACTCGGGGCGTCCTTATCAGGACTGGAGGCCGAGCCATCTTGAGGAATTGAACAGCATCAACTCAAACAACACGATATCACGTGATGGCAGCCAGCCACAACACACGGAAACACGTCATTGTTTCTCGTGTTGGCATCGCTTAGACGAGGCGATAACTCCCGAGAGAGAAGTGAGTCGCACCAAGCCGACAAACTTCAGGGACGTTAACACACTCATCACTTCTCGGCAGAGTTGTCCGCCAAGCCTCACTTTAAACGACTCCCACCAATTAGGCAACCGGGCATGGCACAGCAAACCTGAATCTGACGACGAAAACCATTTCAAACTGACGAATTTTAAAGAGAACCACTGCATCAGACAAAACTGGAACAGAGCTTCTGGAAAAAGCGCTCTGACTCCAACGGACATCTCTAATAATATAGAAATAATTCCTGGCCTGACATCAACATCTGTTGAGTCCTACAGAGATTGGTCTGTGGTTGCGCCTAATGGACGTCATCAAATTGAGAGCATGTACGCACAGCATCTTGACTCCGGGACACGTACCAAAGGATCGCACTCGGCTGCACACCAGATAAATGTCGACAATGGGAATTCCCAATTTCATATCAAAACACAACGTTCACGATCGTGTCCGGACCCATACATTGATCGTGAAATGTGTCACGAACTGTTGGGAGTTCAAAGGTTAGACTTCACACCACCAAATGGAAACGTTCAAATAGCACAAGAAAGCACCACAATTTGTCCAATGAACTATACGTTTATGAACGACGGGGCACGAGCGCGTGTGCAAACAGAAGGCGATGCAGATCAAAGAGAACCGGGTAAGTTATTATATTACTAATTATCATTTTTAAATAAGATGTTCCAACACGATGACAAAAATTACCTTTTTATCAACATAATGATTTGATAAAGCTCACAAATTAAGATTTAATTGTTCCACTATGGCGTTATTAAGAACGAAATCCTTGAAAAAAATCATATGAAGTGCTCAAGACTATATAGAGGTTATCTAAGTTTGTACAAGACATGCACCATGGAAACATTAATGCTCCCATTCTTTACTCATTAAAATTGGAAATTAAAATCTCAAGTTTATGATACGTAGTGTATAATAATTAATAATACGTGGACTTTTGTGTGTGTCTTCATTTGGAGGATATTTTTTCAACACGCAGTTTTGTGTTTGTTGACTTTTAATCACCCAGTACTGACAGGTATTTGAGACCATACCCCGTGTGTCCAATTTCTCGTGTTATTTTATCATCCTCTTTGAAGCGCTCGATCAACGGAGGTAGAAAGTACAAGTTTAGAACCACTCGGAATCAGAACCACTTGGATTCACGCGACCGTCCTCAAAGTTTTTAGTGACGCCACACATTTATAACTTGAACAATTGCCAATATTGTACAAATTAAATTAAAAATATATTTTTAAAAAAAAATTGCGAATTTCATCTTAAGTGCATGATTACAACATCCGCCTTTTAACAATTTTATTTTCCTCCCACTTTTAGATCCCACTTCACATTACACCGGTGCTCCATTTTTAACCACCGCCCCTTATCTCTCACAGACAGCATCTTATCCAACTACTATAAAAGACTAAATGTTTTGAGGAACCTATTTTTATGCCCGTTTTGTATAATGTTATATATTTATTATTTATATGACGAGCTATCCTAGCAGTCATCGATACTAGTTAAAAAGTGAACTTTCTAATGGTCTAATTATTACCATTATTGACAGTATTACAGCAATTTTAAATGTATATGCTTTGGTGAAATGGAGCAAAGACGATCTCAAAATAAATTTAAAAGGCATTAAATAAAATTAATAACTCATTATATACGGGGCAACACAAAAATACGTATTTTTTAAATGTATACGTACTGGAGGAGGGCGGCTTGTTAGCGAAGTCTCACAAGTTGAGGTGCGTGGGACCAAGCCCACGTTAAGCCACACAAAAATTGTCCATTAATGACTATAGTTAAAAAATCCTCCGCTGACTTGGAGATGAGATGGGCGCCACCAAGCCCCGAGAAAGTAACATTAGAACCCTCTACTCTACGACCACAAGGTTATGGGACACACACACACTGGAGGACGGCATCTAAAGCAGTGCTTCTCAAAGTGGTGGTCCGCGAACTGGTGCCGGTCCGTGGGCCATCCGCCACCGGTCCACAGAGGTTATCAAGAAAGGACCGAAAATCTAATTATAATCCTCCATTTTCATCCATTAATATTAACCATTTCGCCATCGCGTCAGTACAGGGAGTAACGGGTCTCTGGTGCAATTCCAAAATGTACACATAACTTCTACACTACAAAATCTATAGGGGGTAATTAAAAAAAAAGAAGATAAACTCGATTAATATTTCTTAAATGGCATATTTTAAGGCTTTAATTACAATAAATAAAATGTTTTGTTTTCAAAATAACTCTTGGTATTTGATGGTTATAGGGTTCAATTTTTTATGTCATCCTGTATAATTTTAAAAAATGATTATGATTCATAGTTTTAAAATTTCAAAAACTGCAAACACTTATCTTCCTTCGTGTGTAATTTCTTTTCTCCCTTGATAATTCTTTTTTTAAAATGTTTTATACTTCTTCTTTTTTAACTTACATTATTACGATTTCATTTGATATTGCAAGCACTGTTCTCGCTTCGTGGAATTATCTCTCGAGTTGTTTTAAGTGAGTTTCCGGTTCATTCTCTCATTGTGTCGTTATTCATTGTTATCTGCCAGTGTGGAGTGACGTGACCGGCAGCTCTGATAGGAGATGTCACATAAATAATCTCTGAATGGAGAGATGGTTCGGTCAGGTCACCACCAAACATACCAGCAAATCTAGAGCTCCCCTCACCACCACCCCCCCCCCTTTCCGCACCGGCCTGATACGATCCCATCCATCTTTATAAATGCACGCCATACATCATCGGTAATGTACAACATACACCATCATAAAGACACACCACCATAAAGACACACCACCATAAAGACACACCACAAAAATGACACACCACCATAAAGACACACCATCATAAAGCCACACCACCATAAAGACACACCACAAAAATGACACACCACCATAAAGACACACCATCATAAAGCCACACCACCATAAAGACACACCACCATAAAGACACACCACCATAAAGACACACCACCATAAAGACACACCACCATAAAGACACACCATCATAAAGACACACCACCATAAAGACACACCACCATAAAGACACACCACCATAAAGACACACCATCATAAAGACACACCATCATAAAGACACACCACCATAAAGACACACCATCATAAAGACACACCATCATAAAGACACACCACCATAAAGACACACCACCATAAAGACACACCACCATAAAGACACACCACCATAAAGACACACCACCATGAAGACACACCACCATGAAGACACACCACCATGAAGACACACCACCATGAAGACACACCACCATGAAGACACACCACCATAAAGACACACCACCATAAAGACACACCACCATAAAGACACACCACCATAAAGACACACCACCATAAAGACACACCACCATACGTTTCCGTGAGTGCACACCTAATCTTTCATAAATGAACACCAAACATCTTCATGATTGCTCATTCCCTGTGCACTTTCATGAATGCTCCTCATAAGATTTTCCGCCCCTGATGATAAAGTTGAATTACGATGCTGCTGCTCGGGGAAAAGCAACTGCATTAATTTTCCTCATTATTTAAATTATTTTTAAAATGACCTTTTGTTTTTAAAGACCAGAAATCTTCGGGGGGAAAATATGGCGCTTGAAGTTAACCAATGAATTATCTCGATGGTCAAATTTTCAGATTTAAACCGTTTCTCACAGGAGGAAAAACAACTGTCATATTTCGCTTGGATTAAGTCCCAGGAGACAGGGGACGTAGTCTCATTGAAATATTCTAGTGTCGGGTGGCTCTACTTTCGTACATCATGGGAAGGTTGAGTACAAGGGTTTGAAGGTAAAAGTGGCCAATTTACATGCATTCGAGACAAAGGGGGCGTGGCGATCCATGTTTTCAGACTGCTGGAAGACAAGGGGAGAGCGGCAGCAATATTTCCTCTCCCACATTTGCTCTAACATTATTCCCTCGTAATACCATGGATGGGCAATGTTTTTAATCTTTTGAGATGAATATATAGGTACTGTTAATGAGGTATTGTTCAAGTGATGGTTGGGTTGATTTTGTGAGTGATTGTTTCTTTGTTTGGCGCCAGTTCTTGTTAGCTACCACGCAATAGTTCTATGATATTCTAAATGAATAGATAATTTTCTATTGTCCACCAGTTGCAGTGCACGATATTGCACTCTCACGACTCTGAAAGTCACATTCTTGATAAAGCGCCGTCCCCAAGGTGGGTTTATGTGAGCACATCGTGAGATCCCCCGATTTACCACCAGTGACAGTCTCTTATTGACACAAGCAAGATGCACCTTTTGTCAAGACCGTTATAAGTCCTATTCAACAAGCTCAAAGAAAATATGAACCCTTTCGTGTACATAGACGTTTTCATAACTACACCGACCTTGTGAATAGAAACTTAGCGCACAATGTAGGATTAAATAAACCACTGTTTGGGGGAAAAAGGTGGGGGTGGGTGGGTGGTCACAAGCGGCATATTTTCCCCATGTATTGAGCGGTAGAATTTTTAGTTTTGAGTTTGGATGGGGGGTTGGGGGAGGGGGGCTGAAAAAGTCTTGGCCGCAGCAGCGCCTCTGAAATAGCCCCCTTGCCTCCCTTGATCCGCCCCTGATTTCATCGTTTTTTTTCACCCGCGCAGTTAAAGTCTTCGACAGCATGTAGGCCCACGGCAAACATAGCCTGGCTTTCATGGGAACATTCAACCGACCACAATGGTAGCATCTCATTCGATTGTACGTTAAAGTTAAAGACATTTTACCACGTCAAAGTTTCAAGTGAATAAATGCGCGAGTTTTTTTCCCCTTCTTTTTCTTTCTTCGTTTTTAGCGGCGTGATCTTTTCAAACTGAACAAACACAGATCCACGACACGAATCTCTCACGCTACTATCTACGTCTTATTATAAAGAATTAGCTTAAATTGATTCGGAGCTTCATCCCGGTTTAGGGCGCCCAACTGTATGAATGCCCCGATTCATAACGAATCGGCTGATTCCTTTAAAAGCTCTTAGCAATAATCACTCAGCTTTAAGTGTGTGTGTGTGTGTGTTTGGGGGGATGGAACTATTGGCTTCGTGGGACAAGATACCGGGCACCGGAAGCTGACAGTCATCCACGATGGATATAAAACTGACACCTATATCAGGGGATATAGGAATTCACGGGCCACTTGGATAGTGAGTCATCCATGCTCCAGTCGTACCTAGCTTCACTTTACTTTATATGAAGATACCCCACTTAAAACCCACTAATCCCTAAATAATGTGTATAAATTAATAAAAGTATTGATCTATTCCTATTTTCACGTAGTTCTAGTGTGGAAACTATTGTTTGTTGACTCAAAAGAGCGAGTGGAGGTATAGAAAATAAATAATTGTTTAATGATTTGATTCTTTGCCGTTTTTTTTAAACATGGATACTTTCTACAAGGGGCATCACGCGATTTTGGCCAATTTTTCACCCCCCCCCCTCGTCACGCGTCGTCACAAAAACTTAGACCCCCTCCAATATGACATCACAAAGCTTGACCCCCCCCCCTCCCACATAAAAGCTATATTTTCTATTTGAAAAAGAACATGTTTCAAATCACTTTTTTGTCATTTCAATTTAAGTATGTATTTAGTGCAAGATTGCACTCTAATATCGTAACACGCGTGAAGCCATGTAAAACAAAATAAAATAATTTGTAAGAAATCAAATATTTAAGTGGAACTTTTATTTAAAGTTGCAAGTTTTGATGTGACTTCATATTTCTCAAACACCCCCTTCCCCTCGTCACACATCGTCACAAATGTGTGGACTCCCCCTCCCCCCTAGGTGCGTGACGTCATTTATGGACGGCCCCCAAGTGCTTTTATTTCTCTCTCATCAAATTTAGCATCAAAAGTTTTCAAATAAGTGAAGGTTGGTTACATTTATTTGTGATAAATCAGGCATCCGCGGACCCCAATGTTTGAAGTTGAAGCGGCCATCCGGCCTATGGGTCAGGGACCCGAAACCTCTGTCCTACATATTTCTGAAAACTCTTTTGAACAATCAGACCTAAATTCTTGTGATGTTCAAACTGCCACTTTACTACTAGTAGCAGTACCCAGTGAATGCACGATGTCAGGCGTTGAATTAATCTAATTATGTTTGTATCGAAGAGATTTTTTTTTGTTACCACATGTTGAGATAATGGGTTGCGGTATTTTAGCCTAAAAGAACCTTGGGTGCAGACTTATTATCGAGAACATTTTTGTTAAAAGTGAACAAGTTAACAAATAAAAAAATATATCTTAATATCTTTCCGTAGCATTTAAGATATTGTTGACCTTAAAAATCACATCTAACTATTCAGGGTAAAAAAAAAGTTTTCTTTGATTGCATGCTTAAAATGTTTGAATTCTTTAAAAGATTTCAATTTTCTTATTTATTTTATAATATACATTTTCTTTTGTTAAAGTAATTGAATTGAACTGTATTTAAATCTATACATTGAGATTTTAAAATAGCGAATTCGTTTCGTCCAAGCTTTTTTATTTTGGATAAGTTTAATCCACTGGGTATTTGGCTAGTCCTGTGTAATTTGCTAGTTCTTGGTATTAGCTGGATCAGTGGCCACCGATTATCTTGGGGCAGTGTTAATTACCGAGGGATGCTGCTTATAATGGAAACGTCTGCTACATAGATCAAGTTTAATTATTTTTTAAAGTGATAATTTTCTTGCATGTCTAAAACTTTCCCAACCCTTTGACCCCAACAGGTAAGCTCTCGTGAAAGTTGGTTTAGAAACGACAAAGTGTTACAGTGGTTACCATGGTAACCGTGGTTTCAGTGGTAACCGTGGTTACAGTGGTAACCGTGGTTACAGTTAAAAGCTCCATCATCCGCTGGCTGTGGGTTTAGAGCACGAACCTCATTGATGAAATTCTGTCACAACAGGATATGACATCTGTGCACGAGATGTGATTAATATTAAATTTCCACATTTTAACATAGAAGTGCTATTACTTTTTAATATATTTAGCGAAATATTTGTTTTTCATTTCTTTTTCTTTAAAAAAAAATTAACTTGAAAATGAAATGATTCCAGATTTAAAGTTTAATTTTAGATAAATATTATTGAAAATGTTCAAATTTCGTGCAGTCGTTAAAACTTTCTAGCAGTAGTTAATTCTTTCGAGTCACAGAACATCTTTACTTTTCTCCATTCAATGTACTGCCATTTAAACGATTTGCTATAAAACGGAAGCTCGCCCTTACCCCCAAATCCCCGGGGCCCTCGAAGTGGGCTCGACAGCGGCAGGTTATGAATGAACGCGTAACACCATTAAAGATTTAGGTCAGAAAAAAAACAACCGTTAGGAACAACTTCAGGTGTTGTCACGTGACCTCGAGCAGCAGAACTCGCGCCATTCACAACCAAAAACGGGTGGCTAACTCCCTTGACCTTGAAGGCTACCGGAGAAGTGGGGACTGTTAGGGTGGGGGAGAGCGGGGCATTGTCGGTCCCTGGGAATGTTCATTGGACAACCTGGCAAGTGAGTACTCGTCCGGTAAATGAATGCAACTGACATGTTAGACGCCGGTGATTTTGGAGTGTACACGAGCGATCGTCAGAGAAAACCAGCCCCATATCAGTGACGGTCTCTGAAAGTAAAGGTGGTGTGGATCTGTCTGTCTGGACAAAACATCTGTGACGTTAAATTCTACCTCCACCAACGATTGCGGTACGACGCTGTTGGTGCACAACAGTTATGGGGAGGGGAGAGGGAGACGGCTGCTCTCAACCTGAATTGGCCCCTCTCCCCTATCGCCAGGACAAGACGATTTCCTGCTCTTTAATTTTTAATTCATCATGTAAAAAAATATATATATAAAAAGGTGTGGGAGGGGGGCGTATCAATTTTAATAATACCACCTTTCAAAATAAATTTAAACAGCTTTAAAAAAATGTTTTGTTTATGAGGTGGTTGGGTTAGAAGACAATCATTTCGATTAATTTTTTAAATGTCTAGAAACTTATCGTAATTTGACCGCTAAGCCTCATGTCCCAGATTATAAAGAATTTAAAGCATAGTAAAACGTATAAATACTTAAATTATATAATTCAGCTGTAGATCTGTTGTGTTCTTATATTTCAAGTTCCCCATTTTAGCCCCTTCCCAAAATTTCAATTCACCGTGTCTAATTTAAAAAAAAATAATAATAAATAAAACTTCACACACACTCAATTTTTTTTCCAGATAACACTTTTAGATTAAGGAAAAAATCATAAGCTGAAAATGTTAAGGGTAGTTAATAAAGATGTATATTACTGATCTTAACATCTATATACGGTAGTTTGTAGGCCTACCGCCTACATATACTATTGTTGGTACACAATTGTCTGTACATAAAGTATTGTCATACTACTATTAGTAAGCGTACTTTTTCAACTCCCCATCTGTCCACGTTAACACCATGAGGTCAAATCCAGCCCCCACTCAACCAGCCGTTACACCCGCCATCCTTAACAATACGACACCCCAATCTTAGACGCCACCCCTTACAACCCCCCCCCCGCCAACCCCATGCCAAACAACCGAACGGCCCGCATTTCCTTGGTATCACATTCCGTTGTTAGCGTGACTCCCCCGATGTCAACATGGCCGCAAGTTGTTACTGTATGCGGTGGGGTGGCCCTGGGGGGGGGGAATCACATCCGGCCAGACTCTGCGCCATAAATCAGGGGTGCAGCGTTAGGGACGGTGCGACTGAGGGGTGTAGCGTTAGAGACTGCGACTGATTGGAGTGTAAGACGCAAGCAAATATAAAATTGACAATTAGTGCATGCAGGGCCGTCTTAGGCCACTGCAACCTATTCGACCACAGTGGGCCCCGCGCTTTCATAGGCCCCGCCTATCTTAATTTTCACTTATTATCCTTATTAGTTAATTCCTAATCCCTACCCAAACTGGGCCCCGCGCAATCCGTTTCGCATACTAAGCCGCATAGGGCCCCGCAATTGCTAAGACCGGCCCTGAGTGCATGCTAATGTTAGCATATGTGAGTAGCTCTAGGCTCTAGGTCTCACTTTAAATTTAAATAAGACTGTCGACAATATGTGATGAAAATGGAATAGTAACTCTATTAGAGGCTCGTCTAAAACCGAAAAGAAATAATGAATACAGAACGCACATTAAAGGGTATTTAAGATACATTTTATAGCTGTGGGCCTTCATACCACCCGGACCACCCCAAAGTTAAATGCAGCTCCCCTATTCCCATGCCGTGCCAAGGCTTTTTTGTGGGGGGGGAGGGGGGGGAGGGGGCGGGGGCGGAGGGCGGTATAGATTCCTCCTTTATAACCTCAGCTAAAATTTATTTATTCTTGTTTCAACTTAAATAAATATTTTCCCGTTTTTTTTTACCTTTTAAATTTTCAAAATCATATTTTTTTACATTTTATTGTTAAATATTAACGGTTCTCTAAATGAAAATAACTTTTAAGTACATAACGCTTGTGCAAACCCAATAACAAAGACAGTTCAAGAAGCTTTTTTTGTGTAGTTAATCAAATAGAGTAAGAGCGCGAACAGCGAATGAGGCCACAAAACAGGAAATTGAAATAAATTAAAGCGACTCTTGTCGCAGACAAGCAAATAATAAACTTCCAGCTTGCCAAACGGGGTGATATTACAAGCATTCATCTTGCACGGTTTATGAAAGTCACCGCCATTTCTATTGACTTGTTGATTGCCAGCCTAGTTGTCACTAGGTAGACCGGATATGGTCTTACTATTATTACGTGTTGGATGGCGTCATCAATATGAGTTGGTTTTTAAAAAATTTTTTATAACTTTTAAAAGTAGTAATAAAAAAGAAAGTTATAACGGAAGTGAACGACCACTATCTTTTTATGAATAGATTATTGCTGTTTCAGCTGTCACTTTTTACCGTTATATAATGATTTTTTAAAAATATCTTTTTATTTACGTTATCAAAGGTTTTCAAGATCTCGCGAGAAGGAAAAATATATAAAGGGAAGAAGGACACATTGATAAATGTTAGATAAAATTATTGAATGCGTACAATTAATATGAAGCAAAATGTTATGATACAGAGAGGATAACTCGTCTTTCCCCATATTCACCCCCTCCCCAACCACCAAATTCCGTTACCCCGTATATTGTGTTATCGCTCAATGTTTGTGGAGCATATCTGTAGAGGAAGTGGTCTGTCCGCTTTACACCAAGACCGGTTAGTAGCATGACGATTCACTCTCAATAAATGACCGATATTTATTGGAAACTATCGGTTCATCCCTCTTCAGCATTGTTCTATTTATATCCATCATTGACTGTTCTATTGATATCCAGCATTGAATGTTCTATTTATATCCAGCATCGACTGTTCTATTTATATCCAGCATTGACTGTCCTAGTTATATCCAGGATTGACTGCTCTATTTATATCCAGCATTGACTGTTCTATTTATAACCAGCATTGAATGTTCTATTTATATCCAGCATTGACTGTTCTATTGATATTCAGCATTGACTGTTCTATTTATAACCAGCATTGAATGTTCTATTTATATCCAGCATTGACTATTCTATTTATATCACACAGTTTAGTTTCTCGACCAATCCGTAGGGCGTTAATAGCGGCCTGGTTTGAGATTATCTCTCTTCATGGGGACAAACCAAACATATATTTGTATAGTGAAAGTACATTCTACATAAGTTTAAGTATCCATTTGTGAATTATTTATAAGTGATGCAACCTCTAAACAATAGATCCTTTTAAATGCATGAATCGATCCATAGATTCATGAAGAAACGATACATACATCCATCCCTTATATCCATATTATTTTAATGCCAACATTTGTTCAATGTGTCCAGACATTTATATGTCCATAGTTGCGAACCAATCATCCATCGATTTCTTTCCAGATGTGGATGAGTGGCGTAGGAAGGACCTATTCCCCCATTCCTCGCTGTATCCCCGGACACTCTCCCCCTAATCCCCGGACACTCTCCCCCTAATCCCCGGACACTCTCCCCCTAATCCCCACCCCACACAGACAAACCACTATTTGGAAGAAACATGACTGCTGAGATTTCGTCTCTTTGATGGCTGAGATTTTGTCTCCCTTGACTGCTGAGATTTTGTCTCCCTTGACTGCTGAGATTTTGTTTCCCCTGACTGCTGAGACTTTGTTTACCCTGATTGCTGAGATTTTGTCTCCCTTGACTGCTGAGATTTTGTCTCCCCTGACTGATGAGATTTTGTCTCCCTTGACTGCTGAGATTTTTTTTCCCTGACTGATGAGATTTTGTCTTCCCTGACTGCTGAGATTTTGTCTCCCTTGATTGTGTTAATGTTACAGGTGGTTTATGACCGGCTACCCCCCCCCCAATCTTTTTTTTAAAACCTCACCCACCTCGCCACAGCAATCTGACCCCCGAAACCCAGCAGACGGCGTATCCGGTCATGTATCGCTTTCCCGCCTTCTCTTTTCCGGGTTAAAAAAAAATAAATATTAAAATTTATTTTAAAAAACTATCTCTAAACTCGCACGATTTCCACTAGATTTTATCTTATGTGTGCTTCTCGCGTTGTAGAATTTCTTATGATCAAATCAAATGATAAGTTTTAAGTCAGGATCAAATAAAATTTCAGTAATAATGCCGCAATAATGGGACCTGAATGTCTGGCTTTTCTTGACATTTCGGCTCATGTGACATTTTTGTGTGATTGGTTTGTGGGAGCCCATTTGTTTATTCTTATTTCATTTCGGTGACGTCACCCAGCGGTCAAATTTCGAGAACTTTCTCAAAGTAATATATTTGTTTATTTATTGTCCCCGCATTGTTAATGTGTTAATGAAAAATGTTTTTTTTACCATTTTCAACAGATATGCGTTTATATAACGTCAACGCTTTGTGTGGTAGAGAAGAAGGAAGAGTTTTAATGGAGACTTTACTTCCTTCAGAAGATGCTATTTACAAGAAAATCCGTCAAAACATGGCGTCTGGAGACAACGGAAACTCAAACAATTTTCAACAAGAGTCGCTAAAAGATGCACGCCCACCAAACGCAGACGCACTCCACTATCGAGCGAATGCAACTCCCGAAACGTCTTCTCAAGTCTACAATATTGAAAACAAGCAAGCCACCTCCGCGCTTGCAAATATTCAGCGCCCCTGGCTAAGTGCTGGAATTAAAGCGCCAGTGATTGGTCAGTCTTCCACCGGAATTCTGCCAACAGACGCGATGGTCTTTAATCAGATGGATCCTCGGAGCGAGCATGCTGTCCTTCTTGAAAACACGTCACTAAACATTAACAAAGACGGACCGTTCGTCATCGGTAACGTTGCGCAGTGCGCAGCGTCTGAAAGGGGAGGATACGTTCCCAAGAAGTCTGACTTCAAATCTGGCAACCACCTTAGCACCGAAGACTGTGTGCGGTCCGGTAATTTTACGGGCTCAGTTCTTTCAGGGGGGACTCTTCCATCAACTTTGACAGTCGAGACATCTTCTGCCTCAAACAGTCAAATGATGTCGTGGTCGCCGCCTGGCGTGTTACCGTCGCCTGAGGACGCCCCCAGAATCAACACGTCATCGACCTCGGATCACCAGCCGCTGCTCTATGCCGTAGGGGTTAAAGGTCAGTGTAGTCAAAACCCGATCCCACTTCCGTTCAGCAAGGGAAAAAATCAAGCGAAATCTGAACCTTTGCGGGTCACCGTCCTTGACATTTCTCCCCGGAGTTCTGCAAGTCTCCAAGACCACTCTGATCTCCGACCTTTCCATTTTGATTCCCGGATAACTTCGTTAACTTTGAGTGACGGCCCAACAGTCTCACTACCAATGTTGGCGTCCAGTTCAATTCTGAAACTATTAGATTTAGTTTCTAATTCTACCTCATCAACACCAGGACTGGAGGCTATGCCTGCACTTTCAACACCAAAGATAAATCCCGACACAGCTATCCAATTACCAAATGTAGCGTCCGACCCAAGTCTCTTCACACCAAAGTTATCTTCCGACCCAAGTCTCTTCACACCAAAATTAGCGTCCGACCCAAGTCTCTTCACGCCAAAGTTAGCACCCAAACCAAGCCTCTTCGCGCCAAAGTTAGCGTCCGACACAAGTCTCTTCACACCAAAGTTATTGTCCGACCCAAGGCTCTACACACCAAAGTTAGCGTCCGACCCAAGTCTCTTCACGCCAAAGTTAGCGTCCGACCCAAGTCTCTTCACGGCAAAGTTAGCGCCCGACCCAAGTCTCTTCACGCCAAAGTTAGCGTCCGACCCAAGTCTCTTCACGCCAAAGTTAGCGTCCGACACAAGTCTCTTCACGGCAAAGTTAGCGCCCAAACCAAGCCTCTTCACGCCAAAGTTAGCGTCCGACCCCTGCATCTTTGATCACAATCTTCAATCAGTGGCGTCGCCACGTTATGTCCATAACATAATCCCCCTTGACCTGACAGCTCATAATAAAAGAAACCATGGGATAGAGTCCTACCAGGCCGAATATCTTCACAGAACGCCAGAGGACAGGATATTGCACCCGGACATGGTGAAACCCCCTCAGAGATGTAGGGACGGGGAGAAAAAGTTTAAGTCAGAAAACGGCGGGAAATTATTATCGTCTGAACAGATGCACCCCAAGAGTCACGCCAGGCGGAGATTGATAGCCATGGAGTTGTCTGAACTTGATGGTCACCACGTCGGGTCAAGACGACATGAGGATGTTTCCAGTATTGCAGACGTGGGGCCTGTCACACATGACAACACTGAACATAGCGAAGTCCTCACATCGAAAATTCCCGAGAAGATGTTGGCACCGACCACTCCAGAGATGCATGGTCCTTCGTGTTCGGAAGACGATGTAAATGAATCATTAAATTTTTCGAAAATTCCCCTTAAAACTACAGGGCACAGCGACATGTTTCCAGAATCTGTTCCTAAAGAGGAATCTCCGATCTCATTCATTGCGGCTGGACCTTCCGTAACTGAAAAACTAAACACTGGGCATGCGATCAGACACAAAACAATGAACGCTGGACATGCGGTCAGTCACAAAACCTCAATTCACCAAAAAACCTCACATCAATTTCTTGGAGACCAGAAAATATGTCAAGAGACACAATTGACGCCAAACATAGATGAGCCGCTGCCGCTCTTATGGCCAACATCGCTGTCAACCTCACGTCCAGCCTCATCTCCACCACCAGCAGTAATCTCAGTTGGGGATCCAGCAGCTACCTTAACGCTGACTAGAACAGCAACCTCACCCCAGACCCTAACAGCACTCTCATCCTTGAACACTGCATCCACTTCATTTCCAATCCCATCAGCAACCTTACTGCCAATTAGAGCAGCAACCTCACTGGCAACCCCATCAGCAACATCACTGGCAACCACAGCAGCAATCTCACTGCCAACCCCAGCAGCAACCTCACTGGGAACCCCAGCAGCAACCTCACTTCCGAACCCAACAGCAACCTTACTGCCTTCCGCAACGACAACCTTACTGCAAACCAAACCCCTCCCACTTGGTCACGGTATTGCAGCAGTATCCTGTCACGAACCTGTCGGTGCACCAACCTCCCCTAGACATACCCCGGCGCCCAATCTTCCTTTCATAAGCGCTTCAGGATCCCAACAAAACTCCAGTTTGTCTGCAAAAGGGACATACCCAGAAACTGCAATAGAAGCATCGAGCAAGAGTCCAATGATTTCTCTTCCGGTTTTAACCAACTGTGTTCCAATGGCTTTGCAGCCAGTGCGCAAGGTAATTTGTTTGTTTGTTTGTTTTTCTTTTTAAATTTCCATTTTTAGGGAATTCAACGGTGGGAGTTTGTATGGGTTGTCCCCAAAGTTTAGTTTCGCATTTTAAAAAATCTTACAAAATTTACATGCAAGATATACAGGATATCCTTTCAAAACGATCGTGCCAAAAGAAAATAATTGATAAAAACTTGCAGTTGTGGATATTTTTCATCTTGACAGTTTAAAAATGTGTAACGTGTATAACATTACATTTAATTGGGACGCTTCTCACTGCACTTAAATGGAAGCCATGGGCGAATCGAGTATTTTTTTGGAATAACATCAATGGGGTTCTCCTTTAAACATTTTATTAGCTTCGTGTCTCGTCATGCTTGCTTTGATCTATTTGATATATTTCCTAGAGTAATATTAATGTCATACGTCTTGCATGGCGCAACTCTCTTGCAAGAAATAAGTGATTTTTACATAGAAAAATTGCATCGTTTGTCCAAATGTGTGAAGCAAACGGATAGTCAGAATGGCAAGGGTGTATTTTTGCAATGTGATAGACTGACAAGCATGTTTTGGTACAATGGGATAGACAGACAGGCATGTTTTGGTACAGTCAGATAGACTGATGAGTGTGTATTTGCTGTGTGGTTCTCACTTTATCATTGAAGTAAATCGCACCTTTTATCCTCAAGCTTTAATTTATGTAAACGTGATCAAAATCTGGTCAGTGTAATATCGTGTTAAATTGTTTGTTTTCAGATAAGCTCGGATTGTATTAAATACAGTACCAAAGCAGCCGAGATGGTCAGTGGGAGGACGGCTGAGATGGTCGATGGAAGGACGGCTGAGATGGTCAGTGGGAGGACGGCTGAGATGGTCAGTGGGAGGACGGCTGAGATGGTCAGTGGGAGGACGGCTGAGATGGTCGATGGAAGGACGGCTGAGATGGTCAGTGGGAGGACGGCTGAGATGGTCAGTGGGAGGACGGCTGAGATGGTCGATGGAAGGACGGCCGAGATGGTCGATGGAAGGACGGCTGAGATGGTCAGTGGGAGGACGGCTGAGATGGTCAGTGGGAGGACGGCTGAGATGGTCGATGGAAGGACGGCTGATATGGTCAGTGGGAGGACGGCTGAGATGGTCAATGGGAGGACGGCTGAGATGATCGATGGAAGGACGGCTGATATGGTCAGTGGTAGTTTCGCCATAAAAAATCCATTGTTTGTCAGGTCTAAGACAGAGGAAATCCAACCAGTCAAAGAAAAAGGTAAATATTCTGAACTGTGGTGACATTTTATAAACGGGATATAAATAGTTCTTATGTTACATAAGAACTATTTATATCCCGTTTATAAAATTAACCACTTTGGTTATCACTATAGTCAAACTATCTTACAATCTAAATTATCTGGTTATAAGTGTGGTAATTATAAGGAAGAGCATTTTAAGAGAGAAGAGACAGGAGAAAGGTGTGGCCAGAGGAGAATATATATATATAATATGTAGGGAAGAGGTGGACTTAATCCACAATTTCTTATATTATTTTACATCGCGGCGTAGTAACTTTGGTCTCATGTAATCGCTGACTTCCCTTTCAGAGAGGCCACAGCAGAAGTCAGGGGACAAATTCAAATGTCAGGTCTGTCACAAGGAGTTCGACCTGCAGCGCCACCTGAGCAGACACCTGACGTGCCACAGCGAGTACAAGCGCTACTTGTGCCGTGTGTGTAACAAGGGATTCAACGACACATTTGATCTGAAACGACACATTAGGACACACACGGGTGAGCCAAGATAACATAGAAGCACTTTCTATAGCAGGGATGGCCATGACTGTAGTAACTGAGAGCCATTTTAAAATATAAACAAATATTGAGAGCCCCATTGAAGCACTGTGTGTCATTAAACCTGGCTTGGAAATCTTCCAGTAATCCTTTAACATATCTTTTATAAATTGTACTCGAGCCGCAATGTGAACACAGAAGAGCCGCATGCGGCTCGCGAGCCGCGGTTTGGCCACCGTTGTTCTATGGGAACAGGTATTTGTTGGATGTATGGGGACAGAGTAATTCAGGTCCTTGAGATTGGGACAACAGCCCTAGCGTTGTCTTTAAATGTCTCCAACAACGTCATTTTTAACATTCAAAAATATCTCTATTGAGATATAGATTTATGGGGGAAATGTGGTTTATCCAAGCTGACTGCAGGGGTGACTCTTGAAGTATTTAGTTTGGAATTTTTTGTTTGGTGGGTGATGATTAGTCAGGTCACCAAACTTGTAAGACGTCACACGTTTTTAGGAATCATTGTTTTACAAATTGCGTGATGTAAAACCTTATTTATCTTCGTCAGGTGTTCGACCGTACAGATGTGCGACCTGCGACAAATGCTTCACACAGAGGTGCTCCCTCGAGTCTCACTCTCGTAAAGTGCACGGCATCACCCTACAGTACGCCCATAAACAGCGGCGCCGGAAGCTGTACGTCTGCGAGGATTGTGGGAACACCACCGAGGACCCGTCTCATCATTTCCTGCACATCAAAACTACGCACCCGTCCAGCGTCGTGTTGCACAAATTTTACGACAAGAGGCAATTCAAATTCTCAGAGGGTGCGGTTCCGAAATTGTTGTGCGCTGAGTTGGAACTGTCTCGCTCCCCGTCAGAGGAGAGTCATCTAAGTGACAATTCAAGGGAGAGAAGGATGTCATGAGACTGTAGCTAGAGACACGTGACAATTCAAGGGAAAGATGGAGGTCATGTGACTAGCTAGAGACAATAATAATTATTATTTGACTACCTCACTGTACTGGGAGTAGAGAGTTCTTGGAGAAAAAGTTGGTGTTAAAGTTCAAAGTTAGGACTCCACCCGGGTCGGCGTGACATGCACAGTGCCATCTGTTAAATTGAACATCGCTGTGGATGTGATGAGACTGTGACATTGTTAGGTTGGACAATTACATTCTTACTAGACCAGATAGATTTATTGAGACAGAGACTTGGCTATACGTCAGACCAGATAGATTTATTGAGACAGAGATTTGGCTATACGTCAGACCAGATAGATTTATTGAGACAGAGACTTGGCTATACGTCAGACCAGATAGATTTATTGAGACAGAGACTTGTCTATACGTCAGACCAGATATATTTAATGAGACAGACTCCTATAGCTACGCTAAACCAGAGTTTTTCATCTGTGTGTTACGACACTAGTGTGTCATCTGCGTGTTACGACACTAGTGTGTCATCTGTGTGTTACGACACTAGTGTGTCATCTTCGTGTTACGACATTGTAGTGTGTCACCTTCCAAGTGTAGGTGTGTCAGGCAATGGCAAAAGTTATTCAAACAGTATCTTATAATAAGTCCAGAACTCTTCAATCGAAATAATGTTTTTAATAAAAGTGCAGTAATAGAAGTTTTTTTGTCCACTCATAAATCTGTTGCCATTGACTAGGTAGGATTTCTATCCTTTATTGGCATTGAATAAATAATATTTACATTTACGAATGTTTCATTGTCTATAGTCTATACCTAGAGCTTTGCTCATGTAATATGCATTTTGATCTTGGTGGCATGGTCGCTAATGGACGTTCTAGTATACCCTAGAAATGTCTATAGGCCTCGACATGTGTATCCCTTGAAATGTGTATACTCCCTTGAAATGTGTATACGCTCTAGAAATGTGTATCTCTCTAACATTGTTAGAGTGGACAGTAACATTGTAAGGGTCGGAAGTTACATTCTTACGATGAACTGTTATCGACGTTTGTTCTCTGAATCTGAAAAATACCATACTGTTTTCTTGGGATTATATTTTCCCCGTTTTTATCATGAATTTTTTTATGTTACCATATATTTTATCATGTATATTTTGATGTTACCATAAATTTTATCATGTATATTTTGATGTTACCATATATTTTATCATGTATATTTTGATGTTACCATAAATTTTATCATGTATATTTTGATGTTACCATAAATTTTATCATGTATATTTTGATGTTAACATAAATTTATGAAGCTGTTGAAAAAAAGTTTGCCCTCTTCATGTCGAGTATACTCATGCACTACTGCCGTGGTTATATTTCATTTGTTGACATTCTGCTGTGATAAAAGCCTAATTCCAAATATTTAAACATACATCTGTTACACATACAGGAAGACATAAATAAATTTTTTTTTAAAAACGATATCTTTTTTTAATAAAAAATCCATTTTTTTGTTTTTTGTTTTGTTTTGTAACAAACAATTAGTATTTGTTCATGTTGTCTTGCAAGAATTGGTGTCTGATTTTGTTGTCTTGCAACAATTGGTGTCTGCTTTTGTCGTCTTGTAACAATGATGTCGGTTTTGTTGTCTTGAAACAGTTTGTGACAGAATTTAAATGTGTATAAACATAACTGTGACATATGTATTAGTGACCAGCTGAGCAGTTGCAACAATTTCAGAGGAAATGAAATTTAAAGAAACCAATGTGTAGTAACTAACGCCCCCCATAAAGTGTCATGGAGATCGGATAATAGAAATAATAATTAAATAGCTTACATAAGAAAAAAACGACATTAAATGGCCCTCCTCCCCGTCCCCCCCCCCTCAATTAAAGATACTTAAAAATAATATACTGCCATTGTACTGAAACAAACTTCCCAAAGTATTACTGCGATCGGTTTAATAAAATAATATTTATTAACCGTATATCACAAAATAATGACTATAAGGGTCCACACATCCAAACCAAACGGTGCAAGATGTTACGGCCAAAGGGATAAGTGTGTCAATATTTGTCAAGATCTTGTAAAATCTAATTGGAAATAATGTGTTAAATTTAAATTTTTTAAAAACGATTTTAGGACCCCGAAGGAATGAAATAAAGAGTTTTATAGTACATTAATATGGGCCGACAAGTATTCATGTAACTAGTTTGGTAAAACTACGAGATAACCATTTACCAAGAAGCCAAAGTTAAAAATAATACTTATGTAGCTCATATAAGGAAAAGAAAAACGTTTTGGGTTCCCGGCCCCCAATGAGATGTACTTTTTAAAATGCCCCAACCTTTAAAAAAATATGTACTCGGCTTCCCAACGTTTCATGGTGAACGGATGACTAGAATAATATTTAATAAATTTATGTTAGGAAACAAAACCGACATCAGGGCCACCGGGTCAAATCGTTACAAGATGTAAAGTTCAAAACCCTGCAAAATTCAGTGTGGATCAGGGTTGAGAATAAATTGAGATATGTGTCAATATTTGTCAAGATCGTGTAAAATTGAATGTGGATTAAAGTCTTGACAGAATTATATAATTCTTTATGTGGGATTAAAAATATGAGTCAGACTTTCATGCAGGTCTATACTCGAAGTCTTCAAATACAAACTTTCCCAGGTTTTTAACATCCTTCTATTAATAAATTTTTTTTTAAAAAACGTTTTGAAATCCAAGAGTGCGGTATGCAGAAATAACGGTATTGCGTATCAAATTCTCAACTCGACCGTACTCAAGTAAGTTTCACGCCCCAAGTAAAGTGCTTGCTTAATTATTTCTGTATAGCATAACTGTACTACATTAAACATGCTTGAAAGGTTTTCAGAATAGGAAACCGTATAAACTCTTTAGCTATATGTATCGTTTTTAAAAAATATGTATAAAAAAAACTTGAAAGGGTCGGCAAAAATATATCAACAGGACATTTAAAGCAACGCATCTCTGTGGTCGTCACTGGTGTAATCAGATACGGGGCCGTCGTTAGCACAACCAGTTGGAAGGCACCACGCTGTCCAATCCCGTTACCTCGGTAAGTTTGACATCTACCTGACATTTTCTTATGCTAATATCTCCATCAGACCAGAACCCGAGCCAGAACCACCGATGAATATCTTCCCATAAAATTAGTTGTAATAAGCCGGCGGGGTGGTGGAGGGGGGACGACGACTCTATTCCTTGTTTTTGGTTTTGGGAAGGGGGGTGGGGGATGTAACGGATGTCTTGAAAGCCAGCCACCGTGGGAAAGTCTGGCAAATAGCGGAATGTTTTGTTTTGTTTTGTTTTTTATTTTTTTTTATTTTCATATAATCTTTTTTAAAAAAAATATATGCAATAGGTTGTCCGCTCGTTTAACTGGAGTAGTCCTGCCTACGTGATCAATAATATTAATATTTAAATAATGAGATGATAATCAATATCTAAATAATAAGATGATAATCAACAATATCTAAATAATGAGATGATGATGACCAATATCTAAATACTGAGATGATAATCAACAATATCTAAATAATGAGATGATAATCAATATAAAAATAATGAGATGATAATCACCAATATCTAAATAATGAGATGATGATCACCAATATCTAAATAATGAGATGATAATCAATATCTAAATAATGAGATGATGATCACCGATATTTAAATAATGAGATGATAATCAATATCTAAATAATGAGATGATGATCACCGATATTTAAAAAAAGAAACGCATTTGTATCTACGGATGTCCGATAAATCTTTGTATCGCTTCAAAGCAAAAGCCATTTCCGGAGTAAATGAGGTGCACCTTTCCCCATAAAACTATTGTAATGTACATCATCTGATGCAAATAAAAAATAGGGCTGTTATCATCGATTAATTTAAATTTGATCGTAAGCTTTTGAAAACTTATCGATTAATTAATCGATAATTTCGATTAAAGTCAAAAATAGAAATGTATGACGTCATTTAACTTAACATTTCTCAAGGACATTGAAAATTATGAATATTTTGAACTAAATTTTATGACAATCTGTTGATACTTGATCGGATGTTAGTGCTGAAGGTGGTACGTCAGCGATGTATTTGATCCTTTAAAAGAGAATTGTTTATGGCAGTGAACACAGTAAACTTTTTCACCATCTTCGACTTTGCCATCCGCAGTTAGCTTAAAAACAAAAGTTTTGCTCAACTTTCTAGTTATATGTTTAAATTTAACTGCGCTGATGCTGTCAGCCATTTTGTAGTTGATGTCTGCCGGTCCACATAAAGTAATAAAATAAATTATAATATTACGCGGGAGAAGTTTGCACGTAAAAATATATAAATTATTATTAGACTAATTATTAATAACTAATTATTTATTAATAAATTTTTTTTTAAATATTATAAATATTTTCTTTAATTTCAATATAATTTTAATCGATTAAAATAATTTTAATCGATAAAACATTTTAACGATTAATCGAGAAATTAATCGTTAATTTCCGCAGCCCTAAAAAAACCCAGTTAGGACCATGTCATTTTCTATCTACAGCCTATGTAGGACCATGTCCTGTTCTTCTATATACAGCCCAAGTAGGACCTTGGAATTTGTTCTTTGTTTTGTTCTATTTATTGGCCGAACAGAACTGTCCAAGAGCCAGTGACTGCTAGAGACAGATATAATCATCTGCTTCGGTGGGAAAATGTAATTAATTAAGTGTTGTCAGTTTTCTGTTTCTTCTTCTGTGTTTGTCTTTACTGAGGTGGAAGAGACGCGGGGGGGGGGTCGGAGTTGGGGGTGGGGGCGGAGATATCGCAAGCTCCACATACCATAAAATAATGTCTTAACTTTTCATGACTCTCAGAAAGATGGCACTAAAGTTATAGCTAGAGTTACCGATCTTGTCAAAGGGTTGTCACTCTCGTGTTACTTTTTTTTTCAGAAAACGTTTAGCCAGCAGAGATTCCCGTTCCCTGGTTCCCATCCGCGAGATTTCGTCCTTTTACCCCCCTCCCCCCGGTACGCGATTTGGACAATAGTGCAGGTACCAGCCCTAAAATACTATCTAAGTTCTCTAAGATGACGCACGACCGAAATCAAACATGCGACCCATTCAAACTGAAATGCACACAAGCCACACACACACACACATATATTTTAAGGATTTGTGAAACAGCAAAATAAAATCCAGGGCCAACCCCACACACACACACACACACACACATTTTTCATCGATTCAAACAACAAAAAGCTCGTACTAGACACCTGTAGGTGTAACCAGAACATGTAACTTTCAAAGATTGGCATCGAATGTCTGAAGACTTTCTCTCTGCTGTTTCGGATCATCAGAGGCTCCAGAAATAGTGTATTCCTATAGATTTATATTTGAATTGCGTGCTTTCCACAAAATTTTCAGAGGCGTAACAACGACTTGGCAATGGGGCACTTGCTAAGGGCGCCGAAGGCTAATCCCTCAATAATTTATTTATTTTCTATAATTTAGTATTTTCCCTATTTCTCAAGGGCGCCAAAAAATGAGTTAGCCAAGGTTGCGGAAAACCCAGTTACGCTTCTGAAACCTTTGACCGGTGGAGGTTTTAGGCCGGGCTTGTTGATATATATTTTAAACGTTGAGAGACAACGCCTACACCTTATAAAAAGCTTTCTTTCATTATGTGAGACAGCGATTGTTGGGTTCAATGCTGGGTTCTCGATTGCCGATTGAGGTGTGTGCAATTCACGTATGAACACAAATTTGTTTGTTTTTGGAACTAAAAGTCTTCTGGCCAAATCTTGGTCTCATTTATACAAAATATTTCCTTGTTTAACAACTTTATGATTGAAATATTTTCCGATTTTAGTTGAATTTTTTTGCTTTTATGTTTATTTGTCGGCACAACCTAATTGTCATGACCGTATTTTTTCGTAATTTCTTAACTCTATAAATGTCTTCCTATTCTTTAAAAAACCGTTCATGCGACGGTCTCTGCATTTAAAAAAACGACTCTTTCCCGTCAGTATTCATACGCCATTTCAAATTGATCATCTTCACACCGTAATCAAAGGTGAAATTTTTATGTCGAAAAAGAATAAAGCGCAGACGTACATGGGATCTCGACAAGACCCCTGTAGAGTCTTATAAGTTGAGTGTTCCACGTGTCTCAGAGAAGAAGAAAAAGGGATCCGTTGTAATCTTGGTCATAGAAATCAACTTGGAAAAAAATATGGAAAGCTATCAATGTTGTGGGCTGTGGTTCGTCTGAGGAGTGCGAATGTGTGATCTCCTTGGATTCTATCTTTTGGGTCATTACTCCTCAATATTTTATTTTATGAGCAGCTAACCAAATTAAAAGAAATTCTTGCCAGAGTAGCCCAAACAATGGCAGCATTGAGCAAATTAAAGCACATCTGGCAAAGTAAGAAGCTCTCCCTGAGATCAAAGATCCGGCTAATGCGCTCTCTAGCGATGTCGGTCTTTTTGTATGGTTGTGAGGCTTGGACGCTCACTGCAGACCTCCTAAGAAGAATAAATGCGCTAGAGATGAGATGTTTCAGAAAGATATTGAACATCTCCTACACAGCGCACATCACAAATGAAGTGGTCCGCAACACAATAAGTACTGTCATTGGCCCCTACGAGGACCTACTCACATCAATTAAGAAGAGGAAATTACGATGGTACGGACACGTGACAAGAACTGGAGGTCTCGCAAAAACCATATTACAAGGCACAGTCCAGGGAGGAAGGAAAAGAGGCAGACAAAAGAAGAGATGGGAGGACGATATCAAAGAGTGGACCGGCCTGTCATTCGGCGACTCTCAAAGGGCAGCACAGGACCATGACAAATGGCGTGTGTTAGTGAGCAGTTCACGATGGTGCCCCAACGGCCCAACAACGGGTTAAGGGATAGTTCAAGTTCAAGTTCAACCAAATTTCGATGCAAGAACCCTCAACGAAAGGATACTTGATACAGGCAAGTCATGTGGATTAAGATTGTCATCCGTGTCAATATAAATGAAAGTAGGGTGGATTTGGGTGTCTTCGTATAGTACGTAGGTAAGAAATCTACATAGTAGTCAAATTTAAAAGATGCATTTTCTGGAAGGAACCGGTTCAATAGTAGGCATATGTTCGAAGCATACACGTACAAATTACTGTACTTATGACGTATTTTAATATATCTAGTGGATAGAAAATAAGGTGGGTTTTTGTTGTTGTTTTTTTGGGTTGTTTTTATATTTTTTTGAGGGGGGGGGGTCAAAGCTTTGTGACGTATTTTTGGAGGGGGGGGTCTAACTTTTTGTGACGACGCGTGACGAGGGGGGAGAGGGGTGAAAATCGGCACAAATAGCGTGACGTCATTTATGGACGGCCCCTATATATATATGTGTGTGTGTATAATATATATATATATTATATATATATATATATATATATATATATATATATATATATATATATATATATATATATATATATATATATATATATATATATGTCTCATTCTCTTCTTCTGTCTCTCTCGTTCACACACACACACTATCTCTTACTCCGAGCTCCCTGTTCCATCCTAAGGTAAACGCCATTAGACACCATTACATAACCATTATTAACATTTTACCGGCCATTTTTTGTTTTTCCCTGAATGAAAGGGATTTCGGTGGACAGTTTGTTATATCTCATTTCAAGGTTCCAGGAGAACAAGATAAGCGGACATAAATGTTGTAACAGGTTGCTTAAAAAAATAGTTCGCGTTTTATTGGCATATCAGATAGGGCCAATTTTTTGTTTTCACTGCAGGAGAAATAGTATGACATTAATAATAAGTTATCGTCCACAGATTTATGTATGTTGTTGAAATATTATAGGACTTCAATTTTTTAGACATTCAATTCCTAAATAATGGGCACCCCGCGGGAAATTGTCGCAATTTGCGGCGATCTTCAGTTTTATGGGCACAGCCGGGTAACAGTAACCGACAACCACCTACAGCGCGTCTCTTTCATACAACTTCCCTTGTGACTTATGTCACGTGACAGTCTGTCAGATGATGTGCAGAGACATTCATGGCGGGGTTTATAGCAGACGAGATCCTCAAGTATTTCATGCGGCGTGTACCCCTTCATATTCTTGTTTGGTAAAAGATTTTGTTTCTATAAATCCTTAATAAAAATATGGGATTGTCAGGATATAACTAGGAATAGTGCATCTAGGGCGGGCCTAAAGTTTACAACACCTTTCTAAATAAACTGCAGTTGACCTAAACTAAACCTTAAAAATATATATAATAATAATAATAATAACTCGCCCATCTCGTACTACGCACTTCCTAAGACATTAAGGTTAATAAAAATAGATGTAAACCACCGACCCCACACCAAAAATTAAGGTTCATCGACTTGTGAGATCTGCCTCTGGACTTGAAAGGGGTCAGGGGTCACAGGCCTCAGATCCATGTTACAAACCCCATCAGCTCTATTTGTATTAACTTGGTTGAATCTCCAGCTAAGGAGTTTCATTGACACTCTCCTGATAACATCTACACTTACAAAATTTGAGCTTCAAAATAGACCCGCTGACGGCCTATGCTACCTGTGGCGAGTAATTTATACAAACACGCAAACAGCTCAACAAACACTAACACGAGGTTTGATAGATTTCAGACGACCCGATCAGAGCCGCATGTGGATACGAGATCTATTTGTCAACCTCAGTGACGCCATCTGCCAAACGTCGCGGAAGTGCCAGGCAAACAGAAACATGGTCGCCGCCCCCGCACCTCCAAGCTCCCCCCCCCCTATTTTCAACGCCATCCCCGGAAACCTGTGAATCAAAATGTTAATTCAATTTTTGGGAGTCGCCTTACCATTTTGTGGGTGTGTGTGTGTTGTTGTTGTTGGTGTTAATGGACCTAGATTACATCCAAGTAAGAAACGAGGCCGCAGCGGTGTAAACTTGCGGTAATTAGGTCTGTCGTGTACTGGGGGAACTCTTTTAAACAGTTGAATATTTATCTAATACTACATCGGAATATTACTGCCTGTCTATTTCTGATGTGTGTGTTTGTTGTTGTTTTGTTTAATTTATCGTATTTTGTTAAATTTGATGTCGAGAATTCTCTGAACGAAAATAGCCAATTGTAGAAAAAGCTGATAAATTGATAAATGCTTTTTTTTCCTTTCAAAATCCACATTTATTCCCGTACTAGTCGCATCTAGATACCTACAAAATCGGAACGATGTCTCGTAAAGATTTTGTTATCTCAACCTGATGAATTTATTCAGTCTATATTTCCAGCTATCACCCCTCTTCAGATCTTGGTCTCAAATTGCTCCGTTCATTTTGGAGTCCCAGCATCTCGGCCGTGGCAAAAAAAGGAACAGCAGCAAAAATTAAATTTTACGAATTGAGAGAGAAACATTATTTATATTTGTCCTTTTATAAAGGACATGAGAACTATTGATAAAATGTAGGCCTTTAAAATAACCAGACATGAACTGTCCGTACTAATAGAACAAGACATGAACTGTCCGTACTAATAGAATAAGACATGAACTGTCCGTACTAATAGAACAAGACATGAACTGTCCGTACTAATAGAACAAGACATGAACTGTCCGTACTAATAGAACAAGACATGAACTGTCCGTACTAATAGAACAAGACATGAACTGTCCGTACTAATAGAACAAGACATGAACTGTCCGTACTAATAGAACAAGACATGAACTGTCCGTACTAATAGAACAAGACATGAACTGTCCGTACTAATAGAACAAGACATGAACTGTCCGTACTAATAGAACAAGATGGAAAATGGATTCCTATTTCACTGACAAGTGTACGCGTCAAACAATCCCCACTGCAATAACAGAACTTTAATTTCTTTTTTAAAAGTTGAATCAAGCTGTCACAAGAAAACAACAAATTGAAACAGAGAATGTGTCATTGAGTAGGCATTCACACCATTTTATTTAAAAAAAAATTAATTTTAGTATTCCTTTTCTTTTCTTCTTCTTCAAAATAATTTAATAATCATATCTTTTCACGGCAGCGCTTTCAAGTGAATCTTAAGATGTGCGCGCGATACGTGAGACGGTGTTCACTTACAATCATATTCCCGTGTGGATTTCTCCGAAACTCCAATTTCATCCGCACCCATTGCTATATACAATCTCAATGGTCGCCACTTCAAAATCTTCGATAACTCTTCTTTTGTCAATAGTTCTTTTACAGCCTACGTTAATAAATTTTACACGGTAATAATAATAACAATAACAATTTGACAATAATACCTGGTTAACCTAGACCTAGATTTCAATAGCAATCTATTCATTCTTGAGTTAGGGGGGGGGTTGGGGGTTGCGGTGGGGTGGGGTTTAAATGAAGGTTAAAAATCAACATCAAGTTGTGTAATATGAGCTAACTGTATGCTCTGTATACCGCGCGTAATGGTCGCCTGCACAAACCAAGAAAATAAACACACCATCAACATTAAAACGCTAATACAAATGCAAGACTAGACATAAAACAAGGATAAGCCAATATATAAACCATTAAATAAGATAAGGTGAGATAAGATAAGATAATAGCATGCCCGTGTAATGATGATAAAGATTCAACAGTTGCGATAGAATTGTGCTGTCCCAGCTATGGGTTACCATAGGATTGTGCTGTCCCAGCTATGGGTTACCATAGGATTGTGCTGTCCCAGCTATGGGTTACCATAGGATTGTGCTGTCCCAGCTATGGGTTACTGTTCATAGTAACTGATGTTCAAACTCTTATAACGTCACTGTACACGAATGAGATGATCCGAATCTCGTCATTTCACTGGTCAATGTTGTTAATGTTCTCCCGAGAGCCATTCACCAAATTATCTTTCTAAAACCAAATATTTTATGTATTGCATTAATAAAATTACAAAGTAAATTATTAGTGACATAAAACTTTAATTAATTATTACTAGACTCCCCGCGGCGTAGCATACGCCGCAGACTTGCTCATGGAGAGTGCAAAGAAAGTGGAGAAAGAACGGATACAAACTACAGCACGAAGAAATCAAAACAACGCGAGTGAACGTAGGTTTGGGGGGGGGATGGAACTGTCGACTCTTTGTTGGTTTCGAGACATTCGCACTGTGGTTATCTACCTGCCCATCACCCTTTACCACATTAGCTTACCAACCATAAACTGTGATTGGCCAACCCTAACGAGGGTCAGTCATGTTGGCAATAAAGGGGTAAAAGAACGGGCACAAGCAGACATTTTAAAATTTTTTAAAAAACAAACCCGTAAAAACAAAGTTTTTGATTATAAATCCCTTATATATGAGACATAACTAACAGTATTGATTATTTTCAAACATTTACAGACTGAATCTGTCTTAACTCAACTTTGCATCATAACCCTAGTGGGGGGGGGGAGGGGTGGGTGAGGGGAAGGGGTGGGTGGGGGGGAGAGGGGAAAAGTCTGGTCACCGATTCGCTTGACCGAGCTCAGAGTGACACGTAAAATGTAAACAAAAGCGCCCGTCGCTTCGTTGGGTCGCCTCAATGCGTCAGCTCAAAATTTCACGTGGCAAAAAAACAATAACAAACCGTGAATTTAAATTACATACCTCATATAAGGATAAACTAAAAATGCATTAATTTAATTACGGTACGTTCGATCGATCTGAAATTTTGATACGATGCATTGTTAGGTTAGACGGGTCCGTGTGCCAAATTGTAGTTCGATCGGATCATGGGAAGTGGGTCATTTTTTACTTTTCTTTTTCCGCCCGCCCAAGACAGAGAGAGATGACCGGCGGTGAAGTTAATATAAGGGATTTAAATAAAACAAACCCGTAAAAACAAAGTTTTTGACTATAAATCCCTTATATATGAGACATAACTAACAGTATTGATTATTTTCAAACATTTACAGACTGAATCTGTCTTAACTCAACTTTGCATCATAACCCTAGTGGGGGGAGGGGTGGGTGGGGGGGAGAGGGGAAAAGTCTGGTCACCGATTCGCTTGACCGAGCTCAGAGTGACACGTAAAATGTAAACAAAAGCGCCCGTCGCTTCGTTGGGTCGCCTCAATGCGTCAGCTCAAAATTTCACGTGGGAAAAAAACAATAACAGACCGTGAATTTAAATTACATACCTCATATGAGGATAAACTAAAAATGCATTAATTTAAATACGGTACGTTCGATCGATCTGAAATTTTGATACGATGCATTGTTAGGTTAGACGGGTCCGTGTGCCAAATTTTAGTTCGATCGGATCACGGGAAGTGGGTCATTTTCGACTTTTGTTTTTCCGCCCGCCGAGCCCATGAGAGAGATGATGAGAGAGAGACAGACAGAGACGGACGCGAAGTTAATATAAGGGATTTAAAAACACAATGTTTTCGCTGGGCCTTGAACCCAGGACCTTCCGCGCATAAGGCGGACGTGATAACCAATACAATACGAATCTCACGTTATTCTGTGAAGGCAAGGACCATTGTTGGTCTCGAGACATTGGTCGACCCCAGCCAGGGTCATTTGTCATGCTCGTTTGCACATACTCGCTTTGGTGAAGGGGGCGGGAGGAGGGTTAGAGAGTCGGCGTGCGTGAGTGGTGTCCCGCATGGTTGGGCGACGTAGATAATTATATATGTAGATTATTATTATTTGTCTTTTAAAGGGCTATTATGCATTCTTCATTGGTTGAATATGTTTTCTTAAACCGTTAACTGTTTACTCCCCGTTAACTCTTACATCTCCAGAAGGTGTTTGTTCGCTGTTCAAAGTTAAAACGCAGAAGACAAAAATTGAATCCTCGGGACGCATTGAAAGCAAAGCAGCATTTTTGTCAACTACGGGAATCTGAGTAAGTCAAACAACAAATGAATAACAAGCTTGAGGATTTAGATTTAGATGTTCAAAACGCGTACCGCGTCTGAAGTGAGGGTATCCCCTTTCAGTGACTGAAAAGATTACCTCCCTTGTCAGGGTGACTGCTGGTCCCGTCAAGTCACGGCGTTGACTGAATGAGCTTACGGCAGTCAGTGTAAGAGGTCCCCCGGGGGTGGGGAGAGAGAGAGAGACCAGGGACCTTGATTGCGCTTCTTGTCTATATAATTGGGAGATCTGGTTACTCGCCATCCGGGATGTTGAGTGTTTTACACAGTTATTGCCCTTTGGGTTTTCTCTGACTTCACCAACCAAAGATGTTATGCAGTGACAGCAATAGTCTCTTCAAATGACGTAGCAGTCTGTAATTAGGCCTTGGAGCCCTAGAGTAAGGCCCTAACGTCTACACTAATTCATCATTTAAAGTTATTCTGGCTTTGTCTTACCTCAGTCACAGGGCTTAGAAACGAACGTTATGCATACACGCTTTCACTTATTCAGTTGAAGTCTATGTATGTTAGCAATGACGTTGTTGTTTCTGCACGTCTTTTAAAATTAATAAAGTTTATACTGTTCAAAAAAAAACATAGGCTTTTTATATGTCTCGGTGGAAATTCATTATAATTAATATATTTTTTTTTAAAGGAGGGGGGGGGAGGGGGAGGGGGGAGGGGGGGAGGGTCCTTCAGATAGGACCAGTTTCATTCAGATAAATGATCCGATTATTCGGTAGGACTTAACTACAATGTTATTTATTAATTCTACGCTAAATATCTGTCAGTTTAGTGGGTTTGTCCCAGGAAATAATGTTTCTACAACGTATTAATACTTAAATGTTTGCTAACGTATTTTTACCTAATATATTGATGCTCAGACTCAGAAACATTTGTCTGATACAAATAGTAACATGACGTAATGAGATAAGACGCTTTCTGGTCTGAGAAATGACGAACCCCTTTGCCTTTGTTTTCATATTCAGTATATCTTAGTTCGAAATATGTATAATACATCACATGAAATTATATTCGTGATAATTAAATACGTAGAAAACTGGGAATCTACAAAGTGGGAATCTACAAAGTGGGAATCTACAAAGTGGGAATCTACAATTCTCCACATACCAATAACAAAGATAACAAAACGGTAATTTAAACAATAATATTGGCAAACTAGAAATCTATTAAACGACATACAATTTTGCCATTTTCTGAGTTAAATCTGACATTCCAGCGACCGACCGATTTCCAGAGGTCACGCTTAATGCTCGAGTCATGCGATAGATGCGAACATTCCCGAACTGTATCAACTCGGCCGTTGCGCCTAGCACCGCGGCGCCCATCTCTATACAATAATTCCCATGCCTACAGGGACGGCGCTGAAGGACAGTGTAACGGTGTATTCCCAGAGTCGTCCAAGCGCCTCTTCCCACGGTTCTGGCTTGTTCTCTGACGTCACGACATCCGCCCCGAGAAGACACGCCGGGTGTCAGATACTGTAACATCCCGATGTTGAAATACTGCATCTATTCAACAACGGGTTGGGGGGGGGGACTGAACAGTCACGGGATCGTCAAGCGGATTATTGGACATCAGCGGGCATCAAGGCGATGGCACGCATTCACCCTGACCAGATGTGGGGAAATGATGTTTAGTGAACATAACATCAAAGCGGTGTACCGTGTCTGATTGGATAGATGCTTTCAATGGAAACCTCTCACAATCTATCTATCAACATCTTGCTATAGATTCAGACGGGACGCGGGTCAGCGGAACATGTACAAGATCTGCCATGAATAATGGCGCACCTAAGTAGGGGGAAGGGGCGGTGTGTATTCATAGGGAGACATTTTAATTTGTTTCCTAAAAGTTTAGGAACTAATTTTTCTTGAAGGCGAATTGAACAATGAAATTTGTTCCAATGAAATTAATAAATTACTTTTGTTTAAAAATACAAATTTCATGTAATGAAGAAAAAAAAGGTGGGGGTGAACATTATGTGTCCGTAACTTTTAGATTGGCCCTTGGATAAACAATTGATGCAATGAATGGTAGGATTAATGGTGAGCCATTAGGTTCAAACATGGGAAGTGTTCGGTATATTAAAACCTTGCGAGTGGCCATGTTTTTATTTTGTGTCGATTAAAAAATGACGTCAGGGTGCCCCACCCCCCACCACTTCCCACTCCATCCTCAAATCATCAAAATGAACTCAAGGAGGAACCGGTTATTGGGGGGGGGGAGTAATGTACGTTAGGGGCCGTCCATAAAGTACGTCACGCTATTTTTGACAATTTTTAACTCCCCCCCCCCTCCCCCTGTCACAAACTGTCACAAATTATTTGAACCCCCCCCCCTAAAGTACGTCACACTTTCGAACAAAAATGGTTTTTTTATTAACAAAATAATTAAAATTTAATATAAAACACCGTGACGTCACACATGGCTGGACCCCCCCTCCCCCTGTCACAAACTGTCACACTTTCTTACACCCCTCCCCCCCCCCTCTGGAGCGTGACGTACTTTATGGACGGCCCCTTAAGTGTTTTATCTTTGAACGTGAATCAATACGTCACCGATCTCAATCTTGCTTGACGCATGACAAATTACTCTGCAACCAACTTGATAACGTTCGGTTGTTGTTGTTGTTTTTTTTTCATTAAGTGAAATTTGAACAAATTTTCAATTTCTAACTGTACCAATAAATGAATGGCAGAAATTTTGATGAATTCCCACAATTTTTTTGAAAATCTGCTTGTATTTGTAAATTCAAACTGGAGTGGATGAGATGGGTGTTCGATGAAGTTTCATGACGTATAAAGTCGTGACTTTTTTTCCCCCAGAAATATTTGTTTGCGAGAAGTTACAACGGGAATATTGTTGATAATTTTTAAGTTGTAAAGTGGTTGCGGTGGGGAGGTTGAATTATTTTTTAAATTTTTTATTTAAAAAATATTGTTATATTTAAAAGTTACAAATTATGCTTTATTGCAATAAGTCATTTTTAATGACGCTTTATTTTGTGCAGATTTGGTGTAAAGATTATGTGTGTACTTTGTCAAGGCAAATACTTCTGGAAGCTTAAGGGGCGGACTGGAGCTTTAAACCACCCGGGCATTATTTACAGAGCTGCCCTTCTCAATAAAATAGAACAAAATAGGCGGCCCTTCTCAATAAAATAGAACAAAATAGGCGGCCCTTCTCAATAAAATAGAACAAAACAGATAGGCGGCCCTTGTCAATATAGAACAAAATAGGCCCAGCGGGCCACCGGGCATTGCCCAAATGCCCGACTGGCCAGCCCGCTACTGCCTCTCGCATTGTATTATAAATCGTTGAGGAGTATTTACTACTTTAAGACGTATAGACCTGCTTGTTACACATTTGTATTTTCAATTTCACGTATTAAACTTGAACCCGTGGCTTGAGTTGAGTTTATTTCAGTTGATCTCAGACCTACACCTATAAGACTATTTACAGATGAATATTTGTTTTAATTTTACATCTGAGTGAAGGAAGATCTCTTATATAGACTCTATATATATTTAGGTTGTTTAAAGGAAATACATTTCTTTATATTGTTAGTTTTTCGCAAAGGGAATATTATTTTTTTAAAACTGGCTTAGATGGAACACCTGGTTTAAAGGTATGCGTGGTACATAGGGTTGTTGTTGTTGTTGTTGTTATTGTTGTTGTTGTTGTTGTTGGCTTCCTCATGTCTAGGTCGGAATCAAGGGACAGGTTGTTGGTACATAGGGTACCTTAGTGTTAATTCTAGCTCACTTAAAAGCCCTAGCAGATTTTAAAGTTTGAGCACTCCTATCATGTTTGAGAAATGCCCGGCTGTAACCCATATATTTTTTTAGATACTCTCCACTCCAAAATGTCAGTCGCAGACTGACGCATCGGTTTCTTATTATGTTAGAATTTTATGTCAGAGCTATTTAAGTAAAATAGGATATATTGACACCGAAATGCCTTGTGGGGGAAGGGAAGGGGTATTGGGTTTCGGGGCGGGGGGGGGGCACCAAGTAACGGTTCTATTTAATTCACACGTAACTGTACTTGCCGAATCAGGAACGTACATTCAGGCTTGATAGGCTATGGCTTGTATTCACCTGGTGCGCAGGTCAAACAAACGAGTTATGTAAGCCGAGGACGACATTCACCCCCACCCCTGCCCACCTGTGCATTGAGAGCCAGTGGCGCATCTAAAATTGAGATAAGTGGGTCAAACGCTATCAGAAAACCGTTTGTTGAGACAATATCGTTGGAGTGATTTTTTTTTGTAAAAAGTTTTTGAGATTAATTATTGTTACTTTTTTTTTAGCATAGGGCACATGAATAGTTCTGCAATGTTGTTGCTTTTTTCCCCCAAAAAATAATAAACCGCTCTTTGAATCTATAAATATACCAGATGACCTAAACCATTAAAAATGTGTTCGGATCATTCGTTTCCCAGAATATGCGACTTTCTTTCATCGTTGAAATTCCAAAGTTCCGCTTCACTTTTATATAAGATATAAGAGCACCAGAGCTAGAGGATCTTAAGGCTTGCCTGAAAACGTGTAGAATCTTATAGATTTTTTATGGACATGTCAATCTTATAGCCGTATCGATGTTATTAGTCCTCCAGATCTTATAGTTGTATCATTCTTGCAGTCCTAACAATCGTATACTATAACCTATATTTTAGAGAACTTATATTTGCCTACATTTTTATTATTGTGTATCTCCTAATAGAATCATCATTGAAAGAATGAAAGGTAAAATTCATAATGAAATTTCAGAAATCAAACTTGGATTTGTTATAGACTATAGACAAAGACACAAGAAATGATATTGTCACTTTTTGTCTATGCTCATGGAAAGCTCTATCAAGATGCGTGAAGACTTGTATCTGTGCGTTACAGTCTCTTCTAAGGCTTTTTATAAAAATATAAACCTCAACAACTATGTAATATTTTGCAAGATTTAGACTTAGATAGTTAGGACTTAAGACCAATGTTATCTTTAAGCCGCGTGTCTGCCGGAAAGATACTTGACCGACGCCGCGCAGCAGATTTTAATTGCCGCACAGCAAATTCTGATAAGGATAATATATATTAATTGTGCACACAAAATGGACGCTGTGCAGCTTTGCACACGAATTTGTTATTTTGCCCACGGAACAACGAACCTTAGATGGAACATTGGTCAATAACTCATGATAGAAAGAAATATAAATGGTGGGCACGGCGCTGTCTTAAGCAAGCTATGAGAATGAAGAGAGGAGCTAGGCAGGGATATGTTTTACTACCAGAACTTTTCAACATCTATGCAGTGAAAATAATACACCGGAATATTCAACACCTGGATGTTATTAAAGTTGGAGGAAATAATGTAAATAATATGAGATATGCAAATGACACCGTATTAAAAGCAGAATCAGACAGCGCCCTGCAAACTATTTTAATTACGGTAGGAGAAGAGAGCAGATTGAAAAGATTAACGCTAAATCTCATTGAACCGAATTAATTGTAACCTCTGAGAAAACACAAATTCCAATATGCTCCCAGTCTAGAAAGCAGAAAAATCAAGCAAGTCATATATTTTCAGTATCTAGGCCAGAGGCGTCACTAGGACTAGGGTTGGTGGCACCCAGTGCGGTAGCTCATGGTGTCACCCCATCACGACTTACCCCATAGACCTTCGAGACTACCAGTACAGAATTTTACATTTGAGTGTCACCCCTTGAGATGGTGTCACCCGGTGTGGTTCGCACACCTCGCACCCCACTAGTGACGCCACTGATCTAGGCTATACAATAACACAGAACGGCTGATGGAGCAAAGTAAAGAAATATGGGGAAGAATTGCGATATTTAATGACAATTTTATCACAATGAACAGTGAAATGAAAAACAAGAATATCAAAATATGTACCAGAAATCCGCATACTGAAGGCGAAATGTTTGGTCTGTTCTTCTCTAAGGGTGTGAATGTTGGACAATAGACAATGATCAATGAACCAAAGGAAAAGATTGGTGGCAGTAGAACTGTGATTTCTAGAGGGTGGGTTGATGAGAATATCATGAACTGGAGAAGAAAAAAAACGCTAAGGTGTTAACAACAGCAAGTACTCATCAGGACTTTAAATGTACAACTAATAGAAAATCTGAGGACAGGTCTATAGACAAAATGGAACAGAGAGACTCGCTTTAAGTGGGAAGACGGAGAGATGTTAGATAACTCGATGCGCAGATACCAAATTGGAAGCTGTAGACACCTTTCAACACAAATGAACATGCATCACCGAAGGTTTGGGTTCCTGCCAATCTAAACATTGTTGGATACCGAAAACATTGACTTTATCTTTGAACAAATTAATCAAACATGAACTAGGTGCACAAGTCACGGCCAATCAAACATGAACTAGGTGCACAAGTCACAGCCTCTCAAACATGAACTATGTGCACAAGTCACAGCCACTCAAACATGAACTAGGTGCACAAGTCACGGAAATAGGTGCACAAGTCACGGAAATAGGTGCACAAGTCACGGAAATAGGTGCACAAGTCACGGAAATAGGTGCACAAGTCACGGAAATAGGTGCACAAGTCACGGAAATAGGTGCACAAGTCACAGCCACTTTTTGAGGCCCCTAACCTATTAACTCGTGCACGCTTCCGGATCTGCATATGTCATCAGCGCTTCCGGATCTGTATATGTCATCAACTTTTTCAAAACGCTCGTAAACACGTTTTCTGACTTGCTAGAGTTCTGAAATTTCCACAGTAGGTTTGGCTTGCAGGGAGGATTAAGCTATTAAAGTTTCAGATCGATCGATTGAACCGTAATTAAATTAATGCATTTTTAGTTTATCTCTATATAACTATATGTAGCGGCCTGCTTTTGTTGACATTTACGCGTCACGCTGAGTTAAGTTCAGCCATCCGTGACCAGACCTTCCGCACCCCCTTTTTTCCTTTTTACAGCAAAGGGGAGTTAAGGCAATCTCATTCTGTAAATGTTTGTCACGACTACACATGATCAATAGTTTTTAGTTATGTCTCATATATAAGGGATTTATAGTCAAAAACTTTGTTTTTACGGGGTTGTTTAAAGAGTTTAAATTTTCATGAATGAAATTAAGTTTTACAAATATTTTGTTAACGCGTAAAAGTAGAAAATAAAATGAACAAAACAACTTTTTTTTTAAAGATGAGGCCTAGCTGCAGTGAGGAATGTAGAATCTCGCATGAAAATGCTGAAAATATTTTTTTAGTCATAAACTAAGTAGTCAAAGGAGTCAATAAAGTTTTATTGATATTTATTGTGATCGATTGTGCGATTTAATGTTGAGATATAAAATTTGATCAACTAACACAAAAGTTCTGTGTGACTACTTAGTTTTTGACAAAAAAATATTATTTTCTGCTTTTTCATGCGAGATTCTACATTCCTCACTGCAGCTGGGCTTCATCTTTTAAAAAAATAATATTTGTTCATTTTATATTTTCCTAACTAGTTTCAGGTTCACATTTAGAGCTTGGGGGACACAGAGAAACCCTCAGCCCCGGAAAAAATCCATGCCTTCACAGAGCTTCGAACACTTGACACTCGGTACGCCAGTTGAGCGCGCAAGCCACTCGACCACATGGTAGGCTATTTTTATCTACTCCTTTTAATATTCTATTTCCGGTGATTAAATACATTTTTGTAAAATATTTATTCGATACACGTTTTTAGTTTTTAAAACGACATGCAGCCGGTAAAAAAAATTAGGTGTAAGAATAGGAGGCGTTGCTCGCTAGTACATTTTTGTTCACATTAAATACCATACAAAAATAATAAATAAATAAATATAAAAACAAATCTCCCACGTAATGTCATTTGTTGGCAGAAAGACTGTGACAACAAAGGCAAATTTAAATAAAATTTGAACACTTTTTTATTTGATAGAGTTATTGAATAATAGAGCGCTACGCGCATTTTAGGTTAGCGTGGACAGTGATGGTGCAATAGAAGAAATCCATCATCATAATCATCAAAATAATCACATTTGGTCGGCGGGCCGGACTAAGGCCTCTGGACGTTGGATGAACAATCACGCTTCCACACTGGCAAGGGACGCTGCTCCTCAGCCCTTATTAACTTATTACCTGTAATATGAAGATTAATTAGTGGCTAATATCTTTATCTTGAAAAAATTACTTCGAAATAATTTAACAGTTTCAGATGGGTCGGTTTACAGACAGAAATGAATTCTATAAATCTATAATTATTCACACTTTAAATAGTTTATTAACGCCACCTTAAAGTAACAAAGAAATATTGAGGAGAAACATTTCAAGGGGGAATAATTCAATTTTTTAAATTTACGTTGCACTTTAAAGTAAAATTACTTACCTCTAAATGAAAATCCTTTGAAACCTTCAAAGGTAAATTCAAAACTGCATTTATTATTATTTTTTTAAAATTTAAATTGAAGGAATACATTTTTTTTTAATTTTGAAAGATGTTATTTTGTTCAAAACAGAACAATAGCCTAAAATATGCAAACGACAAACGATTGTATCTTACCATATCTGTTTCAGACTCTCCTTCTATACAGCAGATTTTTGCGTCCTAGACTTGTAGCTCCGCTTAACCTCTGACCTCTTACCTATACCCACAGCACGAGCGCACAGCGGCCTAAGCGTGTGCGCCAACCTAAGCTATAAATAGATGAGTGCTTTGAGACGGGTGGCGATTGGCTGCATGCAGCTCTCACAAGAACAAGCATTCACACACACACTCACAAGAACAAGCATTCACACACCCACTCAGAAGAAGAAAAAAAACTTGTGGGGAAAATTAAATTAAGTTGGGGGCTTCCTCCAAAATGGCTGACAATATTAATTTCAAAGATTTTGGTGGAAATTTGAACAAAATCTTTAAAAAGTGGATCATTAGGCGACCTTGAAATGATTTGAATGCGTAGGTTAAGTGCTGTCGGTGGATCAAACTTTCTCATTTTTTAAAGTTTTGTTTTGTAAGTGGACCAAAGTCTACACAAACTGACAGCATTTCTACAAAGTTGATTAATTTGTGAGCTGGAAGAAAACATGAATACATCAGTGACAAGATCAACCCTGGCAACAGAGGTAAGACTTGAGTTGTGTTTATTGAAGGCGATGTTACTCCATGCAACAGGCCGTGATTTACTTTCTTTTAATATACTTTAGAGGTTGCTGCAGTTTTTTAAAAATTCTTTCATTTTTCTTCTAACGAATTTTATTTGTCATTATTTTTTAATTTATTTGTGTGTGTGTGATGAATCAGTTAATTTTTTAAACAGATATGAATGATAAATGAGAAAATGGATTGAAAAATGAAATAAAATTTGGACACACTGAGAGTTGTATAACTACAATTATAATTCAACAGTTTGGCAATGGACTACCGTTAAATACAACATGAGTCCAAAGAAGACAGTTATATATTTTAACGGTGTTATCATTACTAGAAATCAAGTTTCAATTTTAAGTTTTCCTGATTTGGTATATTTTGCAAGAACTAATGAAGTTTTTAACTTGACACCAGTTTTACCAAATTAGTGAGTCAGTTGGTAAGTGAAGTGTTGGGTCAGTGAAACCATTCATCCTCATTTGTTTGTATTATGCCTATGTTATTTGTTTGTATTATGCCTATGTTATTTGTTTGTATTAGGCCTATGTCATTTGTTTGTATTTGGCCTATGTCATTTGTTTGTATTAGGCCAATGTCATTTGTTTGTATTTGGCCTATGTCATTTGTTTGTATTAGACCTATGTCATTTGTTTGTATTAGGCCTATGTCATTTGTTTGTATTAGGCCTTTGTCATTTGTTTGTATTAGGCCTATGTCATTTGTTTGTATTAGGCCTATGTCATTTGTTTGTATTAGGCCTATGTCATTTGTTTGTATTAGGCCTATGTCATTTGTTTGTATTATGCCCATGTCATTTGTTTGTATTAGGCCAATGTCATTTGTTTGTATTTGGCCTATGTCATTTGTTTGTATTAGGCCTATGTCATTTGTTTGTATTAGGCCTATGTCATTTGTTTGTATTAGGCCTATGTCATTTGTTTGTATTAGGCCTATGTCATTTGTTTGTATTAGGCCTATGTCATTTGTTTGTATTAGGCCTATGTCATTTGTTTGTATTATGCCCATGTAATTTGTTTGTATTAGGCCAATGTCATTTGTTTGTATTAGGCCTATGTCATTTGTTTGTATTATGCCTATGTCATTTGTTTGTATTATGCCCATGTCATTTGTTTGTATTAGGCCTATGTCATTTGTTTGTATTATGCCTATGTCATTTGTTTGTATTATGCCTATGTCATTTGTTTGTATTATGCCTATGTCATTTGTTTGTATTATGCCTATGTCATTTGTTTGTATTATGCCCATGTCATTTGTTTGTATTATGCCTATGTCATTTGTTTGTATTAGGCCTATGTTATTTGTTTGTATTATGCCTATGTCATTTGTTTGTATTAGGCCCATGTCATTTGTTTGTATTATGCCTATGTCATTTGTTTGTATTATGCCTATGTCATTTGTTTGTATTATGCCCATGTCATTTGTTTGTATTAGGCCCATGTCATTTGTTTGTATTATGCCTATGTCATTTGTTTGTATTATGCCTATGTCATTTGTTTGTATTATGCCCATGTCATTTGTTTGTATTAGGCCTATGTCATTTGTTTGTATTTGGCCTATGTCATTTGTTTGTATTAGGCCCAATGTCATTTGTTTGTATTTGGCCTATGTCATTTGTTTGTATTAGACCTATGTCATTTGTTTGTATTAGGCCTATGTCATTTGTTTGTATTAGGCCTATGTCATTTGTTTGTATTAGGCCTATGTCATTTGTTTTGTATTAGGCCTATGTCATTTGTTTGTATTAGGCCTATGTCATTTGTTTGTATTAGGCCTATGTCATTTGTTTGTATTATGCCCATGTCATTTGTTTGTATTAGGCCATGTCATTTGTTTGTATTTGGCCTATGTCATTTGTTTGTATTAGGCCTATGTCATTTGTTTGTATTAGGCCTATGTCATTTGTTTGTATTAGGCCTATGTCATTTGTTTTGTATTAGGCCTATGTCATTTGTTTGTATTAGGCCTATGTCATTTGTTTGTATTAGGCCTATGTCATTTGTTTGTATTATGCCCATGTCATTTGTTTGTATTAGGCCAATGTCATTTGTTTGTATTAGGCCTATGTCATTTGTTTGTATTATGCCTATGTCATTTGTTTGTATTATGCCCATGTCATTTGTTTGTATTAGGCCTATGTCATTTGTTTGTATTATGCCTATGTCATTTGTTTGTATTATGCCTATGTCATTTGTTTGTATTATGCCTATGTCATTTGTTTGTATTATGCCTATGTCATTTGTTTGTATTATGCCCATGTCATTTGTTTGTATTATGCCTATGTCATTTGTTTGTATTAGGCCTATGTTATTTGTTTGTATTATGCCCATGTCATTTGTTTGTATTAGGCCCATGTCATTTGTTTGTATTATGCCTATGTCATTTGTTTGTATTATGCCTATGTCATTTGTTTGTATTATGCCCATGTCATTTGTTTGTATTAGGCCCATGTCATTTGTTTGTATTATGCCTATGTCATTTGTTTGTATTATGCCTATGTCATTTGTTTGTATTATGCCCATGTCATTTGTTTGTATTAGGCCTATGTCATTTGTTTGTATTAGGCCTATGTCATTTGTTTGTATTAGGCCTATGTCATTTGTTTGTATTAGGCCTATGTCATTTGTTTGTATTAGGCCTATGTTATTTGTTTGTATTAGGCCTATGTCATTTGTTTGTATTATGCCTATGTCATTTGTTTGTATTAGGCCTATGTCATTTGTTTGTATTAGGCCTATGTCATTTGTTTGTATTAGGCCTATGTCATTTGTTTGTATTAGGCCTATGTCATTTGTTTGTATTAGGCCTATGTCATTTGTTTGTATTAGGCCCATGTTATTTGTTTGTATTAGGCCTATGTCATTTGTTTGTATTAGTCCTATGTCATTTGTTTGTATTAGGCCCATGTTATTTGTTTGTATTAGGCCTATGTCATTTGTTTGTATTAGGCCTATGTCATTTGTTTGTATTTGGCTCATGTTATTTGTTTGTATTAGGCCCATGTCATTTGTTTGTATTAGGCCTATGTTATTTGTTTGTATTAGGCCTATGTCATTTGTTTGTATTAGGCCCATGTCATTTGTTTGTATTAGGCCCATGTTATTTGTTTGTATTAGGCCTATGTCATTTGTTTGTATTTGGCCCATGTCATTTGTTTGTATTAGGCCTATGTCATTTGTTTGTATTAGGCCTATGTTATTTGTTTGTATTAGGCCTATGTCATTTGTTTGTATTTGGCCCATGTCATTTGTTTGTATTAGGCCTATGTCATTTGTTTGTATTAGGCCTATGTCATTTGTTTGTATTAGGCCTATGTCATTTGTTTGTATTAGGCCTATGTTATTTGTTTGTATTAGGCCTATGTCATTTGTTTGTATTATGCCCATGTTATTTGTTTGTATTAGACCCATGTCATTTGTTTGTATTAGGCCCATGTCATTTGTTTGTATTAGGCCTATGTCATTTGTTTGTATTAGGCCTATGTCATTTGTTTGTATTAGGCCTATGTCATTTGTTTGTATTAGGCCTATGTCATTTGTTTGTATTAGGCCTATGTCATTTGTTTGTATTAGGCCTATGTCATTTGTTTGTATTAGGCCTATGTCATTTGTTTGTATTATGCCCATGTCATTTGTTTGTATTAGGCCAATGTCATTTGTTTGTATTTGGCCTATGTCATTTGTTTGTATTAGGCCTATGTCATTTGTTTGTATTAGGCCTATGTCATTTGTTTGTATTAGGCCTATGTCATTTGTTTGTATTAGGCCTATGTCATTTGTTTGTATTAGGCCTATGTCATTTGTTTGTATTAGGCCTATGTCATTTGTTTGTATTATGCCCATGTAATTTGTTTGTATTAGGCCAATGTCATTTGTTTGTATTAGGCCTATGTCATTTGTTTGTATTATGCCTATGTCATTTGTTTGTATTATGCCCATGTCATTTGTTTGTATTAGGCCTATGTCATTTGTTTGTATTATGCCTATGTCATTTGTTTGTATTATGCCTATGTCATTTGTTTGTATTATGCCTATGTCATTTGTTTGTATTATGCCTATGTCATTTGTTTGTATTATGCCCATGTCATTTGTTTGTATTATGCCTATGTCATTTGTTTGTATTAGGCCTATGTTATTTGTTTGTATTATGCCCATGTCATTTGTTTGTATTAGGCCCATGTCATTTGTTTGTATTATGCCTATGTCATTTGTTTGTATTATGCCTATGTCATTTGTTTGTATTATGCCCATGTCATTTGTTTGTATTAGGCCCATGTCATTTGTTTGTATTATGCCTATGTCATTTGTTTGTATTATGCCTATGTCATTTGTTTGTATTATGCCCATGTCATTTGTTTGTATTAGGCCTATGTCATTTGTTTGTATTAGGCCTATGTCATTTGTTTGTATTAGGCCTATGTCATTTGTTTGTATTAGGCCTATGTCATTTGTTTGTATTAGGCCTATGTTATTTGTTTGTATTAGGCCTATGTCATTTGTTTGTATTATGCCTATGTCATTTGTTTGTATTAGGCCTATGTCATTTGTTTGTATTAGGCCTATGTCATTTGTTTGTATTAGGCCTATGTCATTTGTTTGTATTAGGCCTATGTCATTTGTTTGTATTAGGCCTATGTCATTTGTTTGTATTAGGCCCATGTTATTTGTTTGTATTAGGCCTATGTCATTTGTTTGTATTAGTCCTATGTCATTTGTTTGTATTAGGCCCATGTTATTTGTTTGTATTAGGCCTATGTCATTTGTTTGTATTAGGCCTATGTCATTTGTTTGTATTTGGCTCATGTTATTTGTTTGTATTAGGCCCATGTCATTTGTTTGTATTAGGCCTATGTTATTTGTTTGTATTAGGCCTATGTCATTTGTTTGTATTAGGCCCATGTCATTTGTTTGTATTAGGCCCATGTTATTTGTTTGTATTAGGCCTATGTCATTTGTTTGTATTTGGCCCATGTCATTTGTTTGTATTAGGCCTATGTCATTTGTTTGTATTAGGCCTATGTTATTTGTTTGTATTAGGCCTATGTCATTTGTTTGTATTTGGCCCATGTCATTTGTTTGTATTAGGCCTATGTCATTTGTTTGTATTAGGCCTATGTCATTTGTTTGTATTAGGCCTATGTCATTTGTTTGTATTAGGCCTATGTTATTTGTTTGTATTAGGCCTATGTCATTTGTTTGTATTATGCCCATGTTATTTGTTTGTATTAGACCCATGTCATTTGTTTGTATTAGGCCCATGTCATTTGTTTGTATTAGGCCTATGTCATTTGTTTGTATTAGGCCTATGTCATTTGTTTGTATTATGCCTATGTCATTTGTTTGTATTATGCCCATGTCATTTGTTTGTATTAGGCCTATGTCATTTGTTTGTATTATGCCTGTATGTGTATATGCCTATGTCATTTGTTTGTATTATGCCTATGTCATTTGTTTGTATTAGGCCTATGTCATTTGTTTGTATTAGGCCTAGTATTTGTTTGATTAGGCCCATGTTATTTGTTTGTATTAGGCCTATGTCATTTGTTTGTATTATGCCTATGTCATTTGTTTGTATTATGCCTATGTCATTTGTTTGTATTAGGCCTATGTCATTTGTTTGTATTAGGCCCATGTCATTTGTTTGTATTAGGCCTATGTCATTTGTTTGTATTAGGCCTATGTCATTTGTTTGTATTAGGCCTATGTCATTTGTTTGTATTTGGCCCATGTCATTTGTTTGTATTTGGCCCATGTCATTTGTTTGTATTTGGCCTATGTCATTTGTTTGTATTTGGCCTATGTCATTTGTTTGTATTAGGCCCATGTCATTTGTTTGTATTAGGCCTATGTCATTTGTTTGTATTAGGCCTATGTCATTTGTTTGTATTAGGCCTATGTCATTTGTTTGTATTAGGCCTATGTCATTTGTTTGTATTAGGCCTATGTCATTTGTTTGTATTAGGCCTATGTCATTTGTTTGTATTAGGCCTATGTCATTTGTTTGTATTTGGCCCATGTCATTTGTTTGTATTTGGCCCATGTCATTTGTTTGTATTTGGCCCATGTCATTTGTTTGTATTTGGCCCATGTCATTTGTTTGTATTATGGCCTATGTCATTTGTTTGTATTTGGCCTATGTCATTTGTTTGTATTTGGCCCATGTCATTTGTTTGTATTAGGCCTATGTCATTTGTTTGTATTAGGCCTATGTCATTTGTTTGTATTTGGCCCATGTCATTTGTTTGTATTTGGCCCATGTCATTTGTTTGTATTAGACCTATGTCATTTGTTTGTATTAGGCCTATGTCATTTGTTTGTATTAGGCCTATGTCATTTGTTTGTATTTGGCCCATGTCATTTGTTTGTATTTGGCCCATGTCATTTGTTTGTATTTGGCCCATGTCATTTGTTTGTATTTGGCCCATGTCATTTGTTTGTATTTGGCCCATGTCATTTGTTTGTATTTGGCCTATGTCATTTGTTTGTATTTGGCCTATGTCATTTGTTTGTATTTGGCCCATGTCATTTGTTTGTATTAGGCCTATGTCATTTGTTTGTATTAGGCCTATGTCATTTGTTTGTATTTGGCCCATGTCATTTGTTTGTATTTGGCCCATGTCATTTGTTTGTATTAGACCTATGTCATTTGTTTGTATTAGGCCTATGTCATTTGTTTGTATTAGGCCTATGTCATTTGTTTGTATTTGGCCCATGTCATTTGTTTGTATTAGGCCTATGTCATTTGTTTGTATTAGGCCTATGTCATTTGTTTGTATTAGGCCCATGTCATTTGTTTGTATTAGGCCTATGTCATTTGTTTGTATTAGGCCTATGTCATTTGTTTGTATTATGCCCATGTTATTTGTTTGTATTATGCCTATGTCATTTGTTTGTATTAGGCCCATGTCATTTGTTTGTATTATGCCCATGTTATTTGTTTGTATTAGACCTATGTCATTTGTTTGTATTAGTCCTATGTCATTTGTTTGTATTAGGCCTATGTCATTTGTTTGTATTAGGCCTATGTTATTTGTTTGTATTAGGCCTATGTCATTTGTTTGTATTAGGCCTATGTTATTTGTTTGTATTAGGCCTATGTCATTTGTTTGTATTAGGCCTATGTCATTTGTTTGTATTAGGCCTATGTCATTTGTTTAATGTTGACAACTAATAATTGTCTCCATTCTTCTAGGGGGTAAGCACTGGTGATGTTACCACTCTAGGGGTTAGGGCTGACCCCCGATCAGCAATGTCTGTTGGTTCAATAGGAGCGTCAACACTGTCCATGAGAGCTAAAGCCGCTCGTAAAAGGAAGGTCAATGCCACACACAACAGTAACTTTAGGTGTGAAATCTGAACGGCAATCTTTCAGCCATAAATTTAATTCATAAAACAATTGAGATTGTATACAAATTCCATTTTTCTTATGAAGCTCTTGTTCACATCAATTGTTTAATGTTATTTTTTTTATCTACACAGGTTTTTTAAACATATTTTCCTGATTGATATGGTTTGAAGTTTGAAGGGGAGAAGTGAAGAAATCGTTTTAATTAATAATTTAAATTTAAAAAAATTATATCAACTTACTATTTAGGTTTTAAAATGATTGTACTGTTATACTCCTTTCTTTAAAAATAATTTAAATTCTCTGCATGAAAATGGCTTTAAATTAATTGAATATTCCACTAAACAAAAAAAATGGTTATTGAACAGAGCTGGATATGTTCCTGTTGAAGAAGATGCTCTGCATCGGGCCGGCATCAGAGGACGCAAGCGTTATTTCCTCTACTGCATTCTGGCAGTGTTGATGTTTTTAGCCGTTATCAATATTATAGTAAGTTAAATATATTGGTTGCTTAAACAAGTATTTCCTCTAATTTACTGTGTAACATTGATCCTCTTTTATGGAGCGTCGTTCAATATATGTAACTATTTATATCTAATATATCTAGAACTTAATTAATCTTAAATTTTAAAAATTCTTTTTTTTACTTAAAATTTGTAATAAACTTTTCTTTGTTTAAGGTAATTGGTTGGCTGCTGTATATCTTAGGGATGACTCACAATGGCATGCAAAATGTGGAACTCGCCAATTTAGGAGGTCGCAATTTCCTCAGAGTATTGGAAACTGCCAAAATCAACACCATGTCTACAAACAATGCTCCAATAGGCTCAAGATTTAATTCCAAGCTTTCAATAGAAGCTGAAGATGGTCCTGTAAGATTTAATTCTTTTTTATTTGCCTTTGAATGAATCCTTGAGTCATCTTCTTATTTCACTGTGCATTTAGAAAAAAATTAATGAAATTACAGTATTATTATTTGGACAATCATTCTATTGATAATGTAACTGAAATCACTCCCTCCTCCATTTCCATTTTTAGATATCAAAAGTTCCTGTTTTGCTAAATTAATCATTAGAAACCAAATGATCAGGGACAAAACCATGATTGTATATAAAGAACAGATAACATTCTCTTTTCCATGCTACCAAAAAATCCTGATGTATTCAGAGAGAAGCCACACACAAAAATCAACAAGAAAATGACAAACATGCATGTTGTCAATTGATGGTGTATAAATATATATTCGGTTTTGACAGGACTCATAATGAAAAATGGCTCATAAATCTCTTGAATTAGTAACAGCACATTTTGTTCCTTACACAGAAAGCTCCATTTCTATGAATAGATATAAATATATCTATAAATAATTCAATGTTTTAGGCTTCAGCCAATATTCATTAAAATTTTAGATCTTTGTAATTTTCAGCTATGAAGATCTTTTATTGTTCAATATTTTTGTGTGTGTATTGTGTTAATACAATTTTAAACATGAATGCATAATTTCTCATTTATTTTCAATCCCCTAAAGTTGGAAATGAAATTGACATCCCCAAAAACAAGATCATCCATTGTTCTAGACAGCAATCAGGTCACCATGGTCACGGATAAGTTTTCCGTTAAAACAACGAACAGCACAGATTGGATTTCAACTAGTTTGACCTCTCTGGCTACACATGACCTCATACTTAATTTGTCAGCTGATAATGTCACAGCAAAGCAGGTAATAGTATTTTTTTCTACAAATGTTATACAAATTGTTGCCAATATTAAATAACTGGATATAAAGATATGTAGATATTTTTGTTAGTGAAATAAAAAAAATAAGGCTGAATTTTCCTTAAATGTTTTTGTATAAGATACTAGGTGAATTCTTTCCATTGCCCTTAGTTGTTGTTTTTTAAAGTTTTAAAACCTTTTGATAATAGATAAAATTTACATTTATTGAAAAAAACGGATATCCAAGACACATATCATGGCTCTAAGCTTCCTATACATAAAAATTGTGAAAGAGCGGTAAATTGTTTTATTTTATTATAATTTTTTTAAGCTCCTGAAACAATAGTGAAGGTAACTTTAAATTAATGTAAAAAAAATAATTGAAAAACAAAATAATTAAAAATGATTTGCTGAAATGCAAAATTAACGGACCTCTGACCTCTTTAGGGATTTTGTGTGCATTTAGCGGCTATGAATTTTTTTTTCTTAAAGCCAATGACTGACAAAAACTTTGTAAACTTTATGAGTGCAGCCATCATGAGTTGATTTTCATTTTTATTCTTGACTCTACCTTAGTGCCATCTCCCCAAAAGAATGTTAATATACTTTTTGTGAATGTACACTCTATGATAACTCATTGTACTAATGGTGAAGGATTTATTTTTTTAAAATAGATTTTTGGAGTAAAAGACTTCAGAGATCTATATTTAGAATCAGCCAGAGGTTTGAATATATCTGGATCACTGGGGTTGGAAGTGCAATCCCAAAAATCTGCTGACTTATCTGCAAGGAACATCTTCATCTCATCACAGGTATGGGCAGAAATTTGTTTGACAACCAGAAATGTCACCGAAAGATAAAGAATCTTGTTAGTTATCAAAGTTTACCACATTTAATTATTGTCTAATTAATATTACATTTAATTCTTGAGTCTAAGATGTTTTTATGACTCAAATTTTGGGTTCATTTTGTTAAAAAACATGATCTTAGCATTATTTTTTAGCAGAAATTAATTACATTTATATAAATGTATGTTTTAAGAAATTTAAAAAAAAAGAGTTTTCCTGCACATTTTTGCTTCAAATAAATCACAGATCAAGCCATTAGAGAAAATGACATAAAACTGTTTTGCTGCTTTGTTTATAAATATTGGGGGTTCATCTTGAGGAAGAGTCAACACCTTATTTCACATCTGTATAAACTGTTAATTCCTTAAAATTAAACCCTCCTCAAATTCAACCCTGCAATTTCTTCCTCCCTTAAATTGTTAAAATTTTAGCTCCTTTTAATTTGTAACAATTCTAAAATATGAAGTTATTCATCTGAGAGATGTTATTTATAATCAAATGATTTTTCTATAAATTAAACTCAAATCTCAACAAATTAAAAATATATTTGTGAAAATTTAACTGGAGTGCAAAACAATATTTTTGTTTCAAATGCTGTCTCTCTTACTTAACTTACTAATTAGTAATATGCTTCACTGGTTCAAAAAACTGTTTCTGTTTGTGTTAGTTCAAGACATGAGTCAGTACATACATCTTTTAAAATTTGCATACCCACTGTGAAATTCCATTGATACTATTTTTTGGTTTACTCTCAGCAACTTAAAGATAAGTAGTGTCTAGTTTTGTAAGGCTGTGGATTATTATGTAATTTTCACACATATGTTGTTTTTTTTTGTTTGTATTTGGGATAATAATCAATTATCAGGAAACCAACTAGAGTATTTTTAAAAATTAGAATATCTAAATATAGTTTTAATTTAAATAGAATAACATCAATCAAAATGATTAGTTCCTTGTTAAATCAAAATTACATTATGTATTTTCACTGAGGATTTCTTTTTATTTTAATTATTTTGTTTATATTTCAGTCATCTACAACTATTAAAACTACACATGGCCTTTATCTGAGTAAAGAACTGCCAAAAGTGAACACCTCTAAACGCATCAACTTTAACCTTCTGACCTACAAACTCTGTGTCTGTGCTTCAGGTCTAATATTTAAAGTCCGAGTTCACAAGCCTGGATTAACTTGTCTAGATGTGGGTCAAGATCAGCTACAAAAATTGTGTGGAAATGGATGACAATGAGAATGTCCATGAGATTAAGTAGTTTTAATTACCATATAATATATTCAGTCGTTTAAGTATAGCAATATAAGATTTATATATTATATATATCATCAAATCAAATAAAGGATTAACAATTTTTTTATAAAGTTTAAGTTTATTGTTGGTTATAAAGTTGATTCTTTGATGTCAACTTATTATTTGGAATGCAAGCAAATGAAACTTGGTTTGGTTTCATTAATATTTAAAATTCAAAAGCAATTACTACCCAAATAAATTTGAGGCTGAAAATCTCCATCTCATGAACTGACCAAGAAACAATAACCCCATACTTGACCAATGAAATCACAGCTGAACATTGTTTTCTTGATTTAATTCATGTTCCTTGTCCAAGGCAGCACATGCATCTGGCTGGGTCTGGCGATAAAACTGCTCCATCACATCAGCCAAACTGGCACTGCATTGTCTTAAAGCCTTCACTTCACACTGGCGTCTTTGAAACGTCACACTAAAGAAAAAATGTTGAATTTTTGTGATTATAATGTCAAATTAAAGACTTTGAAATAACACACTAGCTTAGTACTTATGTTTTATGATGATATGAAATGAAACCATTTTTAAAATCTTGTAAATTAAGTAAAAAGAGAATTTCATTAATAGAAATATCAACAGCATAACGTTACAGATATCAACTATTGGGAATTAATATTAATTTGGAATATACTTCAATGAAATGTCATTCCATAATCACACAAACAATTTGGGACTAAAATAGCAAATACCTGCAAAGTAACGTCTCCATTGTTGTTCTTGACAGCTGTTCAGAGGGTGGGGCAAACTTTTTTACCACTCCCATGTAGAAGAAGTAGTCTGCCATCTCATTTTGACAAGGAGCCATTCTCACCTTTGACAGGCAGCTGAGCACATCACCTCCACCTTGCTCAATTGCTGTAGGTGATGAGAAACAATATTTAATTACAGGCATGTAGAGAAAAGCTGTTTTACATAGTATTATATAACATGTTTAAAAATAACTATCCAGCAGTAAATTTGTGTGGCAATTAAAAAACAATTAACACAATCAATTGAATTTTTTTTTACAAAATTGGCTTATCTTGATGATAAAATCTCCCTGTTATTATTATTTTAGTTGGAAATATTTCAATCGCTTTAAACTGTTTGTTTTTTACATTGCTATTTTATGAACACTTTGACAAAATGTACCTGATATGTTGGAGCAAAGTCCAGCGTAAGCCTGTGTGACCATTTTAGGGTCAAATAAAGAGCCCACCATTTGTGTCACAGAATCGCTGCTTTGTTTTAAGCTGGTGTCCAAGCATTGGACGAAGCCGTCCTTGTCTCTGTTTTTAAAAATAAAACACACTTGCTAATGGTGTTATTGGGGGCCGTCCATAAATGACGTCACGCGCCTAAAAAAAAAGGGGGGGGGGTCACGCATTTGTCATGATGTGTGACGAGGGGGAGGGGGTGTTTAAGAAATGTGACGTCACATCAAAACATGCGCTACTTTAAATAAAAGTTCCATTTAAATATTTGATTGCTTTCAATTTATTTAATGACTTTTTTCAATGGCTTCACAAGTGTAACGATATTAGAGTGCAGACTTACACTAAATACATATTTTAATGACAAAAAATTATTTTGCAACATGTTAATTTTCAATTAGAAAATACGGCTTTTAGGGGGGTCATATTGGAGTGGGAGTCTAAGTTTTTGTGACAAGGTGGGGGGGGGTTAAATCGTCCAAAATCACGTGATGTCATTTTATTTTATGGACGGTCCCTTAACCTCACAAGTCACAAGCAATATGCCCCCACCCAACACACGTTTTCCTTCAATAACTAGCCGAACTTTGAAACTATGATGAAGAAAAACACAATAAATTAATATTTTCTACTACTCTCACATATAAACAATGCAATTACATGCATATTTATTAATGGCAATTCGAAAATTATTTTTATTCGTTTATAATTATAAATTAAATGAATTTTAAATAATCTACGTTGTAATGAAAACGCAAAACAAATACGAATACGATACTTTTTTTAACAGACAAGTAGCTAGTTATTGCACAACCTACCCACATATTATAGAAAACAGTTTCATCATGGAAAATTGCCGATCAGTTGGCTCCTCCGTGGAAGTTGCGTTGGTCGTTGTATTGACTGGAAAAGTTCCATTTTCTGAAAGTGTTTGATTGTCCAGAGCTTTGACGCATGTTAAAATATCTGTCCAGATATTTGTGCCACTGGTCGTCAGCGGGGAGACAATCAGGCAAGTTACAAGCGCTGAAAATAACGTTTTATTGCGCTGAGTCGTTTAAAATATGTTCAACAAAATGTTTTAGTTTTACTTCCACATGATTAAGATCCACCGCTTTTTTTAAATCTTAAAAATATCCTTTTTAATATTAAGAATGCAAAAAATAAGACCGATCAATGAGAATTTCAGCTTTAAGATTATTTTTTTTTAAATATTTGTTTATTTAATGGTGTAACCTTTAAATTCAGTTATGTATTTATTATTTAAATGAATTTAAAAAATAAATTCATTAATTTAAAATCAAAATATATTTTTTAACTGGGAAAAATTATTTACCTATGTAAAACAAATGTGCAGTCATTTTTGTGTGAACATCTAAACGAAACTGCTGTTGGTTGACTTATTTCTTATACAGTTTAACAATCTCAAACACAGCACACACAGCGCTGGGGTTTTATAGATGTGCCCTTAAGCAGTCTTCACAGGCGTCACATTTAAGGATTCTCGCAAAATTTATTCTGCCCCATGGTAAGCGTAGGACTAGGACCTGGTGTCAACTAATTCAGACTAATTCAAGTCTTCCATTGAAATTTATAGACATTATCAGAGTTATATCTCATGAACATTTAGCTGGTATCCTACATACGATATTTAACATCACATGGCCACGCACATTTTTTTTTACAAAAAAAAACAACAGTATATTTACAAATTTTGCTACTCTTGTTATGTATCCTGCCAGGATTTTTGAGTGTAGAATTATATAAAAATATTGGAAGAGACGGGGATTCAAATCACCTGCAATAAAATAACACATCCAAAGTAATTCAAATGATGTGATATAAAAAAAAGTGAGTAATTTTAATAAAATACAATTTTTAATACGTTAATTATTGTGTATCGCTGACCATGGTTTTAGACCATTTAAAATATTTCTCTCTTAATTTATTTATAGGTAATTAAATCCATATATATATATACCTATATGTATATATATATATATATATATATATATACATACAAATAAAACAACACACAACTTTATAATTTAAATTAGGCACGCATGGGTTAGACTTATTTATATAAAACAATGCTTCACCATTTCAGGTACATCTTCAAAATATCAGTAGCCTACATCTCCAAAATGTCACATTACTTTGGTGGATTCAGTTATTATTGTAAGTTATCCTTATACAAAATACGTCAAGTGAAGTAGTAATGGCTAAAGTGCAGGCCCGGGCTTAGAGACCCAGGGCCCCTAGGCCCTTGAAATTTGCCCCCCCCCCAAACTATCTCGAAGCTATTTTGGAAATTTAGCAAATTAAATGCTCTAATACAGAAAATATAATTTTTTTATTGACTTTAATAAACATCTGAATAATACAGTCTATGACTATGTTAATATAGTTACATTATGAGCGCCTTGTTTTGGCAAAATGTAGTAAAAATATTTATTATAATGTATTTTTGATAAAGCTTTTTGATAATGCAAGCCATGCTTTTCAGCTTAAGTAAAGATTCCGCCACCGGGGGCCCTAGGCTGGGGCCTTGTAAGCCTAGGCAGAAATCCGGCCCTGCTTATATGTTTGATGTGAAGCTCCCTTCTTGAAAAAAAAACTTGGGAGCAACCCTCACTCTTACTTTGATAGCCTATGAGAAACCGTGGCAAAGCTGGACACCAGCAGTTGTTTAAATACCTATTCGCGCCGTTTTCTCACGTTCAACGTGAAGGTGCTGTTTTCTGAGTATTCTTAACTACGTGAACTTTAGTTGTATACAGATTATGTTTTCAGACCATTTTTTTCTTCAAAATTGTTATAGTAGCAACGCTTAATAAGTTTTTTTCCTCCTCTTCTGGTAGCATTAGCAGAACTAGAAAGCTATACAGTTCTTTAAAAGACATACGAATTGTGGAAAATCAAGTTTCCCACTACAACTGTGAGTTTTCCTTTTAACTTAATGAGACAGGAAGACAAGTGACTTCAAGTGAAGTAGTTACAGGGGGGAAATGTCAAACTACCGATATTTGTTTAAATCCTGACATTTATTCTTACAGTGCAACATTAGAAGTAGGCTATAACTTTACACCTCTTCATTGAGCCACTGATACATGGGTTATTTGTTGCTTCTTGGATTACAAGTTGCAAAGAAATATCTCGGCGTTCGACGTCCTAAGGGCCATAGGTGGAAAGGATTAGTGAAAGATTAACCCCAAACGGGAATGTCATGTTTTGTTGACCAGCCTGTGACTTTTGAACCGGTGTTGACTTGCCACGGACGTGACACGGACATGCCATGTTGGCCAATGAAAACATCGAACCAGCTCAGGAGGAGAGACGTCCGCTCAGGGTGTGTGTTAAAAACAGTTTGTGTTGAAACGAAATGATAAAATTAACGTTGTCAAAATGAATGCAGGCCGTACAACAGGTGTCTCAAACTTAAATTATCTTGGGCAGGAAGTTGAGACAGAAACTGAGTAGTTAAAGGCGGTCATCAAAAATTCTACACAAAAATTGGTTAAACAATCAAAGGCAACACATGTGCTCCGACTTAAATTGATGATAATTCAAATCATAACGGCGTCAAAAACATTTTGCTCTCTTACTTCCTGGGACTACTGGCATTGCTTTCTTTCACATGGCTGAACAACTCTTGGATTAAGTGGGGAAGCAACTGAGAAAATCAGTGCGGCGTGAAGATGCTCCTTAGTAAGTTCTGCATTTAATCATTTAACTTACTAAAGTTCATTGTGGGAAAGAGCATTTCACACATACTGATTCTGCATAACAAGCTTTCTGGAGATCTCCCTGACATGGTCATAAGACAGGCCGACCGGCTGCCCCGTCCGACCTGGCTGCCCCGTCCGTGTATCTTTGCAGGAACAAACAACTCGTATTTCTCCATAAAAGGTTTGACCCCTGCTCTCAACTTTGAAAAATAAGAAACAATATAAAATAATAATTTTTTTTTAAAAATGTCTTTATTTTGTCTGAAAAATGTGCAGAACTGCAGGTGCTTCAAGCCCCTGGATCTGATATAGGTTTGAAAATTCATCTTCCAATTTTCTTTGAACATATGCGGTAAGTCTCAAATAATGCATTAAAAAACTACAGAAAGTTCACAATTCAGCTGCCAGACTAGTTCTTAAGGCAAAATGCAAAAAAAACCAAAAACATGACCATGTTACTCCACTACTTTACTCACTTCATTGGCTACCTATACAAGCCCGAATTGATTACAAACTGGCCGTTCTCTGTCTCAATTTCTTTTTCTGACTCATCCCCTTCCTATCTTACTGAACTTCTGTCGGTCTATTCGCCCAGTCGTCAGCTACGCTCTTCTGCAGACACACGTATTCTCCGTGTTCCTAAGACACGAACTAAAACTTTTGGCGAAAGGTCATTCTCTTTTTGTGCAGCCATTACACATCCGTAGTATTCCAACTACCAAGTCCTTCAAGACTGCACTTAATACGCATCTTTTCAAAATGTATGTAAAAAATTAATGCAACAGCATTTCTTTTAATGATTAACGTAGCGTATGTGTAATGTACTGTCATTGATGTTATTATGATATGCATGGTTCTTTAATTATTATATGTATGTTATGTTCGGGCTGGCCGGTCAACCATGGACATGATCTTCTCACTCCGTCAGCTACAAGAGAAATGTCGGGAGCAACAGAAAGCCCTCTTCGTTGCCTTCATAGATCTAACAAAGGCATTGGACCTGGTCAGCCGCAAGGGTCTGCTACGTATATTGGAAAAAATAGGATGTCCACCGCGGCTTCTCTCCATCATCGAGTCCTTCCACACCAATATGCACAGCACAGTGCTCTTCGATGGTGCCACCTCAGAACCCTTCCCAGTTTGTAGCGGAGTCAAACAGGGCTGTGTACTGGCTCCAACACTCTTCGGTATCTTTTTCTCGATGCTACTGCGTCATGCTTTCGATGACTGCTTTGAGGGTGTAAACATCCATACCAGGACGGATGGAAATCTATACAACATCAGCCGTCTCCGTGCGAAGAGAAAAGCGGATAATGTTTTAATTAGAGAGTTGCTCTTCGCGGATGACGCAGCCCTTACCCCAGATTCAGAGATAGGTCTCCAACTTTTGGTCAATAAGTTCTCAGAGGCATGCAAGGATTTTGGTCTAAAGATAAGCCTAAAAAATACCAACATTATGAGGCAAGGAACAGACTGCTTCCCAGCAATCTCCATTGAGGGAAACACCTTGGATGTCGTCAAGGATTTTACCTACCTTGGCAGTAACATCACAAGCACACTCTCCCTGGAAAAGGAAACTGAAACCAGAATCGGCAAGGCTGCATCATTAATGGCAAGGCTGAATCAAAGAGTGTGGAACAATGCACAGCTCACTGATAGGACAAAAATCAATGTGTACCAGGCCAGCGTGCTCAGCACCCTCCTCTATGGCAGCGAGTGCTGGACGACCTATGCCAAACAAACAAAGCAACTCAACAGCTTCCACTTACGATGCTTGCGCAGGATTCTGCACATCAAGTGGCAGGACAAGATCACGAATGTTGAGGTACTCAGAAGGAGTCATATGCTAGCATGCACTCAATCCTGAGTGAGAGGCGCCTGCGGTGGCTAGGACATGTCCGCAGGATGAGCTCTGAGCGCATTCCAAGAGCCTTGCTTTACCGCGAGCTGGCAACTGGCATGCGGAAGAGAGGACGCCCATACTTGCGCTTCAAGGATGTCTGCAAGAAAGACATAACTCTGGCGCAGATTTACCATAAAACGTGGGAGACCATTGCGGAGGAGCGCACCTCCTAGCGGGCAAAAGTGCGCGAGGGCATTCAAGTGGCGGAAGCTTCCCTTACAGCCAGGAGCGAGGAGAAAGGGGAAGGGGGGTAGAGGAGCAGGAGGAAACGCCATCATCCCATGAGGATGGACGGATGCCATATATATATATATATATATATATACAGTTGGCCGTCATTCTCATACTGCAGTAGGTCTGCCATACATTCTTATGACTGTGAGCTCATCTTTGATCACTCTAAAAATGTAACCAACATCAAGGACTTACGTTGAGCCTCTGTCCAGTTTTAGAAACATCTGTTCTCTCCCCTGAGTATGTATTGAAATGTTTTTACTATCTCACGGTTGATCACAAATGTTATCTGAAACTGAAAGGACAGAAATGAGCTCTGTCTGTGTGTTAAGTGAAATGCCTAAGTTGCTAAACAGACCCTTTCTTTTCCGTACTGACTACACCTCATTATCATTAAAACATTGTGTAAAATATTTTTTTCTTCTCCCACACAGTGATCACGGATCACTTTGCTGGTAGGGAGATTGAACACAGAAAGTGACGCTGCAGTAGTTCCAAGAGAACTGACGCTGCAATAGTTCCATGAGAACTGACGCTGCAGTAGTCCAAGAGAACTGACGCTGCAGTAGTTCCAAGAGAGTATGCGCATAATTTACAAGTATGAATTAAATCTTGCTCGATAATTAAAAAATAATGTTGTATTCATATGTGAATTACATTAAGTCAAGGGCCGCATTATTTAATAAACTTCGGTGTCAAAGTTGCAAAGTATCAGCCCACAAGTTTTAAATGGCCCATGAGTTAAAGACCCCTGCCTTACATCATATTCAAATGGCCCATGAGTTATAGACCCCTTCCTTACATCATATTCAAATGGCCCATGAGTTATAGACCCCTGCCTTACATCATATTCAAATGGCCCATGAGTTATAGACCCCTTCCTTACATCATATTCAAATGGCCCATGAGTTATAGACCCCTTCCTTACATCATATTCAAATGGCCCATGAGTTATAGACCCCTTCCTTACATCATATTCAAATGGTCCATGAGTTATAGACCCCTGCCTTACATCATATTCAAATGGCCCATGAGTTATAGACCCCTGCCTTACATCATATTCAAATGGCCCATGAGTTATAGACCCCTTCCTTACATCATATTCAAATGGCCCATGAGTTATAGACCCCTTCATTACATCATATTCAAATGGCCCATGAGTTATAGACCCCTGCCTTACATCATATTCATATGGCCCATGAGTTATAGACCCCTTCCTTACATCATATTCAAATGGCCCATGAGTTATAGACCCCTTCCTTACATCATATTCAAATGGCCCATGAGTTATAGACCCCTGGCTTACATCATATTCAAATGGCCCATGAGTTATAGACCCCTTCATTACATCATATTCAAATGGCCCATGAGTTATAGACCCCTGCCTTACATCATATTCAAATGGCCCACGAGTTATAGACCCCTGCCTTACATCATATTCAAATGGCCCATGAGTTATAGACCCCTGCCTTACATCATATTCAAATGGCCCACGAGTTATAGACCCCTGCCTTACATCATATTCAAATGGCCCATGAGTTATAGACCCCTGCCTTACATCATATTCAAATGGCCCATGAGTTATAGACCCCTGCCTTACATCATATTCAAATGGCCCATGAGTTATAGACCCCTGCCTTACATCATATTCAAATGGCCCATGAGTTATAGACCCCTGCCTTACAATATATTCAAATGGCCCATGAGTTATAGACCCCTTCCTTACATCATATTCAAATGGCCCATGAGTTATAGACCCCTGCCTTACATCATATATTGGGACAACACACCAAGTATAGGTTACTCTTTTACGATTGTTCAGTAGCCTACTTTTTTAGTTACTGTCACCATGATCATTTATTTTCTTCCATATTCTAATTCTACATGACATTGTAGCACATCAACGTGCACTCAGCTTTGAACACACCACTCTGTGCACTCAGGGCTGAACACACCAATCTGTGCACGCAGCTTTGAACACACCACTCTGTGCACTTAGCTTTGAACACACCACTCTGTGCACTCACCTTTGAACATACCACTCTTTGCATTCAGCTTTGAACACACCACTCTGTGCACTCACCTTTGAACATACCACTCTGTGCACTCACCTTTGAACATACCACTCTTTGCATTCAGATGTGAACACCACTCTGTGCATTCAGTTTTTAAAACTTCTCTTGCTTTGTAACACACAAAAATATTTTTTAAAAAAAAGCCCTTGGACAAAATGTTGATATCAAGTTTAATTTAGACAAAGTCAAATAATTGTACAAGTTTCATAATGTGTTTGTTGTACACACAGCTCACACATACATAGTTCTTCATCTGCATGCATCTTACTGAAAAAAGTAACTTAGAGAAGCATACAACATTAACAATCAATAGACATTTATAGCATTAGCATGTCAAACAGAGATCACCATAAATACAATACACATGAAAAGGAATAAAGAACATTCAGAGGATTACATATTATATAGAAATTCCAATCAAAACTGTTTAGTTATAATTTAATATCGCTTAAAAAATCTTGACAAAACTGAAATTATTTGAAGGAAAGCCCCTCATAAAAAACATAATTTTTGAAGGTATTTTCTTTTTATACTTCTTTTCTTGTTCAACATTGGTGACTGAAGCAGGGAATTTATAGTTTGAAATTAATTTCCAAGAAATATAATAATGAAAAATCATGAACAAGTTTTAGAGAATAATTTGTTAAGTAAATATGTATATGGAATGACACATTGTACAATATCATGTTAAAACAATAGTACAATCCTGTTACACAACTACTTATACAGTGCAATTATAAAAACAACTGTACAACTTCATTATACACAGTTGCACATCGCCACAGTAAACACATTGCACAGTGTCGTCATAGAAAGAGCTTCCCAAAGACAATTTGGAATTTTTCACAGACTAACAAAATATACCTAGGAGTGGACATCAAATATTTAGAATCAAACATCTTCATAGGCTGGGTCAAAATTGTATCTTTAATCTCATATATATATATATATAAAGGAGAGCTGAATTTAAAGTTGGTTTTGTTTATCAAATGTTTCAGATTAGTTTGTTTACACTTGGGAAGACAGTGGCTAAGTGAAGTTGCCTCCACTTCTTGTTTCCTGTTGCTTGAACCCTTCCTCCATAACATTCAGACTAGATTACAGGATATTAAACCAAGGCGTGACTACAAGGCTGACATCAAGTGATCCAAAAGATTATGCATTGCTTGCATACAACAATACATTTGAGCTATGAGGCAACAACAGTGGACGAAGCAGGGGAATCATTGTGTATGGCAGCATAAAGATCAGAGCATTGCGCATCGACACAAACATACATGTATTAAAGAGTTGACATTTGAACTGAATCTTTAGGCAAGACAATTCGCATCATGTGGTAATGTAGTCTTACAACCACCGTTTCCAGGGCTAAAACTGGTGATGATGACTTGATAAGGTATCCACTAAGCACTACCACCACCACCATCAAACTATAAAGATACTAACCAAGGTTTTAATTCAGTTCCCATGACACATCTATACACACCATTCAGGTGAACCCTCCATTGTGATAAATAAACATTCAATAATCTCATCCAACTAAATGTGTTTATATAATAAGCCACATTAAAAAAACCAGATTCCAGTTTTGGACTTGGATAGGAATTTAACAAGAGAAATGACAGCAAATGGTTCTTTTAAACAGAGCTACTCAATTTACCTCAGAGAATCTGAAATAATTCTTTTTATTTTTAAAAACAAATTTATGACATTATTTAACTGGGGACATTTTTAAAATGACTGCAACTAACCATGTATTTGTCAAACTAACCATGTATTTGTCAAACTAACCATGTATTTGTCAAACTAACCATGTATTTGTCAGGCTTGAAATTAACTCTCTATTAAGATGTTTGTTTACATTAAGTCTTCATGTTCAAAAATGAAAATTTCAGTTTTCTTATTTTTAAACTTATATTACAAGTGAACAATAAAACTTCTGTTTTATAAGTGAACAATACAACTTCTGTTTTATAAATGAACAATACAACTTCTGTTTTATAAGTAAACAATACAACTTCTGTTTTATCTCACGAAATTTGGTTATTATTCAGCGATTAAAAAAAATCTTCCATCTATTTCAATCTGAATTTTAAAAAATATATCTAATATCAGGGAATCGAAGGATCATGACTTATAAAGTTAAGTTAAAGATTTTAACTGTTAAAAAAAGTTTTTTCAGCTTGTATAAAAAAATTCTATATAATTTAAAAGAAACATTTAAAAACACAAATTAACTGTACAGTATTGCACTTGAATATTCCTGGTTTCTCTAAAAATCTGAACTTTTAGTGATCTTCCTTATGGGAGTGTACAAATTCAAAAATACAAGAAAAGGGAAGAAAAAGAGGAGGGGAAAAAAGGGAATTTGAAGCAAATTAAAGAATTAAAACTTGGTTTTGTAACAATTTTAAACATAATTCAGGTGGGATTTGACTGTTACAGGTTAATAACTGAAAACAAGCGTTTAGGAAAGACACCATTTTTTGTTTTGTCTTAGAAGAAAACAAAATAAACATGGTGATGCCTTTGTAATCATTTAACACAAATTCTCCTAGTAGATCACTATTAAAATGCACTTGTTGATTACATAAAACTGTCAAAGTAAAATTGTGAAAGAAAAAATACAAGGAAAATGTAAATAAAATACTAGAAAATAAACGACACACTTAATTTAAAAAAAAACACTTTATGAGAGGATAAAGCCATGTAGTTAGTAGATAGAAATATGTATACATTTTGATTCCATTAATCAGTAAAAAAAAACTATGTTCAGTTTATTGGCAGTATGCAAGACTCCAATAGTTATTACTCTATGCCTCTTAAGTAAGATTTCATCTTGAACAACTATAATAAATTTCATAGAGATGCACTTCCTGTGAGTATAGAAGCACATATCACCGGAAGGGATAGAATTTAATCTACATTTACAGTACAGTTGAAGACCATCACAGGTAAACAAAGGATATATATCTTGCTTTCAATGAAGTTCCACCTTTACAATCTAAATGAAGCTGATGGGTATGTTTGTATTAACATAAGTAGCTTTAAACACTGCTGATAAAGAGGTGAGTCTCTAGTAGTAGAAACTAACTCATCCCATTATTTAATATGTAAGTCAAAAACAAGTTTCAACTGTTGCCAAATTTCTAATTAATTGATCCTTAAACAAACACAAATCAATTGATAAATGCAAACTTTGGAACTGGTCTGAGAAATTGAAATCATTAAGTGAGGATGTTAGCAATTAATTCCCATCACATTCCACAATTGGGATCTAAATTATGTACAAAAAATAATAAATGAGATTTAATTAGAATTGCTATCATCTCAAAGTAAAGTACAAAATGATGAAAAATCTTTTTGCTTACAATATGCATATAAAATATCTAGTTATAAATTTATTATTGTTAAATAAGATTATGTTTGATCTGTAAAATGACATAAAAATTATGCATACAGAGCAATGACTTTATTAGGCAATATGTACATGTCCCAATCAGGAAAACAAGAAGTAATCACTCTCACAGTTCATCACAATCTTTTACTATTTTCATGGGCAGATGAATGAAGCTTAAAATATAGTAAAACAAAGGAGCGCTGGTAGACAGACAAATATCCTCAAGTTATCACACATCGTGGCCCACGTAACACGTTGTAAGCATTGATTAATTTTTTAAAAATGTTATAAAAATACTTTTGTTGTTAAAGCCAAGTAAATCCCCTTCCTTTCATGCACAACAAGACTGTAGTATGTGTGGGAACAAGACTGTATGTGTGGGAACAAGACTGTATGTGTGGGAACAAGACTGTGTGTGGGAAAAAGACTATGTGTGGGAACAAAACTGTATGTGTGGGAACAAGACTGTATGTGTGGGAACAAGACTGTATGTGTGGGAACAAGAGATCAAGACGTAAAAATAATTTTCTTTCTCCTTTCAAACATATTCATTTCTTAAAAAAAAGCTAATTAGGGTTATGTGTATTTGCAAGAATATTTCAATAGCTCTTAAATTACTTGTTCCAAAAGAAATTTTAAATGTAAAATAAGAAAAAAATAGAGCAACAAAAAGTTTTTAAAAAATGATTTCTCCAGCACCAGACAGGGTGTTTTTATTTCTGCAAATACAGTGACATCTTTTTCCGAAGGATTTACCAAATCTTCAGTTATGTTAAGTTAAATACAATAGTCCTTTTGACAAAAGCATAAAGATATAAATGATAAGATTTGAATAACATAATGGAACCAAGTCATTAAACTCATTGATAAAACATTCAGGTTTTTCATTCTTTCCAGTACGGTGGAAATGATTAAACACAATTCATTCACTCTCATTTAATGTTCAGAATATGATGTTGAAAACTGTACTTTCCCTTGACTACTAATTCTAGCCTTAGATCGTGTGAGAAAAGTGAATTAATGAATTCTGCATGGCTGTCAAGATATGCACAGAAATCATAAACCTAGAAAATGTCTAAAATAATAAAGCAAAGGTGCTGAAAGAAATCCAAGACATCAAACTAAAGTTAAATAATTAAGAACTTACCCAAAGTGAATGCACAAATAAAAAAGATGGTATCATTAAATAGTTTTAGTCAATGTGATCAACATAAACATTTGAACAAATTACCATCAACAAACTTTTCAATTCTTTGTCTTAATCAAATTTTAAAATAAATGACCTTAAAACTTGCTTGTTTTCAAAAGTTTGCAATTAAAAACTTAATATAACCTGAAGTTTAAAAACACTGAGATGGTAATAATATATTAAGAATGAAATGAACAGAGTCTTTTGCTAATAAAACAACAGTCCTCTGTGTGATGTGAAGTAATTGGGGACTAATATTGAAATAAATAAAAACAACCCACCTGACTCCATTAGCATAAAACCGGCAAATCAGCCAATCAAAATGAAACCAGCAAGTTACTCTCTAAGCTCCACATGCAGTTGATGTTTACATTTTTATCAGATGTTACAAGACAATTTAACTTTTTATCTCTTAACATTTTCTTCTTTTAAAAACTTTCCATTAAAAAAAACACATTGAAATTAATGAATTATTTTTTGCAGTGTGACCCTGAACCAAGTTAACAATCTAACACTTAAAAAAAACTACTTCCACTGAATACAATTTAAAAGTTAAAACCGAGTTCAAAACAACCCATTTACAAGTCTATAAGTTTTGAGTAAGAATTCCCTGGATAGAGGTCAGCAATCCTGAAACAAAAATGTCAACTAATGAGATGGCTGGATTAAATCTATATCAAATGTAAGGCATGTCACAGTTGTGTTAGAGACAGCACCAAGAAACTCATAAACCTGCCCAATTGATATAAACCATTTCATGTCAGATGTTTAACATATGGCTTAGTGCACCAAAGCCATAGTTGATTTATTTAGACACATGGATGGATGAAGCTATAAATAGATTGTCAAGAGGTGAAATATTTTTATCACTATGATAACAAGTAAAATGAATGCCATGCTGATGCTTTCTGCTGTAGAGCATCAAGCTTTTTTTTATATAGTAAAATTACAAAGTAGCCTTGTGGCAAAGGATCAGTGTTTTATCAAATAGGTGAACACAGGCTGGCCATTACATAGATGGACACAGGCTGGCCATTACATAGATAGACACTGGCCAATCTGCACACCAGATGTTGGTACTAATCACCATGTCCACACTTTATGTACACAGTGAATGTTCATTAAGAACACATGGTAGTTGTTGTGACACTTAACTGTCCAGTGTGGACACAGACTACAAGTGAACTGAGACTTGACAAAATGTACACAAACTAGAATTTCATACAGGCCTTCTGGTTTTGACCCACTTGTCTGGAAACCAACCATACAATATTCATGATTACACAGCTGACAAGCTCAAGCAACAAACACACCAACACAGCTGCTCACACCGTGAAGCATTTTAAATGGGAATATTTAAGACATTACCAAAAACTATAAAATTAACCCGATTTACACACATGAAAAAATCTGATATGAAAGTCAAAAAGAAAGATTTTTGTGTGGTAGTGTCTGGTTCAGTTATTCCCATGGGATAAAATCAATGCCCATTATAAGTAGAGATGCCTTTACTGCTGGGTTATGAGCATCGAATGCTTGCTTCAATTAGCACAGCAAAGATGTCACTGCACTGTTCTGCAACGTTAGAGATTAACTCTCAAGTCAAATCTTTAAAAAAGCACTGTCTCCAATGCCCCACAATTTTTGTACTGGGAAGTGAAAGGAGTTTTGATGATGTTTTATCAAAGCTACATCAAGGCGTCAGTGTGTAAGCTGGTCTAATAAATAACCAAGGTGTCAGTGTGTCAGCTGGTCTAATAAATAACCAAGGCGTCAGTGTGTCAGCTGGTCTAATAAATAACCATGGGATTACAAAACGTATGCAAATCAATTCAGCATCAAGCAGCTACATAACCAGTGGTTTAGAAACCCCATTGCGAGGAGGGGGGGTGGGGTCAATCTTGTGAAGTCACCTGCCAAACGATGATGTGACTCCGTTCAACTTTTGTCAAGGAGCTGGCTTTCCTGGGGTCCTCATCGTCATCATTGGCCATCCGAGATGCAGCGGTGGGATCATCATCATCTACGTCACCTGAAAGTATGTTGACGAGTTTAACATCATAACATCAACAAATCAGTTCCACAAATGTACATTTCCCTGATTTTCATTTGTTTCCACTACAAATCAACGCAGTCATTCCCAATATTGTACAGATATATGTGGTCATATCAAATATTCTGTGGTTAAGTATGTTCTTCAAACATAAATAATAAATGTTATGAATGGGATGTTTATCACAACAGCTCTATTTGATGTTGTTTAGTTTGCATGGCATTAGATAAGCTTATTTCAGGGACACAAAGCAATGTTACAGAGTCACAATGGTCATTGTTTGTTTAATGATAACCAATAGTTGGGACATTCTCAAGCTTGATGACAACAATCAATCAAATAATGCTCTCATTTTAGCCTTACACTAGCCATATCAATCTTTTAGCCTTACACTAGCCATAGCAATCTTTTAGCCTTACACTAGCCATAGCAATCTTTTAGCCTTACACTAGCCATAGCAATCTTTTAGCCTTACACTAGCCATAGCAATCTTTTAGCCTTACACTAGCCATAGCAATCTTTTAGCCTTACACTAGCTATAGCAATCTTTTAGCCTTACGCTAACCATAAAAAAATATATTTATATGTTAGCTTTATCAGCCATAGCAACATATTAGACTTTTGCTAATCATAATCATTTAAAAAATATTTTTGTTAAGTTGTTGTGATTGAATGATTGTGAGGACTTTTTGGTATTTAATTTATCGGACATTGAGGTAAGAGAAATCCATTTTGAATCGATGAAGACAAGATAGGTTTTTCCGACTGGTAAGAAAGTGATAGTAACTTGCAAATTTTGTATAAATAGAGTGCGTGTGTATATTGTAATTGTGCACACAACTAACGATTCACTAACCTAAAAATTAAAACCAAAAGAAAAGTTGTGTTAATACTTAAATAAACATGATAACTGAAATCATGCCTCAGTAGGAAATATAATAAATCTGGCTTACTTTCCCTTGATTTTTTGTTTAATTTCATTTAACATGCCCGCTAACACCAAAGTTGATGTACTAGTATAATCCTAAAAAGTCACAAAAGTCCTATAAAAACATTGCCGGCAGAGAGCCAGAGAACGGAAAAGGTGTGCCCAGCAAAGGTTCAGATAACTCACCAAGTCTGAAGTCAGATAACTCACCAAGTCTGAAGTCAGATAACTCACCAAGTCTGAAGTCAGATAACTCACCAAGTCTCAAGTCAGATAACTCACCAAGTCTGAAGTCAGATAACTCACCAAGTCTGAAGTCGGATAACTCACCAAGTCTGAAGTCAGATAACTCACCAAGTCTCAAGTCAGATAACTCACCAAGTCTCAAGTCAGATAACTCACCAAGTCTCAAGTCAAATAACTCACCAAGTCTCAAGTCAGATAACTCACCAAGTCTCAAGTCAGATAACTCACCAAGTCTCAAGTCAGATAACTCACCAAGTCTGAAGTCCACATAACCTTCACCTCCAGATAAAATAAGCCTGGTGTTGGATGGAGGTGCTGGTAGAGCCTCTCCTGGGGGTGGCGGGGTTGACTGTGAGGTAGAGGGGTCAGAGGCTGCACTCATTCCTTGCCTCTGTATTCCTATTACAAGGGAAAAAAATGGAAAAGTGAAGTTTGACAGACTAGTAGAAAAACAAACATTTGCAGTAAACTAAAATAAAATTTTTAAAAAATATATTTATGAGGTATGGATAAAATAAACATTTCACAAAATTGAAAATGAAAGTAGGAATTTGAAAATTAAAGTAGGAATTTGAAAATAAAGAACAAAACATCAGAGATTTACATTATTGGACATCTATTAAAAATATGACTTGTTAGTCCTGCCCCTGATAATGCAAATACATAATTAGACTGAGCTGTAGTTGTACAAGTAACATGGCTAACAGAAGGATATGGCTAATAAATGATATATGAGATGAGAGGAAAAACAGACATCGCACAAGCCACATAAAAGTTCATCCATGCACTTCACACAAAATATTGCTATGAGAGTCCAAGACATGCATCTATTTCTACCAATTATGTTAGTGTTAGAGGCATAGAACTTAGCACATTGTTTTCAGGCATGCAACTTTGATGCAGGAAGATGAGGGCCATACCAATTTATTTGTAACATTTAGATGGCCATCAATGCCGTGATTATTCCCCCAAAGAAACAAAGTAAAAAATAAATTGCTGAGAAAACTGCTGCAGAGATCCCACCAGGTAGAACTGACTGAAGGAATAGTTTTTCAAGTTTGTAGAATCCATTGAAATTATATGTTGATACTACTGAGATAAATTATGTTTTTAATATTTAGCTAAGTAGTAATTTTGTAATGAGCTATATTAAATTAAATGTTCATAACTGTACTGAGAAAAATTATGTTTATAATGAGACACATAATATTTTACAATACTGAGCTAGAATACAGTATGTTTATAATATTGAGCTATATTACAATATATTTTTAATATTAAGCTATATTACAATACATTTATAATGTTGAGCTATATTACTTATTTATAATATTGCGCTAAAATACATTTGTAATACTTTAAAGATTTGTAATATTGAGTTTTATATGTTTTTAAAAAAAATATATGTTATGAACAAAATTATTGTGTTCTGATATATAATTTATTACATTGAAAGAGATTTTTAAATGCAGTTTCCTACAGATTCAGATATCATTCCATTTGCAAGGAATTTGTGTTAGGCCATGCAAGAGAAATCCTGTCTTCAACGGCAAGACTTCTAAAAAAATAGTTATCTAGTTTTCAGGAGACTGGATAAAAAATTTGAAAAATTAGCTTCAAGGAAGCAGACCTCTTGTAACAAATCAAAATACAGAATTTAAATAGGAGCTAAAAATTTGGTCAATAAAGCTCATACACGCATGCAAAAGGTAAACTGGGAAGAAATTAGTTCCATTCTGTACTGATTACATCTGCGATAGAACAAAACTGTCACTCTCGCCAAGAATCTCCCACATCCATCACCAGAGATACTTATTGACTGGTCAAATGATACAATGTTAGAGGTTCTAGGGTTTCACTGATAACAACCTATCGTGGTTGTGTCTCTTGATGGTCTTATAGGAAATTTTTATAAAGTTTTTACCAAAATTCAAAATAGATCTTTTTTTTTATAGCAATATGCAAAGACAGACTGTGCAGAATTGCAGAAGTCTATTCAGTCAAAGGATTCAAACTGATTCTAGCTTAAACATAAATATGTTTTTTATAAAAATTAATTCTCATAACAGACTCACTTTTTGAAATTTAAATCGCAATCTACTTTTTAATGCATTTCAACTCATCATGACTAAAAATACATTAATATTTTTTAAAAAGTTTCATCAATTATATAATTATGTACATTTTGGTATTAACATTTAATATGTGTATTATCTATATTAAAAAATATTTGAAACATCCTACAGCTCTAAAAGAAACACCCAAACAACCCTTCATAATGCAAACCAGCCATGAAGTTGACCCAACTCAGATGCCATCAAACAATCTGTCACGTGTGAATAATGAGTTTGATGACAGAGAGGTCACGTGAGTGAAAGCGCGGGAGAATATTGGAGAGTTATTCAAGATGGCTGGACTGGACCTCTTCCTTGAAAGGATCATGACAGATGTGCTAGAAGACCATGTCGGAACAGTCAGCATTGGAGGGAGAAGTATAACCAACCTACGCTTTGCCGATGACATTGACGGCCTAGCTGGTAGCGAGGACGAACTAAAAGAATTCCTCGCAAAGCTAGAGAAAACAACAAAGGCGTACGGCATGGAAATCAATGCAGAAAAGACCAAGGTCATGGCAAATAGTAAATTCACAAGTGAGATTCGGATAAACGGGCAAAAACTCGAAGAAGTCTCCACCTTCAAATATCAAGGGGCCATAATATCCGACGAAGGCTCAAAGCCAGAAATTCTTGCCAGAGTAGCCCAAACAATGGCAGCATTGAGTAAATTAAAGCACATCTGGCAAAGTAAGAAGCTCTCCCTGAGAAAAAAGATCCGGCTAATGCGCTCTCTGGCGATGTCGGTCTTTTTGTATGGTTGTGAGGCTTGGACGCTCACTGCAGACCTCCAAAGAAGAATCAATGCGCTGGAGATGAGATGTTTCAGAAAGATATTGAACATCTCCTACACAGCGCACATCACAAACGAAGCGGTCCGCAACACAATAAGTACTGTCATTGGCCCCTACGAGGACCTACTCACATCAATTAAGAAGAGGAAACTACGATGGTACGGACACGTGACAAGAACTGGAGGTCTCGAAAAAACTATATTACAAGGCACAGTCCATGGAGGAAGGAAAAGAGGCAGACAAAAGAAGAGATGGGAGGACGATATCAAAGAGTGGACCGGCCTGTCATTCAGCGACTCTCAAAGGGCAGCACAGCACCGGGACAAATGGCGTGTGTTAGTGAGCAGTTCACGATGGTGCCCCAACGACCCAACAACGAGTTAAGGGATAGTTCAAGTTCAAGGACTGGTGTGATTATGTTTCCACGAAGTGTAACCTCAATTTGATATTTCTCTACATATTGTTCATATTAAAGTTATTTTTGTGACAATAGTACTTCAAGGATTTATTGCACAAAAGTTTGTGTTGTGCTAGAACGCCTACAATACAATACACACATATAAAAGCAAACCATTTACACAATCTACGCCTTTCAGACGAACACTTGAAAGGGAAAACTATCAACCGAGTGAAAATAGTGTGTGTGTAAACAATCAAAATTAAGAAAAAAGGTGTGACGGGAGTAAAAAGATTTTGAATTTAAAATGAACTAAAGACTTTGAAGCAAATATGTGAGTTCGGATGTCTTTCCTAAGGGTTACATGGTTTTATCAAACATGACACACTACAATATAACAATATAAAAATTAATTGATCAATCTTTTTTTCTTGTACATCTCTTTCAAGTTTAAAAGAATAGAAAAATTCAATATGGTCAGACCCTCATTGCAAAAAGATGTTGGATAAATATCTAGGATTATATGTTTAGTTTATTTCCCACATCACATCAACACTCCAATTAAAATAATGGAAACAAGAGAAGGCTGCAAAAGGTACAATCCAATTTTTCAGTCAAATATGTTGGGCTAGGTTCTTATCGGGAAAAGGATAAATAAACATATCAGTTCTAGGTAAGAAAGCATTTCTGTTCAAAGTTCAACAACATTCTTCTATCACTCTTGTAACCCAACCCTTATCTGGTTGCAACTGATATCTACTCAACCATTAATGTTGATAAATATAGTAGAAAGCAAACAGGAAATTACAACGTGGCATACAAATATTGCATAATAAGCATTATTTATAATGTGTTAGATGGAATAATGACATTCTGTAAAAGGAACAATGAGAAAGTATTTTATTTCAAAATCTGATACGTGTAGTAGGGTTAAATGAGCTTTAGCAGATTCTTGGGTTAAATATGCCATGTAATGGGCAATAGATTGGTGGCTGGTTGCAGTAATAAAGACAAGTACCTGCTTCGAAGAGAGGGGCCTTTCTCTTTCTACCTAAACTCAGGATATTAATAGAAACAAAAACACAATGAGATACGTCTAGTGCATGCAAAAGGTTTGACTATTGGAAGGTGCTACATCATACATTCAATATTTAGTTTACAAAATATCACATGTAATGAAATATTTTATTTTAATTTGATATATGAACTTGGCTAAGTCACTCTGTTACAATTACAACTCGAATTTTATAGTTTTTAAAAGCCAAAAATATGCTGGCTACAGAGTAAGTGAAGCTAGGTATTTAATTATTTTTATTCTTTATTATTATTTTAATGTTGTCTCCCATTGCTGCCTACCATCCTAGAATTGGCAGTTATTCTTTTAAATTGATATTTAAATATACTAACAAATAAAATATTATTGAATATTTTTATACAGGGGATAAATTATATAATTCTGAATCGTAAAATATGCAAAAAGAACCTTCCTTTAAAATTCAGGTAATTACGGAATAATTTAATTACTATTCGGGAACTAACTTAAGTTTTATTAAAATAACATTGTTAATAAATATTTTTTTTTAAATTTGAAGTTTTTAAATATTGAAAGAAAAGCCACTATTAAATTGAGTCATTAAATTATTTTTTAAAATGAATCTCACATTTAAAATGTAAAAAATAGCTAGCATGTTTAGAAGCTTGATAACATGAATTTTTTAAAAAAAATTTCCTATTGTCTTAAAATTAATTTTTTTAAAAATTAGCAATAATAAAAGAAACAATTCAAAACTATTCACAAAATGTAATTAAAACTGAATCATCTATTTAAATTGAATTTATTGATGGTGCTGCCTAATGGAGAATTTAAAGTTTCTCAATTGTTCATTGTTAAATTGTAGAATTAAGTTATTTAAATCTAATTTGTTAATTTAAAAGCAAAATCAAAATAGAACTTTAATAGTAAAAACATTTAAATACGAGCATGGGGGGGGGGACACAGGACAAGGTGGGTAAAGCCGTTAAAACATATTTAACAATAAAATTGTGAAAATTCTGTCAGAAGTGGTCTAATTTAAAAAAAGAATAGCTATATTAAAACAAATCTTAAGAGTGGTTGATTTTTAAAAATAATTATGTTAACATAACTAAGACAATTTTTTTTTACATATCCAAGTATCCATGTCATTTAGACTGATACACAATCAAACTGAAATTAATGAGGTCAGATTATCTAAAAAAGAAAATGTCATAATTTTTTTTTAAAAATCCAGTTTAGTAAAGTGGTGCACATTTTTGGACACATCTAAATGAAATGGATAAAAGCCATAGATTAATCACACTCCATTTTAAAAAAAAATATCAGTGATAAATAAAGATATATAAAATGTTACTATGATGTAGATGGAATAAATATTTTATCCGCTAAAAAAATTTTGAAATGTATGCAGCTTGAAAAGAAGTAGAACTTTTAGGAGTACTGTGTTAAAGTAAAGATATATCTCTTGGTATTGGATTTTGTGTGTCTTGAAAATGTATATAAATTAATGAATATTTTAAGTTTCAATAATAGATTATAACCCTTTTATTATTGTTATTACTTTGTTTAAATGTGAATTCAATTATATACCTTTTTAAAATTGTATAACTCATTTGTTAAAAATGTTTTTAAAGCCAGAGTTATTATTCCTTGAAAATTAAAAATGTATGTAAGAAAGTGTAGAATTCTCTATTTCAGAATATCTCTGAATTATTAGATGGAAACTTTAAAAAAAAATTATAAGAAAAATATAAAAAATGCCTAAATTGATAACTAAAATAATATTGTGAATAAACTAATTGTTGTGCTGGCACAAATGAAAACCTTGTTACAGATAAGAAAACTTTAAACAAAATAAATTATACATTTTAATTATGTACTATATTTTACTTTAATAACATTTGGTTAAATGTAACTGAATGTTTATACAATTTCAAAACAAAATTTCTTCAGTTTAAAAATTAAGTATCTGCAATCTGTGACAAGGCTGACTCAAAATTTGGTTTGAGCAGAAGCACCACAAATATATGAAACAAACAATAAAATAAAATAATGAAATGTAATCACTTGGCGAATTTCCAAAATGTGAAATGTATTTAGTGTGTTGAGGCACATCAATGGCTGTCAATTGGAAATAAAGATTCAGTGTACATTTCAGGTGAAAGTTAACAAATTGTGCATCGCAGGTTTTCATCAACAGAGTGAAAAGGGTTGGTACGGTGGGAAATGACTAATTATAAATCCCATGCTGCAGTGCACAGTTTTAAAAATGTTTGGCAAATAGTAATATCTTATCCTCCCCTCTCAGAATCTCAAGTCTGAGGAGATAGTTTCTCATTTCAATGATAATTAGACCGCCTTTAACCTTAACTCTAGCAAGCACATAGCCCATCACACCACTACTTTCAGGATCACAAAGAGACATGAAAAAATCAGAGAATGATGGAGAAATTATATTAATTTAGGCCTGAATGGTGGGAGATGAGGTTACAGTGCTATAGTATTTTATTTTAATGTCATCATTTTATTTCCAATTTATTTAAAGCTTTAGGCTGACCGTTACAAATGAAATGATTCTGGTGAGCTTTTATATTTGAGAAGTATTTCATGCTTAAGCTTATTGGTAAATATGAATTTATTTCAAATAATGCAGGGCAATAATTCACATGATAAGTCTTTTAATTTTTAGATTTTAAAATCAAGTTCAGGTGGTGGTGGTATGAATGGGTGGGGTAGCAATTCTTTATGGTTTGTTTTGTAAAGAAATGAATAACCTAAAAACATCATTTGAAACCCGCTCAAGGTCAAGCTTTGACCAACTACAGGTAACACATCAAGAAATCAAGCACAGAAAGGGTGTCCTTCAGTCTTGTAAGACAGGGGTTAAATGATACAAATCTCCAGACAGGGATGAGGGGTGGGGGTGGGGTCAACAGAATGTGATTCTACAACCTTCCTCAAGGAATGACTCAGACAAAGTTGATTCACCAAAACGGCTGGTTGGAACTGTGAAATACAGCAGTTAATTCCCCTGTTAACCTTAGGCGAGTTAGGTGAAAGCCAGAAAACTAGCAGTGGAAGACAATCTTTACCTTACCCTCATGTAACAAGATAATAATATTGTAGGGTATTTATAGTAATATTTAAACTGAGCATCCCCCCTCCCCGCACTATCTGACACTATCGCCCACACCTCTCCTCCCACACTATCTACTTTTCTTTAACAACTGGATCATCCAAAGCTTTCCAAAAAAACTTGTGTGTCTACATGAACTATTAGGTTTGTGTAAATCAAACAAATTTCAATAACTGCCATTATATTCCTAATAATTCAAACAGCCAGGCTCCAGTTAACAGCCAAGCAGCATGCTTGATTCAGTTATTAAATACAATGAAATGCAGTGTTTAGAGCAGTCCTGTGAAAAACAGACAGTGACAGTGTGACGATAAAATAATGAAAATGAATCCCATAGGGACAGATACCTTTTTAAAAAAATTATAATATAGAGCAATTCAAGCAACAAAAACAAAACAAAAAATGCCAAAGATATTTTAAACAAACTGTTGAAACAAACGGACAACAAATGTTAGCAGACAAAAAAAAAGACTGACAATAACACAAGAATGATGTGTTTACTAAATTATTTCTTACACCTTAAATACAACCCACATGTAGATTGCTCCGAGAAATAGGTGTTTATAGTAACAGTTATGTTCTAATGAGGTATTCAATTGTTAATTTCTTTGATAAGATCATAACATGTTAGGTTGAAATGGAAAAAATTGAATGTTAAAAAATCTAGATAACCGAAAATAATTAGAATTAAATGGAGATGTTAATTTAAAACTGACCAGGGACAGACACGAAGAACTTGACAGCATCCTTGTGGCCATGGAAAGACAACTGGGCCTGGGCCATGGAGCAGTAGGGAATGAAACTCCCAGGGGTCACGCTCTCGGTTTTAGGATCACTGTAGACACGCACCACTCCTCCGGGGCGACCAGATCCTCCACTCAGGCGACCGAGGCTGGTAGAGGTTGTAATCATGGGTTGTTTGTTGTCTGCTTGGATACAAGGTCAGTTTACTTTGGTCAGTGGACAAATAATTCAATCAAATTCAGCCTAAAATGTAGGTTAGATTTTATTTATGATCTCAAATAGCAAAGAAAAACTTTTACTGAATTTTTACTCTCAATCATTTAAACAAGTTTTATATTTCAATCATATTTAACAATTTTTTATATATACATTAAAGTAATGTTTACAACAGTTATTGGTTTATCATCCTCCAAAGGGACACCATTCCAACTATGCAAATAATGGTCTGCCCATTGAATACTCCAAAGATTGGCATCTAGTACTGATTTATAAAATTATTATTAACATTTAAAAAAAAATCTCAGCCATGTGACATTTGCCAGCATTGTAAAGTCATCATTTTAAAGGCATTAAAAATATTTAAGACATGGTTAGGCACACATGACCACACCGTGGTTAACACAACTGAAATAAACAGCCAAAAATAATTTCCCATTCATTGTAACTGATGGTTAATCATTTTGTCCAGACTCAATGTCTGAAAAAAGTGAGTGAAATATTTCCACAACTAAAAAGATGTTTATTCTCTGCAATGATCTTCTGTATAGAAGGAGCGTCTGTAACAGATAAGATAACTGTTTGGGATAAATTTGCCTCAACTTACTTTCTGATAGAGGAACAGATATGATGACTCCATTGCCCGTTCCAATCCACAGTCTGTTACATGAGATCAGCAGGGAGGTGATGCGAACAAAGGAAAACCCAAGTTTCCCAGTCCCTGGAAGTAAAAAAGCAAAATAATAATAATAATTTTTTAAATAAAAAAATAAGTTTGAACATTGAAAGAGTGAAATATTCATTTCTGGAACATAAGGTTATTTAATGGCTTGTGTCTCTGACACACAAGTCATGGCTCACTACAAATATCTCACAATCAGGGCCGGCTTTAGGCATAGGCAAACTAGGCGGCCGCCTAGGGCCTCCGATTAGTGGGGGCCTCGCACAAGACTCTAGGAAATAAATATATACAGTCTGACCTCTCTAAGTTGAAATAAAAGGGACCCGAAAAACAAAATTGATTTACTTAGTTTTCGAGTTAGAGAAAATGGCGTAATAGGCGCAGATTAATCAAGGACAATGTTGATATTGAGAAAGGGGGGATGGGGACAGACTTGCCGGCTAGAAGGCTTGACATGAAAGAGATACGGCGTCTGATGTTTCATGTGAAAGGAACCCAACTTGCTTTGATATATCGATACAAGCCCGTGAAAGCAGACACCTTCCCTTCCTTTCCCCCACTTTACTCCATCCACAGTGGGATGGGGGAAGTAAGATTACTCTTTTTTTTAAAAGTCACCTTTTGCAGTGTATTTGTGAGTTTTTTGGTTTGTAACATCATAACAGCGCTTCAACACAGAAAGGTCATTAGCGCAATCCAACTGTAATGATTCACTTGGTGTGGATGGAGTTTAACGTCATGCCAATGAAGATTAATATGTATTGTTTGTTTTATTGATGTCAAATCTGTCTTAGGCTGCGATAATGATGATTTAATTCGATTACTAAAAGGTAAGAATTCTTTCTAAAACTACAATTTGGTTAATAACTTCTAACACTACGGGGAATGTCAAAAGAAAATTTATTATTGCCCATATCATCCTTTTTCTCTTTATACATCTGTCCATTCTCGTCTGAAGATGAACTCCTGACGTATTCAACGTCTTTAGAGTCACCCCAAGTCCCTCCTGTTCTGTCCATCTCCTTCTTATACATTCCTCTGATCTCATTACTGATATTAAACATCATGGGTCAATATTTTAGTAATATTTTAATATATTTTTTGACAGGGAGATTTGATCTGTCAAAATTTGACATATTCGTCGTTAACCTATCATAGGTTATGACAATAACTTTGTTCATTGCCGACGTATATTAATAATTTATGTTTGAAAATATTTTTAATTGACTGCTGGATAATAATTAACTGTTTTTAATGTTATAATTTGCGATTAACGAGTTCAAAAACAATGAATGAAATGTTCGCCTTTTTGATTTACGATTTACATGCAAATTTTTCTACTAAAATTTGTCTAGTTCATCTTCCATCGCCAATTTTTATTTACATACACAGAATTTTATTCTCTATCCAGTGAAGTGATGCAGTGATGTTAATTGCAACTCTATAATAAAGTTTTTAAAAATTTTAATTTTTCCAGACTACTGGAACACCCTTGTTGCTTCCCTCTTGTGAAAATGTCGAAACGCAGGGAATTGCAAATATTTTCCAACATTGTTCCAGATACTGTTTCGTCTTCTCTTGATGTTTTACGTTTTATTTATGATCATGGTTTGAATAGTGCTGTTCCAAATGTCGCTATAGCCCTTCGTATGGCATTGACTATTCCGATTACTGTTGCATCAGGGTTAAAGAAGTTTTTCCAAGTTGAAATTAATACAAAAAACTATTTGAGAACGACTATGACGCAAGAACGCCTGAACAGTCTGGCAATGATATCTATCGAACGAGATATTGTCCAGTCTCTGGATTATTCTCAATTTATTGTGGACTTTGCTGCCATCAAACACGAAAAGTTGATTTTTGTTGAAGGTTTATGACATCTGCACGACTATGGTTGTATAAATTTCAGGTATTTGTTGATTTAGAAATAAATACAGGTAGTTTTTAATAAATTGTGTAATTTTATTCTTTCCGTGTGTATTTTTTTCCTATTACATTTGGGGCCACCAAATTCACAATGCCTAGGGCCTCCAATTCCCTAAAGCCGGCCCTGTCACAATTGTTAACTTTTCACTGACCTTATCACTTTTTATATTTGTTGACAACTTACCCAACATTTTTGAAACATAGGGTTCAATGTCCACATCTTGCAGGTGCTGGTGAGTGTAAGCGTGGTATAACCTCAGAGTGCTATCCAGGCGGATGGACACCCAAACGCCCTCTCCGACCCAGCAGAGTTGTCGAACGAGGCTTTCCTTTCGCGGATGGGCATCAAAACTTTTCTAAATACAGAAATATAAAACAATAACCAAAACGACCCTAACCAAATGTTTATAACCAAAAGTTGTGTACTGTTTCTTTATACCCAACCACATACTCCATACCTCAGCTCAACATTAATTTTACCAAGAACCTCATACACGTACTAAACATTCATGCCACCTTGCACACCCATACCTCAATAGCCATGGACTGGGGGTCAATGATATGCACTTTGTTGTTGTACCCACACCAGACGTATTTCCCCGCCACAACGGTCATGCATCGAATCGACTGTTTGGGCTTGCCGAGATCAATGAGGTGGTAGTTGAGCAGGTCCCACTGGCCACCTGCAATGGGCAACATTCAAGTGCTATGTCCTATTAATCCCAATGGGCAACATTCAAGTGCTATGTCCTATTAATCCCAATGGGCAACATTCAAGTGCTATGTCCTATTAATCCCAATGGGCAACATTCTAGTGCTATGTCCTATTAATCCCAATGGGCAACATTCAAGTGCTATGTCCTATTAATCCCAATGGGTAACATCAAGTGCTATGTCTTATTAATCCCAGTGGGTAACATTCTAGTGCTTGTTGTTTGGCTTCCTTAAGTCTCGTGAGACGACGGAATTTTCTGTGCTCCTGTGGGATTTACGCACATGATCTTGCAGCTTCTGCTGTGGCTGTACAAACCCACTCGCGAATGGCAGCCTTTGCTGCACTTCTGACACTGAAAGGTAGTGCTAGTGGTTGGCTGAATTGCTCTGCTTTTCCTCTTTAGGCGAGTTTTGTCTGCGACCTGTTGCAGGTTTCTTTCTCCTGCTTCTAGCCCAGCAGTCAATGCCTGTCTCCAACTGCACCTGTCCCCAGGGAGTTCCTCCCAGCTATTTATGTCAATGCCAATAGCTTTGAGGTCTCTCTTGCACACATCTTTGTAACGGAGGTGAGGCCGGCCTGTGGTCCTCTTTCACTTGGCTAGCTCAGAATAAAGGATGTCCTTTGGAATTCTGCCATACTCCAATCTGCGCACATGTCCCAACCACCTAAGCCGACGCTGGCGAAGAAGAGTTGTCATGCTTTGGATTTTTGCCCGTTGTAGCACCTCATTGTTGGTGACATGGTCCTGCCAGGTGATTCCCAGGATGCGCCGGAGACAGCGCATGTGGAAAGCACTCAATCTCCTTTCTTGTCTGGAGTATAGGGTCCAGGATTCACTGGCATAAAGGAGGGTGCTAAGCACACATGCCCTGTAAACAGCAATTTTGGTATTGATGGTCAGCTTTTTGTTGCTCCATACTCTTTTTGAGAGTCTAGCCATAGTTGTGGAGGCCTTGCCGATCCTTGCGTCTAGGTCGGAATCAAGGGACAGGTTGTTGGTGATGTTGGAGCCAAGGTATGTAAAACGTTCCACGGCCTCAAGTTGGCAGCCATCGATGGTGATGTTGGGTGGGTCAGCATCTTGGGCCATCTAGTGCTATGTCCTATTAATCCCAATGGGAAACATCAAGTGCTATGTCCTATTAATCCCAGTGGGCAACATTCAAGTGCTATGTCTTATTAATCCCAATGGGTAACATCAAGTGCTGTCCTATTAATCCCAGTGAGCAACATTCAAGTGCTATGTCCTATTAATCCCAATGGGTAACATTCTAGTGCTATGTCCTATTAATCCCAGTGGGCAACATTCAAGTGCTATGTCCTATTAATCCCAATGGGCAACATTCAAGTGCTATGTCCTATTAATCCCAGTGGGTAACATTCTAGTGCTATGTCCTATTAATCCCAGTGGGCAACATTCAAGTGCTATGTGCTATTAATCCCAATGAGCAACATTCAAGTGCTATGTCCTATTAATCCCAATGGGTAACATTCTAGTGCTATGTCCTATTAATCCCAATGGGAAACATTCAAGTGCTATGTCCTATCAATCCCAGTGGGAAACATTCAAGCGCTATGTCCTATTAATCCCAATGGGCAACATTCAAGTGCTATGTCCTATTAATCCCAGTGGGTAACATTCAAGTGCTATGTCCTATTAATCCCAGTGGGTAACATTCAAATGATATGACCTATTAATCCCAGTGGGTAACATTCAAGTGCTATGACCTATTAATCCCAGTGGGTAACATTCAAGTGCTATGTCCTATTAATCCCAATGGGTAACATTCAAGTGCTATGTCCTATTAATCCCAATGGGTAACATCAAGTGCTATGTCCTATTAATCCCAATGGGTAACATTCTAGTGCTATGTCCTATTAATCCCAGTGGGCAACATTCAAGTGCTATGTCCTATTAATCCCAATGGGCAACATTCAAGTGCTATGTCCTATTAATCCCAGTGGGTAACATTCTAGTGCTATGTCCTATTAATCCCAGTGGGCAACATTCAAGTGCTATGTGCTATTAATCCCAATGAGCAACATTCAAGTGCTATGTCCTATTAATCCCAATGGGTAACATTCTAGTGCTATGTCCTATTAATCCCAATGGGAAACATTCAAGTGCTATGTCCTATCAATCCCAGTGGGAAACATTCAAGCGCTATGTCCTATTAATCCCAATGGGCAACATTCAAGTGCTATGTCCTATTAATCCCAGTGGGTAACATTCAAGTGCTATGTCCTATTAATCCCAGTGGGTAACATTCAAATGATATGACCTATTAATCCCAGTGGGTAACATTCAAGTGCTATGACCTATTAATCCCAGTGGGTAACATTCAAGTGCTATGTCCTATTAATCCCAATGGGTAACATTCAAGTGCTATGTCCTATTAATCCCAATGGGTAACATCAAGTGCTATGTCCTATTAATCCCAATGGGTAACATTCTAGTGCTATGTCCTATTAATCCCAGTGGGCAACATTCAAGTGCTATGTCCTATTAATCCCAATGGGCAACATTCAAGTGCTATGTCCTATTAATCCCAGTGGGTAACATTCAAGTGCTATGTCCTATTAATCCCAATGGGTAACATTCAAGTGCTATGTCCTATTAATCCCAATGGGTAACATCAAGTGCTATGTCCTATTAATCCCAATGGGTAACATTCAAGTGCTATGTCCTATTAATCCCAGTGGGTAACATTCAAGTGCTATGTCCTATTAATGCCTATTATTGCACTATAATGATGGATCTTTTTTATTTGCTAGGCCAAGAATCAATAACAAAACCTTTTTAAAAATTGAAACTGGCTTAAAATTGTAACAATCAGACACTGCTGTGGCAGCCTGGGAAGGATAACCTAGATTAAATGCTTGAACATATCAGGCATGTTTACCCCGGAGCTCCTAAGAATAGTACAATATTATTCCACAACCATTTAAAATCGTATCTCAGCAATAAATAAATTAACATGTTTCATATTAGACAGTTGGTTTTGTTTATGAGATGTGTGATGTGAATAGGAATTGCGTTAACTATTAGCATCACAAGTCTAAAAGAGGCCACTCCCCACTGAATTTGATATATTTCTAAACAGTTCAATAATGCCAATAAAAGGGTAACTCTTAATCTCAGATCTATCTGATATGGGAAGACCAAGGTGCTTGCCTAGATCACCTGAGTAAAACTAAGGGTGGATTTATGGGCTGAGACTCCTCCCTCTACTGAGAAGTTTTAAAAAGTTTTACATGTACTCGTGTCTAGACCTAAATGTAGTCTAGTATAATTCAGATCAAAGCACTAGCAAAAAATTAAGTCACCTATACCTAGCTGTGATTATGGTAATCCTTTTACGTTGATAGTTAAAAATAGTTATTGTTTTACAATCAGTGTAAAAGATAACTTATTTCACAATATATCTATATTTTTTATCAGTGAAACAAATGGATATATCAAAATGGCACAAAGTCCAAAAAAGTAATATATATATATGTATAAATAATGTTAACAAAAATTTACAAATTTGTCACTTTATTGAAATAATGCTAATATAGTACAAATATTACCAGCAAGGTCATTGTCAAAATGATGATACCATCATCTCGAAATGAGCCAAAAAACAGAGTTAGAAGTATTAATAAATTGATTGAAGACATAGCTGCCTGTAGATTCAGATGTTCAGTATGACCCACTAACTGTAGCATTTTCGATGCATATTTATCATTGTAGATATCAGCTAATGCAGTTAAAGGCAACGTTTTTTGTTTTTTTTGTATTTAGAAAATTTTGCACCAAACAGTTAATGCCATTTTAGTTTTTAATTTTTTGGGGCTTAAAATTAGTGAAACATACCAGCTGATCTGTGGAAAATGGCCACTGTTCCATCTGCTAATGATACAAGTACTCTCCCCTTTACATGGCTGAAATATATTTGTCGAAAAAAAAAGTATAGTGTTAAAACATTGCTAAAACATAATTATGAGTTCAGTTTTTTTGTTTTGTTTAAAGTTAAGAACAATTAATTGTATTTTCAGTTTCAGGAATTATTCTAGCAACTGATCTGAAAGTTGATTATATTGTCCAGCCTTTAAAATTGTTGTAAAAATCAAATTAATTTGTCTGTCTGTACTGAACAATGAGTAACTTTCAAACAAAACAGATTGTCCCTCACCACTTCACATTTTGACTTTTGCGGAATCCAAGCCAATCAGAGCGTGTGTAATTAAACTTACAATAATAGTATATTTGTAACATCCAATCAGAGCGTGTGTAATTAAACTTACAATAATAGTATGTATCCAATCAGAGCGTGTGTAATTAAACTTACAATAATAGTATATTTGTAACATCCAATCAGAGCGTGTGTAATTAAACTTACAATAATAGTATGTATCCAATCAGAGCGTGTGTAATTAAACTTACAATAATAGTATGTATCCAATCAGAGCGTGTGTAATTAAACTTACAATAATAGTATGTATCCAATCAGAGCGTGTGCAATTAAACTTACAATAATAGTATATTTGTAACATCCAACCAGAGCGTGTGTAATTAAACTTACAATAATAGTATGTATCCAATCAGAGCGTGTGTAATTAAACTTACAATAATAGTATGTATCCAATCAGAGCGTGTGTAATTAAACTTACAATAATAGTATGTATCCAATCAGAGCGTGTGTAATTAAACTTACAATAATAGTATATTTGTAACATCCAATCAGAGCGTGTGTAATTAAACTTACAATAATAGTATGTATCCAATCAGAACGTGTGTAATTAAACCTACAATAATAGTATGTATCCAATCAGAGCGTGTGTAATTAAACTTACAATAATAGTATGTATCCAATCAGAACGTGTGTAATTAAACTTACAATAATAGTATGTATCCAATCAGAGCGTGTGTAATTAAACTTACAATAATAGTATGTATCCAATCAGAGCGTGTGTAATTAAACTTACAATAATAGTATATTTGTAACATCTAACAGGTCTTATTTTCTCATAATTTGTCTAATGTTATATATTGAGTAATACAAGTGGATCCTCATGTTGCTCTAATAATGTCAAACAAAAGTATTTAGGTTGTAATCAGGTTTTCTATGCTATGACTAGAAAAATATTTGATTTTTAAATATAGAATGCTACTACATGGAAATTCACCTTTGCGATAGTCTGATACGGATTAACCACATTAATGAGCGTTTACAAAATAGCTTTGAGCTAGACGATGAATTTCCTAAGAACAATGTAACATTTTTAAAAATTATTTAAGCATTAACGTTGTCACTCTGAATATGGAACCCTGCTAACTGTTGTGAGTAGTCAGTAATGAAAAAAAGAGATAAAAAATACTGTTACGGTTAATCAATCAGGAATATAATTATTGTACTCACACAATGCCAAGCACTGCATCTCTCAGCTTGACAGAATGAAGGCATCTCTTCCAGTTAGAAACAGAGGAGTGCACATACATGCTGATTTCACCGGAAAAAAAAAGCAAGTCTCAATCAGTGAAATACAACCAATTAATGGGAAGTTGTGGCATTTCCACTTTGTTATAAAAATAAATGAGAAATAGAATCATATTGTAATGTTGTAAGGTATTGCTGTTATTGCCTATGATTTATCTCTATTTGAGTATGTGTAAAACACAATAAAGCTTATTTTATCTATGGATTGCAGTGTGGAATGTTTTAACAAGAGTGTTTAGAAACTTGATGTAATTTTGATTGTACGACACAAAAGTACTCACTTTCCACCATGGGAGCCCATCCACATGGTGGGTAGCACGCTGCTCAACTTCTCGGCTTCTCCACTCTGTATATCATTCTCTGACATGGGAGAGGCTCTACCGTCGTTGACGAGGTCAGTGGCCGATCCACTGACCCTGAGCCTGGCACTGTGGGTTGGGGTTGTTGACCCCGATGACGCCGGAGATCCCTTGGCTCTGAAAACTTGAGTCTGGGGAATGTCCATAGAGCTGGCAGCACCCAACGGGTCACCACTAACTGGAGACAAATATAAGGGTAAATAAAAGTTATTTAATGAAAAACTAGAGTTGATCTATGACTCTATCCTATACTTGATATGGAGAATAGATCACCAGTACTACAGATTGACATTTGGATAGATTGACAACACACCTTATAGAAGACATGGCGCTGGGTTAATGCTACTGATATAAATAAGCACCCATTGATCAATCACACACCTTATAGAAGACATGGCGCTAGGTTAATGCCACTGATATAAATAAGCACCCATTGATCAATCACACACCTTGCCAATTGGTAAAATTATTTTGGTGAATAAAAAAAACCCCAAAAAAGTCCATTGACAGAAAGAGTCAAGATTAAATTAGAAATATCATTTGACAGGATCATTGAGTGTGAGATTAAAATAAACTTCCTAGCTTTACAACCAAAGTGATGCAGTCAATTCATTCTTGACTTATGTGATACTTCACAAAAACGCATGCGATCATCAAATGTTTTAGGGAATTCACCGACGTGGTGTTGGTAAAGGTGGTATGTGTCTGTGTATGGTGGTCGGAAGATTGTATCCCCAACCATTTGAAGCCCCTGGTTGTGTTGTTACCCAACCATTTGAAGCCCCTGGTTGTGTTGTTACCCAACCATTTGAAGCCCCTGGTTGTGTTGTTACCCAACCATTTGAAGCCCCTGGTTGTGTTGTTACCCAACCATTTGAAGCCCCTGGTTGTGTTGTTCCCCAACCATTTGAAGCCCCTGGTTGTGTTGTTACCCAACCATTTGAAGCCCCTGGTTGTGTTTTTACGCAGTGAGAGCACCTCTTATATTCAACTATGTTCCTAGAGGCCAAATGTCTTTATTACAATACATATTTAAAAGGATAAATCATCTAGGAAATCTAGTTAAAAGTAAAAATGTATTTAATTTGTCAGCCAAAGTGTGCTCAACGATAATCCAATATGGAAAACTATTAGTTTACAAGTGAACAAATTACTTAATAGCATAATAACCATAAGCTTTATTGCAATATATAAATATCACAACAATTGCCATGTGGGGCAATATAATAAATTTCAGGTCAAAGCAGAATATGAGGAAGTGCATTTATTGTAATTTAATAGTTGCTACAATGACAACAATCAGTGCAAGAAGGAAATAAAAGGAGTTGATACATTAGTCTACACCAGAGGTTCTAAACACTGTGGTCTGAATGTCAATATAGTTCATTCAAATAAAAGGAGTTGATACATTAGTCTACACCAGAGGTTCTAAACACTGCGGTCTGAATGTCAATTTAGGTCATTCAAATAAAAGGAGTTGATACATTAGTCTACACCAGAGGTTCTAAACACTGTGGTCTGAATGTCAATATAGGTCATTCAAATAAAAGGAGTTGATACATTAGTCTACACCAGAGGTTCTAAACACTGTGGTCTGAATGTCAATTTAGGTCATTCAAATAAAAGGAGTTGATACATTAGTCTACACCAGAGGTTCTAAACACTGTGGTCTGAATGTCAATATAGTTCATTCAAATAAAAGGAGTTGATACATTAGTCTACACCAGAGGTTCTAAACACTGCGGTCTGAATGTCAATTTAGGTCATTCAAATAAAAGGAGTTGATACATTAGTCTACACCAGAGGTTCTAAACACTGTGGTCTGAATGTCAATATAGGTCATTCAAATAAAAGGAGTTGATACATTAGTCTACACCAGAGGTTCTAAACACTGTGGTCTGAATGTCAATTTAGGTCATTCAAATAAAAGGAGTTGATACATTAGTCTACACCAGAGGTTCTAAACACTGCGGTCTGAATGTCAATTTAGGTCATTCAAATAACTGAATACAATTACTTTGAGGAAAATAAACTCATAGGCACCTCACTTAAATCATTGGTGGAATAGATTGCATAAGTTCTAAATAATTATGTTAGAAATAAGTTGAAATAAGATTTGATGAAGACAAAAATGATGAATAAATAAATATCACCATCCACCAAGTCCAAGTTAGGAATCTAGGATTAACTAGCAGGTAGTACATAAGAAAATTTTAAAACTACACCTTTTTTTCAAGCGCTACTTGTCAATTTCAATTAAGATAAATAATTTGATAAAATTATTTCCTACATAAAATCAAAATCAACACATATAGATAGATAAAACAAAAAGCCTTCCAATTTTGATATAGATCAAAAGTCTAATTTAAATTAAGCTGTTTACCAAACCTTTATCTCTTCAGAATTATGCAGATCAGAGTTTTGAGCATTTGAATTTCTAAACTACTCAATAAAATGTTGATAATATCATTTATTAGGCACTTAGTTTATTTCAGTTGACAAAAATTGCACAGTAAAACCTTGGAAGGTGTAGCAATGATTTATTGAAGTTTTTCAAAGCCACAAACTGATTTTAGGATGAAAATATTTAAAACAGCAGTTGAGCATTTGCTGTTTTCTAAGACTGTAGGCAGACAGAACAAGATCCACTGATAAAATATTATGTTTTTTATTTTAAAGAAAGTAAGCTTATTTTACCAAACAAGGAACCATTCAATGTGACACCTGCAATGAATGGTACCACATTGCATGCCTGCATTCTAACACACCAAAGCACAAAGCAATAGGCCTAAGAAATAAATATGCATCTTGGCACTGCATACATTGTGGGCTGCCCCAAATCAGTTCAGATTTATTTAACTATAAGGACCTTATCACCACAAACTCTTACAGTGTTTTGGCAAATCCTTTTATAAATAAACCACTAGATAAAATGAAACCAACCACACAAACCCATAAAATTACCCATAAAAAATCTAATAATAATAATAATCAAAACATTCTCAAAACACTAATAGTTAATTTCCAAAGCTTAAAAAATAAAATTCCAGATTTAGAACTACTTATAAAAACAGAAGAACCAGACATAATTGCTGGTTCTGAAACTTGGTTGAACCCCAACATATATAACTCTGAGATTTTAAACACCAATTATAATATTTTTAGGAAAGACAGATCAGACAATTATGGAGGAGTGCTACTTGCAATTAAATCAAATATCATAGCTGAAGAAATTACTACACAGCCAAATTTTAATATAGAGTCTATTTATTGTAAAATAATTACACCAAACTCATCCCCACTTATTGTAGGCAGTATATATAGACCTCCGAATACAAACCCAGAATACATGAACAATCTTTGTAGTCAATTAACTTTCATAAAAGAGAATAATAAAAATGCAGTTCTATGGATTATGGGGGACTTTAATCTTCCAGATATAAATTGGAAAAATTATACAATTGATAACCATCAAACTAACAAAGAAATTAATGAACACTTCCTAGACACTATAAACAACATAAACCTAGAACAGATAGTAAAAACAGCAACAAGGAAAAATAAAACACTAGATTTATTCCTAACAAATAGACCAGGACTAGTGTTAGACTATAAAATAATTCCAGGACTGTCCGACCATGATATTGTTAGGGTCACCAATACAATAAAAACTAAAATTAATAAGATACCTAGAAGAATAATCTATCTTTGGAATAAATGTAATTCAATAAAACTACACCAATCAGCGGCTAACTTCCAACAAACTTTCCTAAGTAAATTTAACACAAATAGCCCAGTAGAAGAAATTTGGAAAGATATAAAAACAAATCTAAAAACTATAATGGATGAGAATGTTCCAACAAAACTAACATCAAATAAAATTAACAAATGCTGGTTCAATTCTAGATTGAAAAAGCTATGCAAACTAAAAGAGAACTTATTTAAGAAATATAAAGCTACCAATTCACATAGGATACACAAAAAATACTTAAAGATTAAACACTTGACACAAAAACTTAGTCGGAACCTCCAAAATGAATATATAAACAATGTAATTACCAAAGATAACAATAAAAACTTATGGTCCTTTATCAAATCTAAAAAAATGGAACCTTCAGGAATAGCCACACTAAAAGGCTCAGATAATAAAACCTATAATGATAATGAAACTAAAGCTAATATCCTTAACACATATTTTGCATCATCTTTTTCTGCCTCAGGCGACAAGGAAGTTTTAATAAATTTAAATAAAATGGAGGAAATAGGTAACATAACTGTAGATGAGATAGGTATACATTCACTCCTAAAAAACTTAAAAATAAACAAAGCTACTGGCCCAGATGATTTGCCTGCAAGATTATTAAAAGAACTAAGCAATGAACTGTCCCCAATCTTTGTAGTTCTCTTTCAAGCCTCTCTAAACCAGGGTAAAGTGCCCCAGGATTGGAAATTAGCTAATGTAAGTCCACTCTTTAAGAAAGGGGATAAATCAGACCCTGGTAATTACAGGCCTGTATCACTTACTAGTATCACCTGTAAATTACTAGAACACATAATATATAGTAGAATAGTTAACCACCTTGACAAATATAATGCTCTATGCCCACATCAACACGGCTTTAGAAAAAAACAGATCATGTGAAACACAATTAATAGGTTTAATAGATGAACTATCAAAAGGCTTGGACAAAAATGATCAAATAGATACAATATTACTAGACTTCTCAAAAGCATTTGACAAAGTTCACCACCTTAGTTTACTTAAAAAACTTAACTACTTTGGAATCTCAGGTTCCTTACATCACTGGATCCAAGACTTCCTTTTGGGCAGGGAGCAAACTGTAATAATTAATGGATCTAAATCTGCACCAATAAAGGTTAACTCAGGAGTTCCCCAAGGAACTGTGCTAGGTCCCTTACTCTTTTTAATTTATATAAATGATTTACCCAACAACATCTCAACAGGTACAAAAGTTAGGCTATTTGCTGATGATTGTATAATCTATAGAACAATTAAATCAGAACAAGATAGCAAAATTTTACAAAAAGACTTAGATGAATTGATAAAATGGGAAACTAACTGGAGTATGTCTTTCCATCCAGAAAAGTGTCAACTGTTAAGAGTAACAAAGAAAAAGAAACAAATAAATTCAAAATATTACATTCATGGAAAAGAACTGACCCAAACTAAAGATGCAAAATACTTAGGAGTCTTAATAAATGAGAAACTATCATGGAATCCCCATGTCAATGAAGTTATTAAAAAATCAAACAAAACCTTAGGCTTTATAAAAAGGAACTTTAACAAATGTAATAGAGATATAAAACTAAAATGCTACCTCACTTTGGTGAGACCTGCACTAGAATATGCATCTTCTGTATGGGACCCATCCACCAAAGAAAACATTGATAAACTAGAACAAATTCAAAAAAGAGCTGCCAGATTCATTACTGGAGAATATTCGAAACTGACAAGAGTAACACCATTAGTTAAATCATTAAACCTTGAAACACTAGAGGATAGAAGAACCAAGAGCAAAGTAGTAATCATACATAAAGCAATTAATTCTAATTTAGAAATACAACACAAAGATAACTTAATACAACCCTCAGATAGACATAAGGATAAAAACACCTTTCTTATTCCGTATGCAAGAACAAACACATACAAGTTTTCCTTCTTCCCGTCCGGAATTCGGGCGTGGAATGGGTTGCCTGAAGAATCCAGGAAAACCAACACTTTATCAACATTTAAATCTCTAATAAAAATGCAGGACTAAACACAAACCATAGATAAGCGTAGGACGCAATAATCTTCTGTATAGAAGGAGCGTCTGTAAACAGATAAGATAAGATAAGATAAGATTTACGGTTGGTTACATCCTATAGCTCGCAATCAGACCAACGGATTCCTCCACAAAGCTTAAGTCCTGACACAGGATAAGGTATAGAAGTATCATATGACGTGTTGCATATGTCTATGCCATAGACTGAACATGGCAATGCTTCAAACATATAAACAGTGCAATCTCAGCAGCTCCAGTTAAAACTGTTGACATCAGAAGAAATCTACATGCTTGAACATTGAGAATAATAAGCATTTCAAAGCAGCTATATCCTGTAAAATGTGCTTGGGGACTGTCCATAAAGTATGTCACGCTATTTTTGACCATTTTTAACTCACCACCTCCCCCTGTCACAAATCTTGGACCCCCCCCCCTAAAGTATGTCATACTTATGACCTAAATTTATTTTTTATTAACAAAATAATTAAAATTTAATATAAAACACCGTGACGTCACACATGGCCGTACCCCCCTCCCCCTGTCACAAACTGTCACACTTTCTAACTACCCCCTCTGGAGCGTGACGTACTTTATGGACGGCCCCTTGCTGGAAAAAAAACGCCGGGGGGGGGGTGTAGGTGAGAGGATTAAATGTTAGAGTTCATTCACTCCAGGCAGGGATTAATATGAAGGATATCATGTGGTGGAAACATAAATATCTGGGAGGTTATAAGACATGTTTTGTTGTCGCCATGCCGCAGGTGGCTTACCTTCACCAACACCAAGCTCCCCCTCTGCCACATTATCATTCTTGTTATCTTCTACCTTACTGATGATGGCATCAGCTACAAGAGAGGGCGATGCATGGTCATAGACTTGATTATCAACATAGATTTAACAAATTTGCAAAGACACAATAACTAATGTAGATTGAAATCGCCACACCCTCTCCGCTTGTGTGTGTATATTTGTGTTTATGAGAGACAACGTTAGTGTGAAGGGGGTGCAAGACAACTGTAAGTTTCAAATATATTTGACTGGCAAAAGATCAACTTTTAGAAAGACTTCTTCCACTACCTGAAACAGCCATCCTACCAGCAGATCAATGTTCCCTTTATGCTGCGCGCCTGCGCAGATATCCGAAAGATGACGCGCAGCAGTTTAGCATTGCCGCGCAGCTAATTTTTAAAACTTTTGTACAAAAAATTGATGCTGTGCAACTTTGCACACGAGTTTTCTTACTTTGCGCACGGGCCAACAAACCTTAGAGGGAACATTGCAGCAGATGTGACTAAAAATAAGACCACTGTAAGGCTATGTTTATAATTAAAAATAATAAAAATAAAATTTAAAATTTCATGTACATGAAAATAACAGAAATTAGTTGTGTACTTTGGAGCAATTAGTCATGGCAATAATGGAATTAAATATCAAAAGCATGAGTCAATTAATAGATGCTTCCTAATAGAAAGTAAATCTGATCTTGTTAGTGTTTCTACACACAGACAAAAAATGGGCATTCAAAATAATAAAGTGTTTTAAAACTAAAGCTCAAATTTAAATGATGATAATTGAGATGAGAGCAAACAAACTAAAGCTCAAATTTAAATGATAACAATTGAGATGAGAGCAAACAAACTAGAATATTTTGGAGGAAAAAACTCCCCAAAACAGTCTGCCATAACATCTTAAAAACAGGAACCCCAGACACTAAAATCCTTAGGAGGCATAAAAATGAACATTTAACTGTACTAGTCAAAGATGACATGCAAGTCACAGAAGACTTACAGTTGGATTCTGTTTCAACTAATGATCCCACAGGCGATCCAGATGAGATGGGACTGGTCCCGCCCGTGGCACACTGGACAAAGGTCAGGCCGCCGAGTCCACTAGACTCTCCCCCACTGCCAGGACTAGTGCCGGACGTCACAACTGTCTCCTTGGGAAGGGCCGGGGCCTCAGCATTAAGTATTTCTTCGGCAACAGGATAGTCATTTTCCATCGCACCTTTAAGATAGGAAAATTAAGATTCAAAAACATTCTTACTTTGAAACAAAAGAAGGAGCATTACCTTGATTCTGGTGGGAAAAAATAATCAATTACAGGTAATAAATCCGGTTAAGAAAACCTCAGGTTACAAAGAATTGAGGCTGTGAATAACATAGTCAATTTTTTAAAATCTCAGGTATCATACAGAGAGGCTTGGGTTATGAAGGAAGGCGAGAGAAAGAGCAAGGTTTTATGTTTGAGACAAATGATCTCCTACAGTACAACTAGAGGCTATGCACTATTTACATCACTCAGCTCTAGCTTAGTAGGCTAGAGTTGTATGCAGAAAGAAAAAATGATTATGAAACATGAAAATGAAGTTCGTGTGTGTGACATCACAAATGAGTACAGCATGACAAAATCAATGATTTATTAAAGCAAAGAAAGGAACAAATTTTACATTATCATTTTATTGGTAAGAAATATAGACTAAATTTTTCAAAAAAAATATTTTACATTAAATTTAATTGGTTGTTTTCTTCCTCTTAATCAGGAGTACACATATTCTTTACATTTTCAGGTAAACAACTGGATGTTAATAAAAAAATTAAGATTACTTCATCATGGAACAGATTGCCAATGTTTCATTTATGTTAATGTTTGGGGTTACAAACAGAATGTCACTGTTTCAGTTATGTTAATGTTTGGGGTTACAAACAGAATGTCACTGTTTCATTTATGTTAATGTTTGGGGTTACAAACGTTTCCAGTTATGAACCAAGTTCTGGAATGAATTAAGTTGGTAACCCGATGTACCAGTCTGTGTCAAAAGACTTATGACAACTGTCCAAAAATATTTATACAGTATCTAGACACACATAAAATAATTTTACCTGGTATGCTTGCGATACATAGAATATGCGAGACGGACACTCTGAATGTCTCTAAGATGTCCCCAGGGTTGTTGGCGTCAATGACAGACACACGGCTGGCCTCATTGGCTGCTGTACACACCCACACCAGGCTGGACAACTGCTCGGTCTCCAGCTCCTTGACAGTTTTATCGTGGTCCTGAGTGGGAAAATATTGGATATTGCGTAAGTACTATATGCTATTTGTACTGACGAAGGCATTAGCTGAAACATTTAATTTTGCATTTGTTAAATAATAAAGCTTTTAAGTTTATTGTTTTCATTACAAAATTAGTTTTTGTATATTGTATTGTATGATGTTCTGTCCTAAGACTTTGATGGTAAGCTTATTAACCAGGAACAAAAACATATTCAAGTACAATCCCGCTGTGTCATGTTTAGTAAGCATAAATACTAGGCCCTGACCATTTTATCTGTGTCTAGCTTGCATCATTTGTAATACTCGGTATAAAATTATGAAATGTTTGGTATGTGTTCCCATGACAATTAATTTCAAAATATCAATAGTTTGTCTTAGAAGAAAATAACTAAATTTGATTTATGTCAACTTAAAAATTATGACAGTTTATTTACAAATACGAGCACATGGTAGAATTACATGGCACAAAATGTTTGTTTTCTTGCATGTTTAAAGACAAACTTCAAAGTAGATTTTAACATCTGGAATGAAAGCATAGAATCTCTTACTTTTATAGGTAATCAAAGCATAGAATCTCTTACTTTTAGAGGTAATCAAAGCATAGAATCTCTTACTTTTAGAGGTAATCAAAGCATAGAATCTCTTACTTTTAGAGGTAATCAAAGCATAGAATCTCTTACTTTTAGAGGTAATCTAAGCATAGAATCTCTTACTTTTAGAGGTAATCAAAGCATAGAATCTCTTACTTTCAGCTCCTCATCCAGTTTGTCAACTTCTGTTTGCACTGTTTCTTTCTTCTCCTCTGGTGGGGGGTCTGAGTAAAAGACACTGGCCCCTACAATAGAGCCCCCGTCTCTTGTCCTGCCACCTGTCAAGTTGACACCGGCAGCACACCAGATCTGGACACAGAAAATCAAGAAATTACACCTGTTTGTAAGTCTAGATTTGTAAAAAAGAAATGTTATATCCGATAGACCATAACAACTGTAATTTGTCCTCCCCATAGCCAACTGTAGATGGTGCCTGGTGTATTTTCTGTATCACCATCACTAGATGTCACCAGTGGTGTGTCATCAATATAGCCAACGGTAGATGTTTGCTGGTGTATTTTCTATATCATCATCACTAGATGGTACCAGTCTTAAAAAATCACTTAGAAATATTTCTACAAAACTGATCCACCCTTGTGTTCTTTCAGATATTGGTCTATATGATGATATTGAAGTCCAATGCAGTCATGTATAATACACTTCACTTTACTAAATGATTTTTCAACACACTTAGAGTTTACTGACAAATATTTAACTAAAAAGATATACAGTCGAAACCGCTTAAGTCGACGGCGTTGGGGTATGAAAAATGGCGTCGACATAACCGATGATCGAGTTAAAACGAAAACCAATATGGCGGCAAAATATTAACATGTGCTTGAAATTTCTTTATGTACATGATTAATTAGTTAGCGTTAATTAGTGATGGGATGATTTATCGGAATCGTATCGGAACCCTAATATTTCTTCACTCTTTCCTAAGTCTAAGGTTGTAATGACCGTTCGTTTTTAAGGACCGTTTAAAATTTAAATATAACCATAACCATGGTTCCCATTCAGGAAAACGGGAAAAAGTCGGGAATTCTTAAAAATAAATTCTCGGCCTTGAAAGTCGGGAAAAGTTATGACTAATCGGGAATTTATATATATATATATACATATATATACACATGTATATATATTTATGCCGAAGTAAAGGACTTTGATTACGTCTCTTTCGTGTTTCGATTCCATTTATTTAATGAAAAATAAGGTACCAGTTTATAATTGTCTGCGCATGCGCTAAAAGGTCAAAGTTTACGCTTCGCCGTGTCACAGTCGCATCAGCGAATTTAAAATACAAATAAACAAATCAATATGGTTATTTTAAGTTTAATGCTTTTGATGTATATATATTTATGCCGAAGTAAAGGACTTTGATTACGTCTCTGTCATGTTTCGATTCCATTTATTTAATGAAAAATAAGTTACCAGTTTATAATTGTCTGCGCATGCGCTAAAAGGTCAAAGTTTACGCTTCGCCGTGTCACAGTCGCGTTTGCCTTCGTATCAGCGAATTTAAAATACAAATAAACAAATCAATATGGTTATTTTAAGTTTAATGCTTTTGACGTGCAGAATATCTGTTACTTAACTATCAGAACGTTCTCGAATTTCCTCAGTCAATCAAACTTGTAATATAAATAAAACTATTGTGGCCTTGACCGTTGATCACAGCACGCTGTGGGCTGTGTGTACTGTGTTAATCAGAAATGATTTCATTTCATCGTCACGCGCGTGTTAGTGTCACAGTCACGTTACTGGTAACAAAGCAACAACAACAAACTTTTAAAAGAATAATAATTTATTAATTTTTTTATTTAATTATATAAAAACCACCGTCGATTCTCGATACAAACCTTTATTTTCAACCGACGAAAATCGAGCTAACCAAGTTAAGTTGCAAATTTGGCCATCTTTTGTGCTCGAGGTACTAGGTTTCGGCGACTTAAAAAAATCGAATTAGCCGATGAAAAAATGCTAAGACAAAGAGAGAATTTGGCGGTTCCAATAAAAAACGTCGACATAATAGGGTGGTCGAGCTAACCGAGCTCGAGGTAAGTGGGTTCGACTGTATGTATTTTTTTGTTGACGGGGGACTTCCACTTAATGTCTCAATTTGCAAAATAGCTCTATAACAGTAACTTAATACACCTGTAAATAATTTTATAGTAAAAAAAACAACAACAAAATGTTGCCTCACTGCCAATCTTTCCTACCTTCCATCCATTTTGATTATCAAACAGCGGCCTGCAGTAGACAGGGACAGGCACAGGGACCTGGGGTTTCCCTGAGTTATCTTCCCTGGGGGCATGGGTGGGAAACTTGGCGGGCAAGCTCCAGCCGTAAGCATGCATCCTGCCGTCATCTTTCTTGACGTGTG